>ML179036.1:303254-873995 GCA_004369135.1 Dendrothele bispora CBS 962.96
CGCAGGATATTTTGGACCATCCTTGGTTCAGAGGCGTAGACTGGGACGCTTTGGAAAGGCGGGAGATTAATGTCAGTTCATCTGCCATTCTAGTTTTCATTCTTTGACTGATCTTTCCTTTCGCTTAGGCTCCTATCATTCCTCATACTTCTTCTAGTGACGATACGCGCCACTTCCTCCACTTACCCCTTCCTCCCGCAGAAGACATGCCCGGTCTTCTCAGGGAAGAAGAACCCTCGCCGACCAATCGTCTCGTCGACCCTGTCTCCTTCCAATTTCTTGAGTTCTGATCCATGTAGGCTGCGTTTGTGTTCCCCCCGTCACCCGCCGCCACTTGCACAGAAAAAGCAAGAACAAAAAAAAAAACACGAGCATATACATGGTTGCCTCGCCGAACCTTCTTCCATCCTTACTCTTAATTATATGTACTGTATCATTTTCTCTTGCTTTTTATACCTATTCATCATTGTCTTTTGTGTCCGTATTGTTCAGACGCTTCTCAGCGTTTCTCTATACCCTTCCCGCTTGGTCCATTCGCTAGCGTACTGTAGCCTTTTTCCCATCGTCCCCTTTCTTTTGGGTCATAACGTTCCTTCGTTTGAAGTCCGCCCGCAATACCACCATATGCCACTCCTTTCCAATCCACTACTGTATTTTATATATTATTCTCGTCCTTTCCTTTCTTCCTTCCCAAGTCCTCTCGTCCACATTCCCTTGACTGTATAATTTTCGTCAATCTCGAGCACTTCTGTCTTCATATCCTACCTCTCGAGCCCATTGATATATCTACGTATTTTATCAAACTGGCTCTTATATTATTTATCAGTTTCTATCCATCCTCTTTTTTCTTCTTTCCATTCGTCGCTTCACTTGTGTATAGTTAAAACGCATATCCCACACTCGTTATTTTCTTTTTTCTTTGGACTGACCAACCCAGCTGTGTATCCCTTCGATTTTTTCTATATCCTTTAGTTTTTTTCCCTCTTTGGTCTGGACATTCCAGGTCCAATGAAAGATTCTCTGTTGATATATTTCTATACGTCCTTTGTCTTGTAGCGTACTGACTGAATATTATATTTGTTCTGGATTTCTTCGCTCGTCACTTGCCCGGAATGAGTTGTTCGTGCGGTGCGCGCTAAATACTGCCAAAGCTGGCTTCTTCCTTGTGGGGCAGTTAAAGATCGCGTTCTTTCAGCTTTACTACCAACGGTTCTTATAAGTTAAAGAGAATCCTCAAGAGGTTACATACAAGGTCCATGCTCGGCTACATCGGACATCTGACTGCAACGTCTGGACGCCTGACACTGGTTCATTCTATCTGGGTAACTCTGTAAGGAAAGTCCGGTAAATAGATATGGATCCGGGGGTGACATTTGACAAGGTTGCAATACGACCCCTCTTCAGTATACTGTTCTGTCACCAGGTGTATATATACATAGTAACCTGTCAGGCTACTGAACAAAGCCTAAGAGTTTAAACGTTCTCCCGCTGATAAGCCTTCAGACTTCAAGTATTAAAAAGGTATCAATTTATACTGTCCATATGTGTGCTAGATATGATAACGAGTGACTAGGGTGGAGAGACGAGGCGAGTAACAAATGTACTTATATACTAACACACATTCAAAGAAAAAAGAAACTAACAACAAAAACTATACTCCAGTCCGATACATACCTCTACACACACACGCACACACATACCATGTCAAGCGTTCAACGCGAGAAAGAGAATAACCGCTACCCTCTTCATTTAGTGACTCGTCAGACTCCAATCGTTCAAAGCCACATTCTTCACATCTCCAGTACCCATCAAAGACACCCCGTTACCCCATTGTGGGCTGAACAAAACCTGTAAATTCTGTGCGTCCGAAGACCCTTGCACTTCGACGATAACGACTGTCACCCCGAGGTTGTCCTGGTCAGGATCAGGCGGTGTCACGTCCGTGTCGAACCTCTTGGCCGCAGACGTGGTGAAGGTCGCCCCAGAGGGAGACAAAATGTCGAGTTTCATCGTCTTGCCGTCAAGGTCGAGCGTAGCCGAATTTCCGGAAACGCTGACAGTAGCGTTAGTGTGCATCCTCCATTGCCATGTAGTAGAGCTAGTGACTTCATCTTGAATCAAGACTTGTTTCCTTCCATTCAAGAACCTCACACCACGGTGAACGGAGCTGGCCATGCTCGAGTCATACGCAGACGACATGTCAGCGACCCACAGTGCGGTCGAGTCCTGATCAACGGTAAAGACAGTTCCAGAGCCCTGCTTCGTACCACTCGTGTCTTTCTTCAAGATTTGTGGAGCAGAAGTGACCAACTGGTTAGTCCTGTTGACCAAAATGGTGTTTTGTCCCTCAGTCATCTTACGATAGTACATCCATCTTTGTGCATCTTGGGCTTCACTGGTAAAGTATCCAGTGGAGAGGTAGTCACCAGAGCCCAACTCCCGGCCCATCGAGTACCCATAGCGTCCAAGACAAAGTCGCCGACATCCAAGTCGTTGTGTGTTTGATGACCATTATTCATGCCAGCCTTCATGGCGACGTACATAGCATTGATATCGGTCCAAGAACTCCTCATGCTGACCCATTGATCAAGCTCGTTATCGAAGAAGTGGTCGAGGTCGGTGCCGTCCCAGAAAGCGCCAGATACAGTAGGATTATACCAGAACATGCTCCAAGGTTCTGCGGCATCGGCTTGTTCACGCTGGAACAGTATGTACTGAGCCTGCTTGAATTGGTCACCGTAGAAGATCATCGAGTTGGCAGTGGTGGAGAACTTGTTGGGACCGTGGTCACCATAGTTGAACAGCGAGGTCTGACCATAGACATACATGTGGAAGTCACCGGTGTTGGCAAAGTCTTGATTGGTGCTCAAGAGACCGAAATCGGAACCCGCAGCCGTCATAAGGGATGATGCCATCTCGGCGTGTCCGGTAGTACCGAAATACCAGTAGTTTGCTGTCTCGGCCCATGTACCATCAGTGGAAACAGCCATGGCACAGTTCGATTTGGCATTGTCGATGGCGTTGTCGAGGATAGTCTGGGCATTGCCTGATTGATCGTCACCAAGAACTGCCAGAGCTGCGACGGTAAGACCACCATTGCAGACACAGTTCCAGTTGCCGGTCACGTTGTTCTTCCACCATGCGTAGGTGACAGAGCTGTCGGTATATGCCTTGGCACCAAAGTTCAATCCGTAAGTGTTTAGTGCGTTCAGGATCTGGGAACGTTGATCCGACGTCCACTGATCATAGAGCCAATCCTGAAGAGACAGCTGAGTTGAAGAGGCACTAGGTTTTAAGTTTGATCAACACTCACATAAGCAATACCCAAAGCTGCACTCATTTCTGCGGTATCAAGGAAATGGTTTGAATTCCACTTGTCATCAGAAGGACCAAAGCTGTCAGAGAAAGAATTGGACACTTCTTGCCAGCAGCGCTCAACCCATTTAGTGTCGTTGGTCATTCGATACACATAGGCGAAAGCCTTGATACGCATCTTGATCTCGCGAGAGTTGTCGAGAATACCACTGGAACCATCCATGTGGTAAACTACGGGTGGTAGAGACATGTACTGTGTGGCATTACCAAAGATGGTGTCGTTCCATCCTTTGAGGTAAGGGTCGTTAGGAATCATAGACGGAAGAGCGGCCCACTTGTAAGCGGGAGCGATGAGACGAGGTCGATCGGAACGAAGACTGGAAGGTGACGGGTTTTTGGGTTGGAAGGGATCTTCAGGCCAAGCCTGAGCATTGTTGGAGTTGGAAACGAAGGTAGGCGTGGCGAAAGCGGCGTTGGATGTGAAGGATGGGTAGACAGGCACCATAAATTCAGAGTTTGTCGCCGTCGCGAAGCGACCCAAGTCATGGGCTGCACTAGCGGCTGAGCTAGCAGCAGCCGCACCCTGCGCTGAGCCACCACTACCATCACTACTAGAGTTTTTGCTGGCCCTGCTGCCCAGGACACCACCGAGGACAGCGGCTAAGATAACGACGACACCAACCGGAATCCCAAATTTAATCCAAGGGCTGACACCTCGTTTTGAGCGGGAAGCTGGAGCTATGAAGCCAGCAGATTCGCTGTGAGCGGCATTGGCATAAGGTGAGTTGTTGTTGTGGTTGATTGAGCTGTAGCTGGCCATTGCTGGCAGCTTGGTCGTGGAGAGAGAGAAAGAACGAAAGAGTTAAGAACGGGAGCTTGTGACGTAAACGGTCTTTGAAGGCCTTGTGAAACAGAAATGTCAGCTTTCTCCAGTTTCATCGGAGCGTTCTCGACTTACTCTGGAATATGCGAGTTCTACTCACAGGTCAGTGTATCTTCCAGAGCACTGATCCAATAGATAGGTCGACGTCGTCGAGGAGTGATGGTAACCTTTGAATTTCAAACACTTCTGTCAACCGAGCATTGCAGCCGTCTCGGCACACAACTCCACTAAACAACTCAAGTAGTCACCGACATCCATACAAGCCTCAAGGTCTGTTGCAACAATCGATTACGAACGAAATCTAGCTATCTTAAAGATAACAGGTGCAATAAGAGAGAGATGCGATGCTGTAAAGTACAAACTGCTAACTGAGCAAAAAATAGCGTGGTCGAGTTATGTATGTATATGAAGATTATGACGGTTATGTGTGCGTGTTACATAGCAAGGGGATCGATGAATGAATGGTGAGT
Source organism: Dendrothele bispora CBS 962.96 (assembly GCA_004369135.1). NCBI lineage: Eukaryota > Fungi > Basidiomycota > Agaricomycetes > Agaricales > Dendrothele > Dendrothele bispora. The sequence continues at coordinate 307,923 of ML179036.1, forward strand.
TTTGGCAGAAAGATGCATAGAGAACATGAGGATGAGAGGAAACTGGAACTAAAAAAAAAGCGAGTAGCAGATAACAATAAAACATCTTGCCACGGATACATATTCCTGTGTCTTTAAAAACAGTACGCTCCCAGCATTTTGGCGAGCTATACATAGCGACACAAGTCGACGCAAACCATTCGCGGATTACCTAGCGTCACCCATTCACCAACAGTGAATGGTCACCCCCATACCCATGCCCGTGCCCGTGCCCGTGCCCATTCACCATCGAACTGGTACTCGAGGCCGTTCCCGGCCGGGGAAAGTACGACTCTGCTTGACTCTCATCCTCACCAAACCCATGTCCACTCCCATCATATAATGTCTCTTCCTCTTGCTCTTCCTCGATCGCATCCCTTGAATAAATCGTATCCAGCATTCCGGTCAAACCAGATTCTACAACCGAAAGACACTTGGCTAGGTCATCGATTGTCTTGGCTAGTTCCATATGGGTAGACTCGGTTGAGACCAACGCGGAATAATCTAACGGTCTCAGCACCGGCAACGCAGAAGAGGATATTGACGATGATATCGACGCTAACGATGTTGAAGGTTTATGGGAGACTCTCGATGGATAATAAGACGACGAAGGACCTTCAACTGGTGCAGACCGGCTTCCATCAAGAGATGGAGGAGAACTCGTCCGAGGCATCCCAAAACCAAAGGAAGACCCAGCCAAAGCAGAATGCGTCGTATTTGGCGTAGAAGGAGCAAACGTCGTAGAAGAATTCAAATGACTCGGTGAAGGAGAGAACAATCGCGGATTCACTAGAGCTGACGGAGAAGGAGGTAATAAGTCGGTTATACCCAACTGGTGTTCCGATGATAGAGAAGGTATCTACAATCCCACCATCAGTATATTTTTAGTTTAAAGGAAGTTTTTTTTTGAATCCCATACCTTGAGAACATCCTTTAATCCTGGTGTCCCGAGATTCACTACCCCCGTCCTAATACTCGAATCACTCCCACTCCCACTCCTCGCTCTTCTACTCATAGGTTCCGCAAAAGGTTTGATAGGTGGCAAAAGCACATCATCCCCAGGAGGAATGTAACTACTAGCAGAAAGCGGTGGTATCTTGGCCTCAGGCGGAATAGCCGTAGCTGAACGCGTCCTCACTATCGGAGGAGACTTCGGCGCTGACGCAGTCGCAAACCGTCGACCCGAAGAAGGCGTGTCTAACGAGTACGTAGCTTGATGAGCAGACGGCGAAGTTGCTGACGCACTCTGAGTCTGAGTCTGAGTCTGACCCTGACTTTGTGTGGAAGTAGTGGAGGTATGACTTGGGCTAGGCGAAGGCGAAGGACGGCTCTTGCTTAACTGTAAAGGCTGCGTAGGTCCAAGGGTCGCTGGCGACATAGGAGTCGGTGAAGGAAATTGGAAACTGTCGTCGGAGGTGAGATTGAGAGTGACATCGCGTCTGGAGGACAAACCACCTCTCAGAGGCGTATTGGCGTTTCCATCTGCATTACTCTGCGAACGGTTCCTGGTAGTTACAGGTCGATTTGAAGACGGAGGTGTTGTCATGTCCGGCGTTGAATTAGACATCCAAGCAGGTGCGTCTAGAGGGCTGCCTAATTCTACAGTACCGTTGACTGAGACGTCCCCAGGTCCTCGTACAGAGTGAGCATCATGGTAAACAGACGGGACCTGGGCTGAAATTTCGCTTTGGTCCGACGTGGATGATATCGTGTCGTTTTTGAAATCTTTCGTTTCGAAAGAAGGAGATGCTTTGGATTCCTGATCCGTAGTACTGCTGGTTGAAAGATTTGGTCGCGGACGTGCTCGTCGAGGAAAAACGAAATTCGTGGTTTTTGCAAACTCATCTTCACTTAAATCTAACGGTACTGGTCTTTTGGCAGTCTTATCAATGGCCGGAGGTGAAAGCGTTGACGAGTCGGGAGGACTGGGGGTGCTTGGTATCGAAAGGGGGAACACAGGCGGACGGAATGTATTCTGAGATTCATCGTCCCCAAAAAGACCACGAAGCGAAGATGGAAGGGGTGTAGACGCGGCCGCTCTGATCGTAGATTGTGTCTGAAAAGTATCACCTCTATCTTCCGTCACGTCTTCTCCAGAAAAATGACTTGACAACCGTGGCCGCCCTCGAACTGTCTCAAACTCCCATAGGCTATCATCGTCGAAATCTTCGTTAAACCTGTAAAAGTAGTTTAGGTGATTTGCTATTCGTTGAGAAGTATTAAACGCGTACTCTTCCGCTTCCCAGTCTAGGGGTCCTGCGAGACTTTCTCTAGGCCCAGCGATCTGTAACCGACGAACCAGATCTCGCAAGGAAGACACTGGAACTTTTGAGACAGATTTTATCCATTTCGTTTTAAGCAACTCATCGGCAGGAAGACGCTACGCGCGACCATCAATAAACCGTTTCTCTTCTGAACATACATGCATGAAGACATACCTCCACTGGAGACTCTTTCAGACAAAGTGCCATGAAATCTCTCATATCCTTGCCCGCCTCTCCTTCCGTCAACCTGGGCGGCTTCGCTCTCGGAATAAGATCCATGACCTTGAATTTGTCCAAGTGCGAATGCGGTGGACCCCCCTTGACCATCTCATAGATCATAATCCCCAAACTCCAGATATCTGCTTTAGTATCATACGCCGGAGTCGCCTGAACCACCTCTGGTGCCATCCAATACGGAGTCCCAGTCAAAGTGTTCCTTTTACTCGAAGTCGTCGCCAACAACGCCGAAACCCCAAAATCACAGATCATGACTTTTCCTGTAGCGGTGACAAGAACGTTTGCAGCCTTCATGTCTCGATGGATGACAGGAACCTTGTGTAGGTAGCTCAAAGCAATGAGAACTTCTCGTATGATGACAGAGATGTATTTCTCCTCGATACACCCGTCTCTCGAAGCTTTCATCAACGACAACACGCTACCTCCTTGCGCGAACTCCATCACGATCCAAACCCGTGGACCGTCCATATAGCATCCATAATATTGAGTGATGTTCGGGGCATCACGAAGTTGAGTGAGGAGCGCTACCTCTCTCTGAATGTCACCCACATCGTCGTCGGGTGTATCGAGATTGATGATCTTGAGAGCGACGACATTTCCGGAGGGGATGTGTATGCCTTTCGAGACGGAACCGTAAGCACCTTTTCCGACTGTTTCTAGACGTTTGTAGAGTTGATGAACGGAGACGGGAGGGTTGGCCATATGAGAAGCTTGGCGAGCATAGAAAGCTCGGGTCGAACCCGGATTTAATATAAAGGGAGAGATTGTCTCTTAGCGCTGGAGTGTTTGTTTGGCTGGAGCCCTTGATCGAAACTTGGCTGTGTCAAAATTTGACAAATGAATTCTTTCTTAAATTTTCTGTCCATCGTAAAACACTCACATATCATGGCCCGCAAACGCAAGAATAGGACCCACTTGAAGGGAACTTCAAAAGATGCTTCTAGTTCCTCTGCACCCAAATCCTTTATCATCAAACATGGTCAAGTCGGGCATTCGATAACTCAGCTTGTACGAGATATGCGAAGAGTCATGGAACCCAACACAGCCAGTCGTCTAAAAGTATGTTTTTATTTATTCCACTAATTTTCAGAACGGTCCTTTGAGCTACAATAGGAAAGGAACAGAAACAAATTAAAAGACTATCTCGTTATGGCCCCCGCACTTCAAGTAACGCACCTGCTTGCATTCACTCTAACAGACGTCGCTCCTTCATTTCGAATAGTCCGTCTGTCAAATGGTCCAACACTTAGTTTCCGAGTGGAAAGATATAGTCTCATGAAAGACGTTTTAAAATCTACTAAAAAAGCAAGGAGTATGGGTATGGAATACCTTACCCCTCCTCTAGTACGTTTTTTTTCATATCTATTTATTGCTCCGAAAATTTCTAACGCTATCTCAGCTCGTCCTCGCTTCGTTCCCAGCACCAGGCCCCGATACTCCTTCTCATCTTCCACTCGTCATGAAAGCCTTCCAATCCCTCTTTCCCTCCCTCTCACCTCAAAACCTCACTCTTTCCTCCGCCCGCAGAGTCGTTCTCGTAGCCTACAATCCCGAACGCGGAACCATCGATTTCCGTCACTACATCATCACCGTCAAACCATACGGCGTTTCCAAACGTGTCCGTCGCGTCCTCGAAGGCGTTTCATCGAAAGGGTCTTCAAGTCACGTCTTGGATCTCGGGAACGAAAAAGACGTAGCGGATTTCTTGCTTCGAAAGAGAGGGGAACCAGGTCCGGATGGGTACGAGAGCGCTTCTTCGGCGGAAAGTATCGCAGGTGATGATGGAGATGCGGTCAATTTAGCGGATGATTATGTTGGGAGGAATAACAAAAAAGGACAACGGAGAGCTGTTAGGTTGGATGAAGTAGGGCCGAGGATGGAACTGAAATTGGTGAAAATTACTGAAGGAATTCCTGGCAAGGAAGGAGCTGTGATGTATCACGATTTTGGTGAGTGTTGTACAGTTGATTTTGGTTCGTGACAGAGATCACTAAACTCGTGATATAGTACGAAAATCCAAGAAAGAGATCGCAGAACAAAAGGCCGCACATGCTGCAAAAGAGAAGCTACGGAAACAACGACGGGAAGAGCAGGAACGCAACGTCGCGCGCAAGAAGGCAGGGAAAGAAAAGGCAAAGGGTAAAAAGTCGGTTGACGATGAGGATGAGGAGGGTGAGGAGGAAGAGTATGAAGACGAAGATGAAAATATGGAAGGGTACGACAGTGAGGAAGAGGAAGGTGATGACGAAGGCGCCTGGGATGAAGACGAAGAAATCTCAGAAGGCGAAGAGAGCGAAGATGATGAGGAACCGGAAGAAAGCAGTGAGGACGGGGAGGAACAACCTCCTCCAAGACCCACAAAGAGAGTCAAGATAAAAGGCAAGCGATAGAGTAGGGTTTATTATGTGAGAAGACGATATCTTTTCTCTATACTGTATTCGAAAAAAGCCTCTGCACGTCATGAGGTCTCTTTAGCGGGAGAACCGAACCAAGAGTCAAAGAAATGGCCAGTCCTCATTTTTACACCTTCCCAATTGTCCAAAGCGGGCCGTACATCTAAGTAAAATGACGGCCTATTACTTGAAGAGTCTGTTCGTCCGGTATAGAAATCAATCACGTATCTAGTACGCGTCCCACAACGGTCGACGACCCAGTCGTGCCTGTCGAATGGAGCAGCATACCTATGGAACAGCGAAAGAGGGAAGGATCAATAAGGCAAATTTATCTAAGATGAGACGAACACGCACCCCAAGAGCATTTTCCACCTCGCACGAGGGCTCCTGTCATTAGGTCTACCCTTGAAATTGACGAGCTTGATTCCGCCACAGGCTTCTCCACCTCTGCCAGCTTCCCACTTCAAGATTTCTGCCCAAGCACGCTCATTGACGGCATTGTGTATTGGCACGATCGTCCTCATATCTGTTGCCTGAGGATTGTGGTTTTTACGCGCCATGGCTGCAAAAAACTGAGCCTCTGAAGGATACACCCAATTTCCATCATCGACTTTCGGTATGCTCGAAACTTCACGGTCGGTCGAGAGATTGGTGGAAGATGTCGGACGGGGATGGGATGAAAAGAGGGAGGACCATGATGAACGAGTTGAATGGTCTACGGGACAGTTGTCGGTAGGCTTGCTGTGGTCGACTGGACACTCAGACATGGTTCCGACAAAAATGCAAGTGTCACGAGATTATTATTCTGCCGGCAAGGTTGACCGGACTTTACTGCATCCGATGTCTACACCCGCTTAAATACTTATAGTCTTTCCTCTCTCTTCTTTCCATCTTCCCATCATGCCTTCTTCTCCTCAAGTGTTCTCTACCCCGCTCACCAAGCTCTTCGGTATCAACCACCCTATCATGCTTGCAGGCATGAATGTGGCTGCTGGTCCCAAGCTTGCCGCTGCCGTTACTAACTCTGGTAGTTAAACTCCTTTCGTAAACACGGTTTCCTTCCTTCTTATCTTCGATTAGGCGGTATTGGTGTCATCGGTGGTGTCCGTCAAAGTCCCAAATTCCTCAAGGGTTCGATCGACGACCTCAAGAGCCATCTTGAAGACAAGAACGCGCCTTTCGGTGTTGACCTTTTGCTTCCTCAAGTTGGTGGTGGTGCGCGGAAGACTAACGCAGATTACACCGATGGTCAACTCCCCCAGCTTTTGGATGTGATCATTGAAGGAGGTGCCAAACTCTTCGTCTGCGCCGTCGGGTATGTTGTGCCAATCTTTTGGCTCAAATTCGTGCATCTCACTCCAGTCGTTAGTGTTCCCCCGAAATGGGCTGTAGAGAAACTACACAAGCATGGAATTCTCGTTATGAAGTACGTTCCCAATTTTGTACCTCTTCTGCTTCCAATATTTACTGACATCTTGTTCAGTATGATAGGTCACCCCAAGGTTCGTTAATTCCTGTTGTCTAACTTAACATCTTTTCCAATGGTCACTGGTTACTTTTAGCACGTAACAAAAGCACTAGCTCAAGGTACTAGTTTTACGCTTAAAGCGTTCCTGCCATGTCCTTACAATATTCTTTCCCCAGGTGTCGACATCATTTGCGCTCAGGGAGGAGAGGGAGGCAAGTCCTCGATGATATCTTTTCTCGCTACCTGTTCTAACTATCCGTTACAACAGGTGGCCACACCGGCGATACTCCATTTTCCATTCTCATCCCTGCAGTTGTGGACATCTGTAAAGACGCTAAAAGCCCCCTGACCGGCGAACCTGTTCTTGTTGTCGCAGCCGGAGGTATTGCTGATGGAAGAGGTCTTGCCGCGTCCTTAGCGTACGTCTCGTTTCCTCTTCTCCGGATCATCTCTGTGTCCTCCTTGTCTGCCGGTGTCACTCATAGCTGACTTGCCTGTTGTTGCGTTTCACATTTCAACAGGTACGGAGCAAGCGGTGTATGGGTCGGTACTCGATTCGTAGCAAGTGTAGAGGCTGGTGCACCCAAAAAACACAAGGAACAAGTCATCAGTGCCGGATTCGACGACACCATCCGTACGACGATTTACACGGGCAGGCCAATGAGCGTTAGAAAGACGCCTTATATTGTGAACTGGTCAGTTTTTTCCCCTCAAACCCTCGTTGTCTCCAAGAATCTTCGCTTTACTCAAGCGTCGTACAGGGAAACGGATCGCGTACAAGAAAAGGAGAAGCTGTTGGCAGGTGGTAAAATCCCTCACAGTGTCGAGCTTGAAAAGCATCCTGAGAAATCAATCGAGGGAATGAGCTGTCAGTATCTTTTCTGATGCAGATCACCTTCTGCTTTATGGTTTTCTTTTTCATTTACTTACTTGTCTCACTTTTTCAGGGCTGATGGGTAAAGTCGCTGGTGCCATAAACGACATCAAACCCGCAAAAGAGATGTAAGTTTCCTCAGTTGATTATTCACTCTGGAACGGTTATTTACTTGTCTTTTTCTATTTTAGCGTCGACGAGATGGTCGTAACAGCTGCCAAATCTTTGCAAAGGTCCAACAGCTTCATCTCACCCAAGGCTAAGCTATGATACCTTCGACCTGTATCATTATGGCGCATTTACATTTTCACACGATCTAATGGAGTGGTTATTAGCAATGTTTTGTATTTCTCTGATGATGTACATTTTGTTTGTCTCGACAGCTCGGAAAGGGCCATATGACTGGTACTGGTACAAGCCCAAGGGTTAACAGGAAGAACGCGCTCGGAATTGAATGGAACGATGCATGTGTGACTACTTAGTACTTCTGTTCTACATCGGCCATCGGCAAACGAAGTGTTCAGTCATCCATAAGTTCAGCCAATTCAGCTTCTTCCTCTGCCGTCAACCCACTTGAACCCTGTTCCGCGACCTCAAGTGCCGGTGGTTTAGATACTTTCTGATGTTCCACGGATTTCGGTTTAGGTGTCAATAACTCTATCAACGATAGACAACAGAAGAAAAAAACACGAGTCGGTCAAAAAGAGACTAATAATAAGTAACCAATAACGCAACATACCACTAAGTTTCCACCTCCTCACCGTTTCATCCAGACTTGTACTGACCACCCACGGTTCGAGACGCGTCGTACCATCCTCAGCGACATTTTTACGGATCCATAAACGGATAGCCGTTACATCGTGCCAATGTGCGTCTGTCTCGCTGATAAGTTCAGGTTCTTTAGGTGAGGAAACGTCGTAAATTCGGAGAACGTCTCCTGAGCCCGTTATCAGGTAAGGTTCAGCGAGGGTGGTTAAGGAGAGGGAGAGGATACAACGGACGCCTGTAGGGTGTTGGATCGAAGTGGGAGTTGGCGGATTCTTGGTGTTTGCATCGGTGGAGGAAATGTCTAGTGTTTGGACAGTTTCATCTAGGGAGGCTGATGGTGAACCAAAAAAGAAAAGAAACGGAACGAAGATTGTGAGCACTGTAGAAAATCAATGCGTCATAAAACATGTTCCTATTTACCAGTTACCAATTGTCCATTCCCGTATATCATCTCCGTAATCTTCGTTCGATGATGTTTGTACTGATTTTTCAACGTACTCTTCCATCTTGGTGGAGTTGTATCCTCTTTTGTGAGTGTCCAAAGGTTGATGATACCCATCGTATCCCCTGTACACAGCTCAGCCGAATTCTCTCCAGTCGCTTGTCCGTCCAAACATTCTACTGGACGTGTATGAGACGAGATAGAGCCTACGCTTTGCAGAGGTTGGCCGTCAAGAGCGTTAGTGAGGTCCCTAAGCAAAGGAAAGGAGGGGAAGGAAAAAACCCATCAGGACTGGATGTTAAACAGAAATTATAACGAATAAGAGAGGAAGGCACCAGAATCTCACTATCTTGTCCGAACTACCGGATACCAAGAGATTTAGGGAGGGATAGACAAGCAGACTTTTCACGAAGTCTGAATGAGCCTCAGTGGATGATATGATTTGTTTTGTCTGGGATAAAACAGGATCTCAGTAAAATGAATATTCAGTGGTAAGTAACAGTCCAGAGAGTGCTTGCCTTGGTGTCCCATAGTTTGATAGTCTAGTAACACGGATGGTTAGTGGCGTTTTTTCGTCAGGGAAAAGAGGACTCTGTATTTTTACTCACCTTATCCCAAGACCCAGTAATCAGAATCTGTCTGGTTTCGTTTCCGGACGCAGTCGACCATAACGCAAGTGCAGAAACCGGACCTCTATGTCCAGCATAAATTTGCAAAGTCTTTCCTGACTGCGACAACCGTGAAGGTCAGAAGTGATCAGCAAGTTTGACCTCAGTTCTCAGCGTAAAAAGTCAACGTTGACGCATACTTCTAGATCCGTCTTTCTAGCGACTGTGGTATTGTCTGCGATCCAAGCGTTATTTTCCGAAACTTCAATCGCGATAACTTTGCCTGGAAGTTGGAGCGGTTCTCCTACGTTTTTGAGTTTTTCTGCCTTTTGATTGCGGGCCTGCCAATGACGGAATGATTATTCTTTTCACGATGATCAAAAGTCTTGAAGGAAGTATGTAAACGAACATCGGACAGAACGAGATACGACTCGGATACGAGTAAGTTGGAGGTGTTTGTTTGAGCCATAAGTAGGGAGGGAAGTTCAGCCAATTCCCTCGGAGTAAAACACCGGATGATTTAAGATCGACATTACTCAATTCGTTTGGATGACATAGCTACACTAGCTTCAAGAGTACAAAAAGATCAGGATACACGTAGATGTAATGTAACGGTTACAAGTAATAGCTCATCAAGACATCGCCGTCAGGAATTACACGCTTTTGATACATGCCAGATACCTACAAAAGTCCGAGATTCATAAGAAAAACATTCCATCTAGCATCTCCTTCTTCACGTCCTTGAAATGTTGCTTGAACCAATCCAAATGGTTTTCTTCCCCGCCGGAGTCCATTGACATATTTTCGGAGTACTGAACCTCATTGTCGTAATGGAATTTCGCTCGTCGACAAACCAGCTGCAAAGGAATAAGAAATAAAGAAATGAGATAGCGAAGGGCGTTTACTGACATCAGCATCTGTGCATACAATGGATTAGTTTCAGCAAGAACAAGAGCAAAACGTGTTGTGGACGTACAGTAAACGGGAGCTGGAATTTTCACCGATCGAGTTGCCCGTGCATAGTTGTGGCATAGGGAGTAACTACAAAAAACAGAACTCAGTTGAAAGCCAGCGAGTGTCTGGTCTCAAAACATACGCTAGTTCTTGCAAGCTGAGACTATGTGAATACGACATAGAAGCCAATACAGACAAAAGAACGTACTCGTCTGCTCGATAACCAAAGTTTTCATCTTCAAGGACGGTATAATGTGAAGGTACGCTCGCTATCGAACCGTAAGCACTGTAAAAACGGTGAACAGATGTTGACATACTTCCTTTGAGCCCCGCTTGGGACTGAAGATAGAAGTCAAAGTACACGGGGTGCGTTATGTCTAAAGAATGTTTAGCTAGAAACAGCAGAGTCATGACACCACCAACCTCGGTCAACTACCAAGCCGGGTGGACAATTTCCCGTTTGATCTGCTTTTCGCTCTTGCTCTGGGAAGAACCTATAGTGGTGTCTTTTGCCTACAATAATAAAAGTGATGGTAGGACGGCCGGGAGCTTTGATTTTTTGGTATGTCTGGTCCAGGAACTCTGCAAAACTTGTCAGCAACGACCTGATTGCCGGCTCTGATCATTTCTCGCCTCTAAGGACACCCAGTTCATGTACTCGCACTTTCTCGAATTCTCCTTCAGACACGCCATCACGGAAGATAATGATTCTTTGTGGAGGTCCATTTCTCGAAAAATTTGGACCCGTGAATGAATTCAGTGCTTGCTGGACAGAGATACTCAGGTAGGATCAAGGACATTTATTGCGACACTTACCCACATCAACTCACGCAAATCTGTGATTATTTCCATGCGTGAATGCTGTGGTTTTATGAAGGCGGCATAGCGGCCTGAGACTAGTTTTGAGACCACAGCATAGTCCGAAAAAAATTGGCACACATACTTGCTTGGGGATCAAAAGATGCAACCAATGAAGCAATCGACGGAGTCCTGCTTCCAGGAGACGGATGACTGACATCAGCACCTGTAATAGAGTCAACGGCTGTTTATTGATATGCCAAGTAAAGACTTTACCAACGATCATAGTAGGAACTCTGGACACAAAATGCATGATACGAGAGTCCGGAGTGTAGTTGATGCCTCCCATTTTTGCGTTGATCCTAAAAGCAGTTTTTGGTCAAGGGGACAGAATATGGCTATAACGTGAATTGCATTTACTTCAGGATGAGGTTGTTGTGATATTGATTACACTTCCTGGCCTCATATCCCCTGTGAATTTTCGCGGTCCACCGCTGGACCGGCATTCAATAACCAAGCCGTATTATAGAGAACTTTGGACTTACAACACACTGTGTCACGACTCCTGATTCGATATCTCCAAATCGCTTCATGTCGATATAGAGATCTGCTGCATTCTCAGGAAGTATTGCAATAATGAGAGTAGCACCGGCAGCCCTCTTGCGTTGATCCAAAATCTAGGTTTTGTTAGTATCTATGCACAACAAACAGCTGAGATACTTCGTACACTTGCAATATTGGCTTGAGGGTTGTGGGCTTCAATCCCAGCATCGTTACGGACCACTAAAAGGTAAACGTTCAAAATATCATCAAAACTCAGTGCGTGAGACATCATACTGATTCCTGAGAGATAATAAGTATGAGAAAGAGGATAGCGAGAGCAATCAAGTCGTATTTGAAGGATTTACCTCGCTCTTGCATTACATTTTTCAAGTCGTTGATGAATCGCTTCATAGTATCTGTGGTTCTTTCGCCGACTAAATTGAATGTAAGAATACAATTGACTTGTACTGGTTTCTGCAGCGTCTTGCGCATAATATCCCACACACCAGGTCGCTACATTTGAGTGTATGAGTTTCGTTAGCTTATCATGAAAAAGATTACGGTACGCACCTGCAACCCTGATACGGCTTGATTTCCATATTTGATATTAGGAGTGGGTAAGACTCGACCAGATACGGTCAAAGCTTCAGGGGAAACAGCAATATTTGCACCACTTAAGAATTCTGATCTGTCGTGCCCGAGATTAGACCATCCAGCTTTGATCTCCATTAATCGCGCTTGTGGTTTCTGAGGTATGAAAGCCAAGACCTCTCTGATATGTTGAGGCTGCAAACGACCCTATGAGAGAAAGATTTTTAGTGTGCAGGGTCTGTGTATCGAATCTACAACCTTACTTTATACAACTGGTTCACGACCTGACACTCATGGATAGGAATCAGTTCATGACCTCCAAGACGTACCCCAAGCGTTCGCGGAGCTATGGTTATATTATGCATTCTACGAAAATGATCCTGGAAAATAATTGTAAGTCTTTGGCACTGTAGGCGATTACGATGACTACTTACTGCGACTGTAGTCATCTCCCCATCTTTGTCAAATCTCTCCCTTCCCACGTCGGAAATGATATCCTTGATCGTCTTTTCTCTCCTCCTTCTGTCTGTGGAAACAACTACTTTGACGCCCCTCAAGAACTGACGAAGCTTCATGAACTGTGGCGAGTCTGCTCGGAGGTCTCTTAGTCGGGCACGATCGCTCATCTCACAATAGCGTGCACATGCATCAACCAAAGGCTGCTGTGGCAGACTAGAGGGACAAATTAATCCGAGCCCAAGCCCATTTTCTAATCACTCACATAGCACCCGCGGTGATATCGACGTTGAGGATCAATCGATTCATGGCAGGCCGTACGGATCTGTAAAGTATACATTAGCCTGTGGGCGATGGACAAATCATTTGGCACCAACTGGAAAAAACCATTCAAAAGCTTGAGAGGCGCCATTGCTGCGTCAGTTCCTGTAGTCAAGATCAATCAAGGAATCCGACTTTCAGCACGAAGAAAAACGTACTATGCGATGTCGTGCGCGATATGTAAAAACTTTTCCCCTTGTTTATGTACGTGCTGATAAAGGAATGAGTGTTGCAGAAACGTTACAGCATCGTCAAGCATACCGTCTCGGCTGCGCTTGTACAAAGAGATTCAACATGTTTAGGGCAACAGAGTAAACCCCGTCCGAGCTCAACTCATCGGGGCGAATTTGGCTCTGAATAAGCCTGCTAAGAACCCTGTTCGTTTGATTAACGTAAGTACTTAAAGATATAGCGAGGTTCACGCCTACCCCATGTTCACGTCTCGTACAAAAGCTATCTTCACTCTGACCGTCTTGAGCTTTTTACCAGTCGGATCTGGGCGATCTATGGGAACGCTATACTATACACATGATCAGAATGCATATTTTCGAGAATGGTTCACGCATATATCAGCAAACCTCTTTCAAGGAAAATCCCAATTTCGTGGATGAGAATAGGTTCTTCTTGCCATCGAAAGCTGTTAATAGCGTCAGTGTATAAAAGAGAAAGTGACTCTTAAAATGATTTGACCTGCGACCTTTGGAAAATCCTGAGCAGCAGTTTCGGTTTGAAGTCTCATCATTATTTCGGAACCCTTGGCGGCCCTCAAAATAACTGGCTTTCCGCTCTTATTTACCCATTCGGGCGTCATCTCTGCAACCAGGCCTCGATAACGCATCTTATTGCAACACGCTGAAGGACTCACCGACTAGGAAAAAAGTAGAATCAAGGTGAATATTAAGAGAAAACGATCGAAATCTCAGAAGGTCAATCTCACCATCATAGTGATACACCACACCTCTTGTCGACCATCTCACTTCAAATGCGTTTACAATCGCGGTATGGGGAGTACCAGCTGTCCCGTAACGACTCATTCTACAGTATGTAAAATTACAGGTACAGCGAGCACGTCGCTTCGAACGTCGCCTAAACTCGAGGGTACTGGAAGTTAGGAGATCGTTAAGACGAGAAAGGTATAAAGCAACGTGAAATCGAGCACCAGTTTTGTCACTGTAACAGAATTGTCACGTGATAGTTCCGCGAATTTGAATTTCGCGTGTACTTATTTGAGACTTGCAAGTTCTAAAGCAGCTAAACGCTAAAGCCCGTTCGGACCTCGACTCTTAGACACACAACTAATAAGACAAGCAAAGAAAGCATGGATGACATAGGCAGACGTAACAAGTTGAGTATGATGGACGAAATACGAATACTGAATACGAAGAACCCGTGAAAGAAAAAGTAAACAACAAGCATTCATAGAAGAAGGGAAAAAATCGCATAGATCAACCATATGTACACATAGTTCAAGGCACAGGCATAACTTTTCGGCGTAGGGTCTCCTGAACGTCAGAAATAGTTCTTGCAATGTCGAGAGTGGGAGGTCCCCCCGGGATCGGGATTGCCAGGCGTTGTTTCGTCGTGTTCAATAACACCTGGACGTTTGGAATAACTCGAGGAATGAAGTCGGTGATCAATTTGTCCTGAAGAAACGAAAGAACGGTCAAATAACTAGCATAAGTTGAGACATCACGACGAACCTCGGGACGCAGCAGAGCAACAGCTCTTTGCAACCACCACAATGATGTTTTGAAGGATTCATCGGAGGGAGATGTCTCACCAACTGCTGCAGACAGCTAGAAAAAAAAATCAACGAACAGTACATTTTCAATAGCATGTTGAACGTACCCGGTGGACAAGAGTCAAGATGACTGCTTGCGAAACAAGCGGCTGACCGTTCAATGGCATGATCACCTCGGGATTGGTGCGCGCAAGCAGTTCACGCAGTTTAGAAATATCTTGAGTGTGCAGTACACTCAGATAAACCTCGTCCCATTGGTCAGATTTTACAGGTGGGGAACGGTCGGGCTGAGGAGGTGGTTGAGGTATTGTGGCGGGATGGGAAGCCTGAGGAGCAGCAATGGTGGGAGGGAGCCACTGCGGCTGAGGTGGCGGCGCTTGCGGCTGGAAGTTTGTGTGATTATTGAACGAAGATACATGCGATGTTGAAGAAGACGGGATACTCGAAGGCGGCAGGTTCGGCTGCTGCCTGAGATGACTTTGATTAGAGGTAACCCCGGAGCCGGGAGAACTGTGTGTTGGAGGCGCTTGTTGAATGTGGTGAAGAAGACCACTGGGTTGATTCATGCTCAAGTACTTGACTTGATCTGATAGTGCCCTGACCGTGCGTTCCAGATCTCGGATTGAGTTCTAGGAATGTAAAATGCGAGTGAGTTTGTTGAGCAAGAATCCAAACATTTAAACCTCATCCTCACCTCTTGGCTTCTAAGAGATTCGTTTTGCCAACCGGTCAGTTCGCTCTTGAATCCGTGCATCTCAGAGCGCAAATCACGGATAAGATCTTGGTGCATTGTGGAGGACTGCTGAGAGTACACTGGAATCAAGGTTTTTTGGATGGCATCCTTGACATGTCGCTCAATCAGCGGAGTCAAATTAGCGGAGAGCAGGTGAGAGAAGTGGCTGGAGATGTCGGGTCGTGTGAGAAGCTTCTCCATCTCGATTGGGAGGCTCTGAAATACTGGTTAGTCGTTGGAAACACATGTATTTCATTTGACGACCCACCTGACTGATATAATCCACGAGACCATGGCCAACCTGATCGTTCAACGCCGCCTTCACCTCAGTCTTGGTAATGTTCTCCAGCGCAGGAAGTACAGAATTCTGAACTTCATTCTTCACAGCCATCTCGACGACGCGCGTGGTATTCCTTGTGAGCTCGGTAGAAATGAGTTTCAAAATCTTTTCTTGACGAGCAAAATCTTCGGCCTGCTCATGGGCTCTGGCATCCTCAAGCCGTTGGTCTATATCGAAATAATTAGCATCCACACGGACTACGAGATAACTTGTAGCGTACTCTGCTTGTCCATCTCCTTGCCCAGCAAGCGACTAATCCGATTATGAAGGCTATCTTCCGTCTTTTTAATCTCTTTGCTTAGTGCCTGACCAAGCGCTGATTCATTAATGATCGCAGAATCATTTGACTTAGTGTTCTTGTTCCCGTTGTCGTGCCAATTGACATTCTTCCCCTTCGAACCCTTGCTTTTTGTCTCCGTGCGACCTTCGTCTCGAGTAATATCGGTCTCAAGTTCCTCCGAAGGCGGACTCCTATTGCGCGCGGGAGGGTTCAGATTCATAGAAGTAGACGCTTGTTGTACCTGGGAGGCGCTCTGTACATTCGCCACTTGGGGTCGATGCGGTTTTGGAACCGGATCGGTGACCTGTGATTGCATATGGGGCAGGCTATGGTGAGGGTACTTGAGTTGGGTGGACATAAGAGCAGAATCAAACCACTCCCTCCGGATCAGGATTTGATCAACACCGCTGGAGTGAACAGAGAAGGCCACCAATGCAAGCTCGCCAGGAGGAACTTTTGCTGCAATACATGCAGCATAAGCTTCGTCGCCATTCGGGTCAGCATCGGCCGTGAGAATGACGAAGTGGATGGTCGGCTTCGGACCAGGAAATTCGACGATTTGATCAAAATAGCCTCTGATAGCCTCTTCTCCTCCGACCATAGAAGTGTCCAGATTAATCTTTAGAGCAATCATACTTTCCCTACGGCAATTGGCGACCCACAGAGTCTGGATTCTGGAATCGTAACTGACATGACCAAACATATCAGGGTCTTCATGCGCGCCGTTGACAAATTTGACCGTCGATAATACGGTTTTCGTGGTCATGGAAAGTAGTTGGAAAATCGTGCCGTTTTTGCGTCCAACAATGATCCCTCCATCAACGAAAGTCAGAGAAGAAGGAACATCTTCTCCACGGACTTTATGTGTCGAGTAAGGAAGTTGATCTTGTGTGTTCCATATCGTAAGGGTAGAATCAATCGTGATGGTGGCAAGAGCATAGTGCATAATGTCAAAGTCAAAGGCGACAAGTGTCTAGAATAATTTAGGATAAGCATGGGGATGATGAGTGTATTTACAGATAGGCGTACAGAAGCCAATGGAAAGACTGATCCAATATGATGAAGATCAGACTGCGGCAATGTTTGTCCTTGGAGAGCACGAGTATTGGCAAGATCAATAAGATAGATTTGCGATTCAGATGCTACAGCAAGAGTATCCGGCTCTTTGGGGTGCCATTTGACGGACTGGAGCGATTCCTGGTTATTGTGGGGAGGTGCAACACAAAGCAACAACTGCCCACTGTGGACCGAATATGAGAGATAAGTCTTTCTTAGAAGATTAAGCAACATACGGAACATCATCAGTAATGATACCCGGCAGCTCCCAAACAACAAATCCACCATCTGAGGTGACTCCTGCAAGTCTGTTACCATAAACAGCCATATCGGTGACACTTGCATTTGTAGCGAAGATCGATGGAAGCTGGAGGAGTGTGCGGTCACCGCTTGATCTCGAAATAACCCGAATTCGACCTAAAATCAGTCAGTGACAACAATTATAAGAAACCATCTGGTGACAAACCCCTAGTCATCGCATAAGCAACCCAATGAGTCGCTCCAATCGTAGTCCCGGGAAGGAATACAGAGTCTTGTCTGACAAGTGCAATAGCAGTCGACTTGACGTAGTCACGGGATGTCTGAATCTCATCGAGAGGCTGGGACACATCAAACACGATATTCTGAGCTTGTGGGCTGACGAGAGAAATGTTCAACACAGGTAGAGTAACAGATTTAACAAATCACATACGAGGGGCTGTTCACATTCTTGTTGTTCTTTTTGCCTCTGATACTGCCTCTGTTGCCTGGTCCGGGAGAGCTCTCTTTGTCCCTTCGGTTATTCCCGCTGCTGAATCCTCCACTCTGCTGGGAAGTTCCTGGTTGACCAAGCTGACTAGTTGGAGAATCCAGTCCTCGAGGCCGTTGTCCTTGGGGTTTCGGTGGCGAACGAGGAGGCGAAGTCGGTCGATTGGTGTTGGGTTTGGGTGGTAAAGGTGGTGGAGGAACTCGATTTTGAACTGGCTCTCCCATAAAGTCGCCGCTATTGCCATAAGGATCAAAGGGCTCAGAAGGCCCGGATGACTGGGGGACTTGTGTTCTGGTCAAAGTTTCCAACAAGTTATCAACGGATTGACGTTTGGGGTCAGGAACAATGGACCATGTAGAGTCCTCGTTGCCACTGGTAGTGCTAGAGCCAGGATTCGCCGGTTTCTTCTTTGTGGCGTTCGAGGGCGCGGACAGCGCGTCAAATGGAGAAACGAAATCGAACATAGACTTGGGCGGAGAGGGTGGCTTGTTCTGCTGTTTGATAGCTTGTGGAAGTGGTGGTGGGGGAGCAATAGGCGAGAGTTGAGAATAAGGTTGTTGCATGGGTGGCTGTGTAGTTTGTGGGCCTCGCGCAAGCTCAATCGCAGGATCGTGTTGGTTGTAGGGCCTATATTCGCTGTCATGATGAGTGGAGCCATAGGGTGGAGATGCGTTAGTGTCAGGAATGGAACCTCGCTGGGAGTCAGAGTAGTTGGACCTTGGTGCATTGCTGTTGGACAGAAAGATGGGGGGAAAAATACGGTATGAATATCGCGCTCAGGAGAAATAATACGGGATAAAGGACATGCTACGACCTCATGCTGTATTTCACGCATGGTTGGTTGCATTCAGAAAGGATTTGTCGAGGGGAAAACACGATATGAACTAAGACTCACCCTGACATCAACTGCTCCAGAAGAATCTTTCCCTGCGTTTCGTTATGGTTGGGCGAAGCACCAGACCTGTGCGATGAACCCGGAGGCGTAGGGATCTGTTGTGGCAGCGGACCAACAGGTGCACTACTACTAACGTTTCCAAGAAGAGATAGTAATGCACTCTGTCGGTCGGGATTAGGGACCGAGACCAGCTCGTCTGAGATAGCCATGATTGGAGTGGTAGGAATAGAACCAGAATCAGGAAGATCGGTAGTAGACTGGTTGGCAGAAGCAGAGTGCTGATGACTCGAGTGTTCGGAAGGGGAAGATGTACTCAGATGTTGAAAGAGAGAATCAATCTTGTTTGTAGGCGAAACATTTGGGGGTGATGTATACTGCTGTTGCATAGACTGCGGAGCTACTGGGGGCGATGGGCCACGGGAGAAGAGCTCGTTAAGATTTCGATTATCCATCGAAGTCTAGAGGGGAGAGAGGCGCAATCAAGACGAGAGTACAGTGTTATACCAACTTGCTCAATGCTCAACACGCGTCTACCATGAGGCTCGGGTAGATCCGCATGCCGGCTGCATGTACTTCGGTATTTCAATTTTTGGCAATATTTCTTTGTTCTTCCAGTTTTCCATCTCGAATCTTTCTATGTATACATAAATGGACACCTAAGAGTGTTCTCTGTGGGAGACAACTCTAATCGTAAGCTTGTGTGCTTTTCTCTCTCCATGTAAATTTTATCAGACACAGTGCGCAAGGCTAGGCCAACTGGGTGAGCAGGGTAAACACTCTGCCTCGTTCTGATGCATGCCATGTAGATGCTGGGGTAAATGCGGCTTGACTGACGACTTGTGACTTCGGATTTAGTAGTAGTACAACACGACTTGGACAAATTGCCAGATGGAATGGTGGACGTTGTAAATTTTAGGTAAAGTGACAGGTCATGCAATGTGTAGTGAGCCTCTTGTTTCTACGAGATTCTATCAGTGTCGAGTTATGGTCCACCTTAGCAATCCATCCAAAAACATACCATTTCTGCTATCAAGTCGGCTAAAGTCGCGGTTAGATTAGGGATCCTCGTTTCTCAAACGTTGCAAGTTGCACTGTTGATGTCCTCGAAAGGTAGTAGTGCATTTGAACTTCTCTATTGGGGATGAATGAATCCGATCTCGCATTCGCCATTTTGCAAGATAAGAACCTGAACTCTGAAGAAAATGGTGATATTAGAAATCTCATCGAATGTAGTAATCTTCTACTGAGGATTGGGTTGAGGGTAAGAATCGTCAACTTCTCAACGGCTTCTAGTACTTGGTCTCGTGCAGGGCTCGCATGTACTGACCACGTCACTCGCAGAAGGAGGAAAATTTAATCTGGCAATCCTAATTGCAGCGTAGCAGCCATGACGACGTGAACGGTACTCAAAGGACTGATTAAAAAGGCGTGTATGAACAAGCATTGGAATGGTTAAGACTCGGACTCGCCGTGATCAATGAAGGCAACGTGGTAAATCTCGCTGGCCACGAGGA
The DNA here is from genome assembly GCA_004369135.1 of Dendrothele bispora CBS 962.96. NCBI lineage: Eukaryota > Fungi > Basidiomycota > Agaricomycetes > Agaricales > Dendrothele > Dendrothele bispora. The sequence goes on from ML179036.1 coordinate 327,965, forward strand.
AAACATAACAGATTGCAGCATGTGGCACGAAAAGGGTACAAGGTATGTGATATCCACTACTCTAAGAAACACAAAAGGAGAAACTTTGAGTTGAAACCTGCAAGTCTAGGAGCTGTGGTAGCATCATCAGCATGAACGAAAGAGACTGATTTGCATGCGATGGGTAGAATCAGGTAGAATTCCAACGAAATATAGGCACACGTGCTGTCGCCTTGACGGTTTGAAGTCGACCAGAATAAAGTACTGAAGTACTGATAGCTCACCCTACGGTAAGGTAGGATCAACACCAAATTGTCTACGAGAACTGGCCATCACTACATGTCCTGCATTCCGGCCAGTGATCATTGTGTTCCCAAGTCAAGGTCTTCATGCACAAAGAGACTAGATGGGTGTAGACCAAGCTCCGTTGCATGCTGGTCTGGAGGCATGTCATCGACCAGTTCGAGTGTGTCGAAACCGATATGAACGAAACACAATCAAATATTTTTCAAGTTGGGACCCATTTCTGGACGGCAAGGGTACTGGACCCGGCCTTGCCTATCAACACTTCAATCGCAATCGCAAAAGTACCGCATGCTATTCAGTCCAAGAGGTAACGCGGGGACAACGCCATTCGCGGTGAACTTTGGGTACCTGGAACTTGACTTGTCTAGGAGATGGAACAGGAATAGATTCACGTATACTCATGTTCGTGCCCACAAGGACCCTGTACTTTCGCACTCCAGTTCTAAATTTTACCAGAATTAGACTTGAAAAGCATTTACTTTGCAAGATAACCACGCAAACGGTCCCGCATCTGCATCGTGCATCTTGATGAGGCATTTCTTGAACTGACCCCTGAGCGTTTGAGCATCGGATAAGCAAGTAACCCGCTATAGAACCCATATGGAGCCATGGGATAGGCCCAGTTACTGAGCGATTTATTGGACGCAATTCTTGTATAGGTACAAGGAGTAACAAGTACGGAACTTACGAACCACGCAAACGTTACCACAATCTTGATTAGGGGTTGAGGCATTTTGTGGATGACTGAAACTGACATATGGAATGAAGCCGAGTCCGGATCTATCGTAAATCTGACGGTGTGATTTTGCTTCGATGCTGGAGGAAGCAGGTGCTAGAAAGTCTTCAGCACCTGAACGGCGCAAAACATTCTCGGCGGTTTCAAATATAGAAGGGCTGTGAACGTCTCTTGCATTGTGTCCTTAGAAGGATTAATGACTTAACGGGGATTCATGCAAGGGCGGAATGCCAATTCGTGCTAGTGGAGTATAGTGGTTTCCTTGGCCCAAGAGGTTTAATGCCTTTCGGCTTGGGGACTAGCAAGTGAAATTCGAATGCCGTTGAGTGAATTTAGTGGTCTTGTGTGAAAGCGAGATAACATGAGATAACCTTTTGCGGTAAACCAGAAGTCCTTCATCCATGTTCGCCGTTGTCTGCGGGGTCATCCGAACAACACCAGTGGCGTTTTCTCTTTGGGTAAAGAATCGAGTAAATTGATGGATAGTTGACCGGATATCAAGGCATCCTTGGTTTGGTACGCAGTCTCTGATAAGGTTTTGTGGCCCTAGGTTGTCAAACAAAATGGATAACATGCATCAGGGGGTTGACCTGGAATTCAAATTGACAAACAAAGTCAGATCTGTACGGCTGTTCGGTTCGGATGACGTCATCTCAAGAGAACTTGAGTATAGTAGTAAGAGCCAGTTCTCGTCCAAGTCATAGTGAATTCACCTACTTACCGTGAAATAAGAATAAATGTGCGTGAACAACTATCTACTAGAGAATAACGTTAACTTGAGCCATATCAAAAGGAGATTTCCGTGTTACCAGTTTTTGATTGTAGAAATTTGTTCTGGAATTTTGGATACATCGTCACTTGATCAGAAGAGGCTAGGGCCGGTAGGCCTAATCTGATCTCCACAAGCAAAGACAAACACGGTTTCTGGAGGATAAAAGGGCTTGCTTTTCAGCTTCACAGGAATCACAGCCCTCAGGAAAGAAATCTTATCTGACTCTCACATCTTCACAATGTTCACTGTGCGCTCTACTCCTTCTCTCCAGTGATGTATGCTGTTGTCACTGACATCCGACGTTTTGTTGTTGTCTACAGACCACTCAAACCCCTGTCTCTCAGGCCAACTGCGGCAGCAGCTCTTGCAACTGCGGTGCTTCGTGAGTAGACGTTTCCGCAGGGTTCTGCATCGCGTACTTACAGACATATTCCCATCCTAGTTGCGCATGCAAGCCCGGCGAATGCAAATGCTAGACGCATCTCGTTCCTCACCGACGTGATATTATAAACCAATTTTGAGAAAGCCATTGTATTATGCCTATCCATCAATATGTATACATGTGTCTATGCACCCTTGATTGTTTCGTGAGATAATCTTCCAGTTACGCACCCAATTCTTCTTCTGGGGTCACTGGTTAGCACCTAAAACTGGCTTCCGGCTGCGGAATTACTTACCTATCTCGTCATATCGCCGTGTTCTGGCAGTATCAACTATGCGCAGCTCTTTGAGAAAGCTTCGGCATTCTTGAGTTAACTTGGGCACATCAACATTGGAAGAATGGTTCTTAATCAAGAGGAGATTGTAGTGGACCATTGATTCCATGCACCCTTGTGGTGTAAGTATATTAGGATGACGGCGGCGAACTGAAAGGAGTATTTGAACTCACATTTACTGTCAGGCTGTTCATCTAACAGCATCTTGATGACATCTATTTCTCGTTCTAGTATGCCTTTATCACGTCCTATACGAAAATGATCAAGTATTGAACAGACAATCTTGGTTAATGCATTATGTTACCTGCACCCACAAGCCAACGGTGATAGATCCAGGCACTTTGGTCTTCTGGAACCGTGAACATGGCGTTCTTGATGAGCTCAAATTCTGAGCAAATTTAGCAACGTGCGTGTGTCGTTAGAGAGATATCGTACCCGATTCTTTAGACTGGTATTCGTCTAATTCTCCCTTGGCCCATAGCGAAGCAAGGATTTTGGAACGCTGATGCCACGCACTAAAATTAGAAAAATTAGCCTCTATCTTACGTTTGGTATAGGCCAATTCGGTCTTCGGATTCCTCGGCACAGGCATGCTAGCCAAAACGTATCTTCTATAGCTCCAAGCGAGGACTGAATAATGTCAGGAATCGACTCACGAAAACCGTGTCACAGGACTCACAATTCCGGGCATCGACGTCCAGCATCTTCTCCACAACAAACATCTCTTTTTTCCAGTAATCCTGCCTCCAGCCAAGGTAATCTGGGTCTCCTTCGCTTCCAGGACCAGTAGGGACATTTTCGAGACACCAACGTCGGTGATTCCAAATCCAGTAGACCTTGGGATGTGCCCTTAGCGCTACAGTTGTCATAGACAGATCATCGGACAGCTGGTCATTTATTTCCGTAGGAGAACTAAATCATCATAGGTGACAGAGTTGTCCTTATAACGCGACATGTGCCTACCTCTTCGGAAAGATGCCGTTCAGTAAGATCAGACGACGGTAGTTCCATATTGTGTAAAACTCTGGATTGAGTTGTAGAAGCTGGGTAGTTGTTTCCAGGGCTTCTCTAGTGTAGTCCTTGTTCTTCTTCTGCGAGTGATACGGGTTTGAGAACTGAAGTTAAGGAGGACGCGCTGTAACGAACCCTAGTCAAAACATGATCTGTTAGAGCCAGATATTCACGAATTTTCGATTGTTCTTTCTGTTTCCTGGCTTCGATTGCTTCCTTTGATTGTTTATCGCGTCTGACGCCGTGCTATACAGAGAGCTAAATAAAGACAGAAAGTAGGGTTAATATGCATACCGACCATGATAGAGCCAAGTAGGAAAGGCGTGTGAATTTGGACTTGTCATTCTTCCGACCACAACTTGTTGGGTCGGTGTCATCCGCGTCCAAGATGCCCTCTGTCGCACAAAAAATGCCCACTGTAGACGAAGTCAAGGCATATTTTCCTCTCACTTCCCCCATTCCAAACCCCTTGACCCATCCCGAACTCCTCACTCCGAAAGACTTGCATCGTGAAGAAGACCTCCTTCGGAATCCTCAATCCTTTCGGGCTTGGTGGTCGGCTATACACGCGACAAGAGAGGAATACGTCGCACAAAGTAAATTAGAAGGACCTTCCGAGCTACCAGAAGAAGTTGCGACTCTTCTGGGTCCTCTTGCAACACCCCATGGGCGCATATCGCTTCAGCGTCTTACCTATCTTTACGAAGCGGCACTGGTTCAATTTCCCAACTCTTTCAAGATGTGGAAGTCATATTTAACTATGCGCATGTCGTTTGTTCTGGGAAAGCTAGTTGTGAAGAAGAGGGCTGGTGGAAGGAAAAAGTTTCCAGAGATGAAGGACGGGTTGGAAGAGGAGCACGAAGATCTTGAGCGGTGGCAAGGTAGTCTCAACGGTCTTATAGGATGGGAAGAGTGGAAATCACTGGTTGCTACATTTGAACGCGCTTTAATGTGGTTGCCTAAGGTGCGTATCCCAGTTCTTGGCTTCGTTCGTGATGTTTAAACATACAATGTTAGCTTCCTCGATTATGGCTCATGTATCTGTCAATATTTTTCCACCCACAATGTCCTCCAGTCATCTCACATACGCATGCTCGACGTACTTTTGACCGAGCACTGCGCACACTGCCTCCGTCTCTTCACTCTCGTATCTGGGTTCGCTATCTTCTATGGGCAGAGACAAGGTGCATCGACACTACAGATGTCGTTTACCGACGTTACATCATCGTCGACCCTAGTGTTACCGAGCGCTTTACTGGCCTTCTGCTAGCTCCTACCTCCGGAGAACCACGTCCCTTGGAAGCTGCGAAACTGTTGTTGTCTTTGGCACGAAAAGCTTCACGCGGAGAATATGCAAGCCCTGAAGGCAAAAGCCCATATCAACTTCTAGGTGACTGGATAGAAATTGTCGAAAAGTTCTCGGACGATGTTGGTCTTGACGTAGAAGAGACAATAGAATCCAACAAAACTATTGAAGAAAAGGAAGCCAAAGAAGCAGAAGAATCCGGAAATCCCGTCGAACCAGCATCAATGGATGGCAAACTCATTCGGGTCGCTGGGCCAGCGGTACCCGTCTCTGTTGATGGAAAGGCTTTGCCTCCTTATGACGAAGATGAAGACCCAACTAGTAGCCGAAAGCTCAACATTGAGCAGGTTATTGCCAAAGATGGGTTTGCAGTGTATAAGGACCAGGCTGGCAGGTTGTGGACTGGTCTGGCTACTTACTGGATCAAGCGTGGAGAGTTTGATCGAGCCAAGGAGACATTCGAAAAAGGTCTTGCTACCGTCTTGACCATACGTGACTTTACGCAAATATTCGATGCATATGCTGAGTTCTGCGAGTCACTTATTAGCGCGATGATGGAAGGTCTAGAGGGAGAAGAGGACGAAGAGGACGCTGCAGAGGCGGAAAAAGAATTGGATGTTCGGATGAAGGAGTTTGAAGAATTGATGGACCGAAGACCTTTTCTCGTCAACGATGTCCTCATTAGGCGGAATCCTAATGATGTCCAAGAGTGGGAGAAACGGGTTGCACTTTGGGGCGAAGATGATGAAAAAGTATTTGTCCCTCTGAATCACCTTATGTCTAGCGCTCATTTTTGTTTTTCAGGTCGTGGCAACATATACTCAAGCTCTTGAAACCATCAATACTCGGAAGGCCACCGCCAATTTGCACAGGCTCTATATCAACTTTGCTAAGTTTTACGAAGAGGGTGGTACTACAGGTCAAGCTGAACCTGACCTCGACAGTGCCCGTAAAATTTTAGAGAAGGGTACGAAGGTGAACTTCAAGGCTGTTGAAGACCTAGCAGAGATCTGGTGTGAGTGGGCAGAGCTGGAGATTCGTCACGAGTATGTATTCTCTGATGTTACTGGCTGCAGAGTGCTCATGTTTGACTAGCAACTATGACGAGGCTATCAGGGTAATGCAACGTGCCGCCGCAATACCCAAAAATACCAAGATCAGCTATCACGATCATGTTCGTCTCTTCCCTTAGTTCGTATACAAGTTTTGTTGATTGTTTTCTCAGACCCTCTCCGCCCAAACCCGTCTGTTCAAGTCACTGAAGCTTTGGTCATTCTATGTCGATCTGGAAGAATCCATCGGAACCGTTGAGACCACGAAGATGGTTTATGACAAGATATTGGAATTGCGAATAGCCAACGCCCAGATCATTGTAAACTATGCTGCGTTCTTGGAAGAAAACAAGTACTTCGAAGAAAGCTTCAAGGTTTATGAGCGCGGAGTTGAGCTCTTCACATTCCCTGTCTCATTCGAGATTTGGAACATATACTTGTCTAAATTCGTAAAACGATTCGTGAGTAGCCTCACCAGTCCTCGTTTAGGACAATAGTTGACCTCCCCCCAGGGTGGTAGCAAGATCGAACGAGCTCGCGACCTCTTTGAGCAAGCTTTGGAGAAATGTCCACCGAAATCTTGTAAACCATTATTCCTCATGTATGCAAAATTAGAAGAAGATTACGGTCTAGCGAAGCGGGCAATGTCGATCTATGACCGTGCAACACAAGTTGTTCAGGACCAGGACAAGTTTGAGGTCGGTCAAAGACCCTCTGATACCCCAGCATGACCTCACGCCATTCCCGTTTTCTAGATGTTCACGATTTACATCGCCAAGGCCACTGAAAACTTTGGTTTACCCCACACACGCCCCATATACGAGCGCGCTTTGGAAGGTAAAAACTCTACAAGCATTTATCTGAAATCATCTAACCACCGAGTTTTAGTCTTGCCTGACAAACAAACCGCTGAAATGTGTTTGCGATTCGCTGCGCTAGAACGAAAATTGGGGGAAATCGACAGAGCTCGTGCTATCTATGCGCATGCGTCACAATTCTGCGATCCTCGTGTTAATCCCAAGTTCTGGAGCGAATGGAACAGCTTTGAAATCGATACTGGGTCTGAGGACACTTTCAGGGAAATGTTACGTATCAAACGAAGTGTCCAAGCTCAGTTCAATACAGAGGCTAGCTACCTTGCCGCGCAGACTGTGGCTGCTAGTACAGGTACACGAAAAGCAGACTCCCCTGAGGATGCTGCAACAGATGCGATGGCGATGGCGGAGAGGGAAACTGGAAAGGGCAAAGGATTTGTTGCCGCGAAGGAAACCGCGATACATCCACCTCCGGAACAGAATGGTTCAGCAAAAGCTCCTGTCGCGAATGCAGACGAGATACATATATCAGACGATGAAGATATGTAATTTGTTTCCCCTGTGTTGTACACTTGCTTTCGAAATCTGTATTTGCTGGATTCTTTAATATTTCTATGCTTCGAAAATGATCTATCACCGAGAAGTACTCCAGCGATCTACCTCGGCTGCACAAATATCCTCCCATTTTGCATCCCACCCCGAATCCTCTAACCATGGCTGTTGTGCCCAACTGGCGACAGCGTCTCGTGAATCCTCGAAGGATACGGAGTGAAATCGAAGGATGTCTACTAATGCTTTATGGTTTTCAAGACTTCGATGATACGGAACTAAAAGTTCGGATATTGAAGTAGCTGTTGTAATCATTTAGACCTGAGCGTAATATGTCAGTAAGTATACTAACCGAATTTCTCTAATGACCAGGTCACCCATAATGCTTCTTGTTGAACCCACGCAGAACCTTTATTCTTGTGAGCGTCAATGACCAATGCTTCGAGGTTCTCGATAACAGTGGACATTTTACGAAACTGCCTTTCCTACTCGAGCCAAGAAGTAAATTGAAAATCCTAATTTTCATCAGGCTGGACCTCACAAGTTTAGTGATAACTGTGTCTAGCTCAGCGGTCCGCGTATCCATAATCTCCAGCTTTGGGCCAACAACACGAGAACGAGGAAGTCGGTTAGGTGTAATGGACAATGCATTGCTAGAAAATACAGATGGAGCACACAATTACTTTCAAATTATAACATGCCATACTCTAGATCTGTACGAGTATCAACGAGGCTCTTAGCAGCCTTTAAGCCGTCTATTAGCACGAGATCGTCCCAAGTTTCGGTCAAAGATCGTAATTCTTGTAGTAAAGTTCTCGTTTTACGATGATACGTTGATTCAGTTTGTCTTGATGGAGAAGGAGGAGCACTTGTAGGCTGTCGCTGCTGAGCTGGAGATGATGTAGGTGTCGAAGGACCTTTGAAAGAAGCAAGCCGATGGCTCATAGTGGAATGAAGAATTGAAGAATATTTCTTTCGCGTTGTTTGCGTGATAAACAAAAAAACTAGTCATTTCACCAAACTTCCACTTGCGATGGATTTGGGCGTCGCGACCTCCGAGCCGGTTACTCGTGAATTCTTGGCCGTAGTTCTTGCGGGATTTGGGAATGAGTGAATCTCGTCGTTTGTCCCCAATGATCTCTTTCTGAAGCTGTCCCAGGCTCGTACCACTTACCAGCAATCACGGTGCAGAGCCATGTCCGAAAGCCTTGATCCCAGTCGGCAATAAACCCATCATAGATTATGTGCTCTCTTGGATAGACCAGTCTGGTATTAAAAGTACGTTTCGTTTTATAGCCGATGTTCTCACATCTCTTAGATTCTTTTAGATGTTCTTCTCATATGTCCTGCTGTTCATCGACCTGCAATATCACATCACGTCCACTCCGACCTCCCTACCTCTCTTCGGATTGATATACAAACGTACGACGAATCTCCGGACAGCAACACTGGGACTTGTACTCTTCTTCGCCATTTTGCCAGCCGAATATCCGAGGACTTTGTCATTCTTCCCTGTGACTTTATACCGCCTCCTTCCCTTTCTTTACATACTATCCTGAACAAATTCAGGACAGAAAGTGTCAGTGATGGCTCAATTGCAACTGCTTGCTGGTTCGCGGCAAGTCAGCCGGACAAGAACGCGTTTGTAGAAGATTGGGGTTCCTTACCACCTCCGACTCCGATTGTCTGGGACGAGAAGACGGAGACCTTGCTTTACATAGACACTGTCGATGATTCAGACCGCAACTCGGAGGAAATGGAGCTACGAATGTCTCTGCTATCGAAGTATGGTAGCTGTGTGTTGCATGTACTCTGTGTTATTGATATAGAAATTCAGATATCCACGAACGAAGCTCTCCCGCAAGTATCAAGATTCCCATGTGTACGTTTGCCGTCGGTCTGTGTTGGAACTTTTACACGAAAAGGAACATTTCGACTCGTTCCGAGAAGAGTTTTTCCCTTGGCTGTGTAAGATCCAATACCAGCGGCTGAAAAGGCAGAAGTACGAACGAGGTATGGCAAGAGTTCTTCTAAAATGACGACTGGCTGATTTCAACTTTTTTTACAGTTTTAAATCCGCCAACTAACGCACTGACACAAACAGTGGCACTGAACCATTCCACTCTACAAAATAAATTGCAAGAGAAGTTCACATTGCATCCTCGTAATTCGGGACCTTCAGAACCGTCTTCCCCTGTCGATGACGATTCAGATGTCCAACCTTCCAGCCTACGAATAGGTATTGTGATTCATCAAGCCGAAGATGGATTCGCGACCCGGGTGAATACTATTCACTCTCTCTTAGATATGAACAGACGTGTATGTTACTACCACTTTTCTCAGCAACTATTCATATACTGATGAACATTTTCTTCCAGGTTCTTTCGCAAACAACCTATTCCCCTCCTTCTGATCCCAAAAGTCGATCACTCATCGACCAAAAGGCACAAATATCCTCGGATACTATCGTCGGAGACTCGACTCAAGTGTCTGAACGAACAACCATCAAAAAGTCTGTCATTGGAAAACATTGTGTCATCGGGAAAATGGTCAAGATCGTGGGATGTGTGCTTTTGGACCATTGCGTCGTCGAAGACGGGTATGATTCCTTTCTTTAGTACGATCTCCTTCGCACTGAACTCGCCTACCCAGTGCCAAACTTGATGGATGTATATTAGGCAGGGGCACTAAGGTTGGCGCCAAGGCAGAAGTGTCACGGTGTGTTACTCAAGCAGGATACGAAGTGGATGCTGGAGGTAGGTCTACGGTACCATTCTTTTTTTATCCGTATACTGACAGCGTGTAACAGAAACTGCTAAAAACGAGAAACTCGACGTCTCCGATTGGGCTGCGCTTGATCATGATGAGGACGACGATGAAGACGACGACGATGACGATGACGAGGAAGAAGGTTCCGAGGAAGGATCTGAAGATGACGGTGAATAAAAAGAGAGAAAGTAGTTTGTAACAGCAGTGCATGTACTATTTCTGCCGTTTTGGCACCGGTGTCAAATATAACGAGATTTTGATTTGTCATTATGTAAACCATACTTTGAATTTCCTAAGGTGTGAAACAGATGTGAGAGTGCTGTGACCTTCCCTTTCTTGTCAAGCCACCTGAATTCGACCCGCTGCTGGCACAGCACACGCACACACGCAACCTTTAGCTTCACACTATTTGTGCCTTCTCGAATCTTTGTGGGGGAACTCCTCGACCGTTCTAAACGATCCGTGTAAACAATCGCTCAACTGACACCAAAACTATGGCAAGCAAAGGCTGGTTCAATCTCGAGTCTGCGGGGGTAGGCATTCCGGAAACCCAGTATTTCGAGGGTGATTCTGCTTTCAAATTCCTCGGGCTGTCTAGGACGACTAGGTTGTATGGATTTGTAGGATGGTGAGTGTCTCCGTTAAAAGCTTTCTATTATTCGTACGTGTTGTAACAACGTTCACACATAACATCTGTTAACATTACAGCCTGATTGTCGGATTTGTTCTGAGTTTGCTGGGATCCATTGTATTATTCCTCGGGCAACTCACTATCTTTGCGCGTATGTATATTGTGGTAATCTAATGAGGGACGTCCTCTCACCTTTCATCGTCTGTACGGCAGTTCTCTATGTGATGGGTACCATCGTAGCGCTGATTGGCACTGGTTTCCTCATTGGTGTACGTTGGATTATTGTCCAGTTATCTTTACTGTACAAGACACTAACATCTTCCCCTTCGCATAGTTCCTGAACCAACTGAAACTCGTACGTTCTCCGAAAAAGATTTGGCTATCTACTTTTTGACTGTTTGTGCATTCCGTTTATGTAGATGTTCAAACCTGTGCGAGTAGTGGCTACCATCGTCTTTCTGGCGTCTATCGGTCTCGTATTCGTGGGCGCCTTCGTCTTGGGCAACGAGGTCTGTCTCCGTTGGTTACTGAGAGAATTTTGCTCGGCGCTGATCCCCGTTACTTCTAAAACTTATTTTAGGTCTTGTGTCTGAGTATGTGTTTTTCTCTTCTCAATGACTGTCACGTTACTTTATCTTTTGACTGATGGATTTCCTAGTCTTTGTGATCATCGAGTACCTTGCCTACACTTGGTACACGTTGTCATACATCCCCTACGCCCGTACTGCTATTCTCAGGATGGTCGGGATGAGCTAAATAAATTAGCCAAGAAGTTTTTCTCATCTTTTTTCTTGGATTCGCGGCCTTGTCTAGAGCTACGGAGATGAACCTCCGAATACAGGGATGGTCTCATTTTTTCTCCCCATAGTAGTAATGCTCTTTTCGACGTCCTAGTATCCGTTGGTTCTGTAATTCAACCTTGTTTTTTCTCTTGTGCAGTATTTAAGCATATGTGTGCGGAATCGGTCTACTCTACTTAGAAATTCACCAGTTGGTTTTGAATATTGCATGCCAGATAGTTTCGGATAGTTCTTTTCTTCTTCCTCAGACTAAATTATGCACCAAAGAAAACTGAATAATTCCACTTGCTACTACGACTACACATTTGACTTGGACTAAGATGATACATACATGAGACTGGAAAAGCGTTTACGAATCTTCTGTTAATCAGGAAAGACCAGGAAAGTTAACCATTATAGATGTCCCCGGAAATTATTCTTTCCTTCACGGAGTGCAGCCATGACTTTGCTCTTTGATTCGTCGGTACCGACGTTCGTCGCTTTACTACAGTTATCCGTCAGTTTTGTTCCGACATAGACAAAAAAAGACCGCCAGAGCAACTTACCGGACTGTGGGGCTGTCCAAACGCATGAACACGTTCCATTCCTTCTCCTCAGCAATGGTGGTCAGCCCAGTCGTGACCTGATTCGTCTTTGCCAAATTCTCAAGCTTGGCGATCGCTGAGCTCTCCGGTTCAATCGTCTTCGCGAACGCGACGTTACCGGCCGTGTATTCGTGTCCGTTATAAACCACGGTCTTGTCCGGAAGCGTACCCAAGTAAGAGAGCGCAGCATCCATTTCGTCTGCGTTGCCTTCGAAGAAACGACCACATCCACCAATGAAGAGAGTGTCACCTGTGAAGACACCGCCTGCGTCTCCTGGTTTCTGTTTATCGGTGACGTGGTAGCAGATGGAATCCTGAGTGTGGCAAGGGGTTGCTAAACATCTAAAATTCGCGGGACCGTGCAAGGGGAACGGATATCCACGAGGATGAAAGATCATTTTTCTCTATACATTCCTCGGAAAAAGAAGACAATGGATTTCGGCAAACCTGACAGCGATATTGTCCCCTAGGTTAAATTCGTCCTTGTCTTTGACAATTTGGGTCAAAGCGGGACTTTGGCTACTTCCTCCATACATGGGAATATCGGGATACTTCGAAGCCTACCCAAAATGATAGAAGAATGAACGAATTCGAACAAAAACAATGATCACAATGTTTACATACAAACTCCTGTGCAAGGTGTTTGCCAAGAGAGAGGGGCATCAGCGTTATTGGGACAGATCATGATGGATACTGGGGAGAAGTATACCAACTTTGTTACCACCACTAACAATTTTTAGACAAGAATGCTGTCAGTATCTCCGACGGTGAAAGGGAAGATGGTCAAAGGAAAAAGAAAATAACCTATGATCGTGGTGATGATGGGTAGTGAGTCCAGCAATGATTTGCACACCTAAAAATTCGAAGTAAGAGATCAGTGCAAGGTGTAACAACTTTTCTTGTTCTAAAGGTATGAAATGGAACGCTTTGAATTTACCGAGTTTGTCAACGGCTGCAGAAACCTTCTCGACGTCGTATGGATCTACAGCAGTGGCTTTGTTGGTGGATTCATCTATGATGAGATAGGCATAGTTATCTGAGCGAACGGGAACAGGAACGACACGCATTCTGGCAACGGCACTGGAAGAAAGACGTCTGATGGACTGCATCTTATGCAGCATTACCAAGATGCGAGAATCACGAGATCAAGGAAAGTAGTTGCGCAACTACGGTCGCTGATCTTTGTATCTACTCTATTCATGCTGTAACCAAAATGCAATGACATTTCCACCCGTTCATCATCAGGTAAAACCGATATATATCTAGCGTTTCGCTACTAATCAATTCCCTGGGCTGCTACTGCCGCGTCATCACCCTTCCCCTCCTTCAACAATTTTCTCTCTTTCTTTTTCATCTTGAACACGTTGTGCTGGCCACATCACGTCCATGGCGCCACTTGGGCTCGCGACTCGCGCAGACCTTAATCGTCCTAGGAGATTGGTATGTAACTCTGTCACGATTTCAATAACTTTTCGTAGCATTAGATGCTGAAAATGTCTCAAGGTGAATATCTCTGAGAGAGGAAGTTATCATGGGAAAAGGAAATTGAACAAACGGAAGTTCTTCTCGAGGGATGACAGTGACTCGTCGGACAGCGGGTCGGACTCGGATTCAGGTTCGGACTCGGACTCGGACTCGGACTCGGACTCGGATGATGACCACGACAAAAAAAGTGAAAAAAAGGATAACAATAGAGCCACCGTGAATAATGCAGGAGGTCTACCAGCTGTCGGGGGCGGTGACGATGGTTCTCAGAGCCAAAATAATGGAACTGGATCTACTCCCCCACCGACAGTGCAACCCGACGATGCTGGAGCTAGTGCTGCTAGCGCTTCTAGCTCTTCAAGTTCCTCGTCGGGTGAGACAAGGAAGGGACCAATTTCTCCGGATACTGATAATTCCAACTCCGAGCAGTCTCCGTCAACCGATTCGTCTGCCGCTGCTGCTGCAAAATCTGGTACCACTCCAGACGCTGATGCCACTTCAGACGCTGCTAGCACTCCAGACACTGCTAGCACTCCAGACATTGCTAGCACTCCAGACACTGCTAGCACTCCAGACACTGCTAGCACTCCAGCCACTACTATCACTACAGACACCCCCTTGAGTATAACAACTCCTACCGATATCTCAACACTATCATCCTCTCTCACACCTGCCATCAAATCATCCTCAATTCCATTCAACGATTCCTCACCCACCGATTCCTCCACCCCATCCCACATCCACCCTAACGTAGGCCCAATCGCAGGTGGCGTCATCGGCGGCCTCGTTTTCCTCTCCCTGCTCATCTTCGGTATCTTCGTCCTCCTCCGTCGACGAAGAAACCGTACCGCACCTTCAGCCGAGTTCCTCTACGTCCATCCTCGCGAACTTCATTCCGGGTCACCCTTCCAACGATTAGGTTCGCCTTCTCCTTCGTTCTCAGAGAACGCTGGTAGCTCGCCACCTTTCAGAGGTGGTTTGGACAGTGATCCTCCTCCGGCTTTCACACCGGGAAGATTCCAACATCCTTTTCCCGAGAAGGTTCCCTTCGACTAGGTAGCCAACAAGAACTTGGGGCTCTCCTAGTCCTCGAATTCGCTCGTGAAGATGAAAATTTCCTATTTTTCTTTCTCTCGTTTCTTCTAGCTGGTTCTGTTGTGTATTACTACCACATACTATTTTGCGTGTTTCGCTCTCTTGAAAGTGGAAAAAAAATTGACATTGCATACATATTTGCTCATTTCCTTCTGGTGATGGCTTACACGGTTACAGACCGACTCGGAGAGAGAGAAGCACTACGGGCAAGAACAACTTTCCGCGGTGAGGAAATCGTGAGGAAAATTTGAGGAAATTGTGATCGACCAATAGGAATGCTCGATCACAATTTCCTCAAATTTTCCTCACGATTTCCTCACCGTGGAAAGTCGTTCTTGCCCGTAGTGAAGACCTGCTTTGATCAACACCGGAAAATGCTTTGCTCGTCGCAACGATCATTGATGTACTATGTAGTTGACGTTTCTTATCATTATCTATTCCATCTTTGTATAACATGTTACTCGTTACTTCGTTGCTTATGGTTCCTATATAATGCAGAAGGAATTGAATGATTGGAGCCCGTACGTTAGAAACGATGGGTCGCCAATATATACGCAGAATTTCGAAATCAAACTGTTCATGAAAACAGGCTTCCGAGTCTGAACAGGTCTCCCAGTGAGTCTCGTTGGAATCAATGCAAAAGTTCTCTGCAGAATCCAGATTATTAACTTGAGTACATAGTAGAGCACCCGCGACGAATCCCCATGAATTCCTGCCACATCGAGGCAATAAGTATGCATATGCCATAGAGATTGAGATTGTTAACATACATTTACCATCAGTATTGAGTCGCATTTGAGAATCTGATTGAGAACTAGAAATAGACAAAATGGTGGCTGCAGCTGCATGATCTTTCTTTGAGGAGACTCGGGGGACTTTACAAGCTGGCAGGTTAACTTGAATCGACAAATAATTGCATCATCATCCGAACTACTTGAAGTCAATGCTTTGCAAGTTTGCTTAGTCCCGAGTCTCTGGAAATGCAGACACGATTCGAACCATATTCTGGCGCGGGTCATGTGGACCTCTTTCTGCAGGAAACTGTTGCCAACAAATGTCCTGAAGGTAAGTGACGAGTGTCTATGTTAGCTTCTAACTTTGTTGGCACTGACAGAACTGAAATTTTTGGGGCGAACAGGTGTAAAAACTCCGAGTCGGACCGAGTTCGTGAGGACTAGCCATTAAAAGTTATAGTTGCACAAGAAATGGATATCAGCTTTGCTTCGACTCGCCTTGTCAACGAGTCAGCTTGGAAGGTATGTTTTTTCTTGTGTTGATAAGCCCTCTACTAGCATTGATTACTCTCGAACGATCAGTCACAGCGACATGTTTAATCCGAGTAAGCTTGACTATACCTGGGCTGCGGCTGCAGTCAAAGATATAGAGAACGAAGTTGGGAATGACCCTAAGAAGGTCGATGCGAGAAAATGACACGCTTCATTTCGCCCAAAGTAATACAAGTTTGAATGTCGCCACGAAGGTTCACATCCGGTGGGTGTCGTGCGCTGTGCCTTTGAGGTATCGTTCTAACAAGGTTCTTAATAATACAGCCATGACGTCCATTCAAGAGGAATACCAGGTCAAGCCGATCCCGATCCAAAGCCACACTGGTCTGCCGTTTATAAGGACGGGAGTAACGAGGAGATTGCTACCAAAGTGACTTTGCCTGATGGAATCACTCGTTCCACCACCACTTGGTATGTTCCTGCTAGCAAACCATGAGCAAACGAAGTATTTTGTAGAGAAGATGTTGAATGTCAACGACGATATATTTAGTACCTGTGTCTTCTACAAGGAACTAGTGGAAGAGAAAAATATAATAATAAGTTTGAGTTGGAACTCCTAAGTGAGGAAAAAAGTCCACCTTCTGTTAAAGTGACTCGGATAGGAAAAAAATGCCTCCCAAAGAGACGAGTTCTCCCACTGAAACACGTACATCTCTCGAAGGTCGAAGTACGACAGCGGTAAGTCAGTACACTGTGACCACGGATTTTGCCGAAATTTACAGAGTCGGATGTCATTCACTATCACTTTCTCTCTTCTCTTCTGACCATGCCCGACCTTAGCAATAAAATCGAAACTCAAAAACTTTCAAAGGAGCAAGGTTTTGGATTCTATCTTCCCCAACTCGACCAGAAGCTCCATGACGGAAGATACGAAGTGAAGAGATTGCTCGGACTAGGGACCGCATCTTCCGTGTTTCTGTGTCTCGATCTACAGTCAGTACTATTTGTCGAAAGTATGCTCTTAATGTCTATAATGAAATGTACTCATACAGAGCTCCGAAAAAGTCATATGTTGCCATCAAAATATTGACAGCAGACGCAACTGAAGGCAATTCGCAAAATATTCTTCAAGAATCAGATATCATGCAAGCTATCACAGAGCTTCCAGAGAATGATCCTCTTCCTACTCTTCTTGATAGGTTTGAAGTAGATGGGCCTCATGGACGACATATTTGCCTTGTTATGCACCCACTTAGCACTGACCTAAATACGTTCCGTACGACTGCTCCGAGTATGGCTCTTCCTGTCCATACAGTGAAGGTTGTTATAGCAGAAATGCTAGAAGGATTGAAAGTTCTTCATCAAGCTAATATCATACATACAGGTCGGTTGTTACATTTACGACTTATGAAATTAGAGTCGACTTGTCTATTTCGTTATTACCTTTTTTTTTTGCTCACGTTTCTCAGACGTCAAAGCCGATAATGTTCTATTTCGTGGCCCTGAAGTAGACGTGATTGATTGTGAGCTAGCAGAACGACCGGCAATACTTGAAACCGAAATCGAAGTGAACGGAACAAAGCTTCCTATCATGCGACCGCAGCCTTTGCCCCACGAGTACAAGTGGGACGACCCTCCGTTTCTCGTCGAGCTTTATGGCATGTGCCTCTCCGACTTCTCGCATGGTAGGACTTCTGACTGTAGTTATAAGCCTGGTACCTGCTGTGGGATCTGATCATTCCTGCCACCCTTTTCCATAGCTATCTGGGCAAGCAAAGAAAGAAAGATGCCATTCGTAGGATCTGAAACCCTTCGAGCTCCTGAGGTTATACTTCAAGCTGGATATGACTTCGGAGTAGATATATGGGCTGTTGGATGCACAGTGCGCGAGGATTTGCCCTATTTAATTATTGACATGAGCAGATATATGATTTATCTATCTCGTCAAGGTATTTGAAATGCTTACTGGTCGCTGGATGTTCAAACCCGACGTGGAAGAGGGCGATCCATGGACAGCGGAGGATGATCTACTTGCAAAGATGATGGAGTTGACAGGAGAGACATTCGATGCTGATATGCTTTCGCGATCAATGCGACGTGATTATTTTTTCGACGACAAAGGTAATTTCGCAGTTAATCCACATCTTTCACTTTGGTTACAGTCGCTGATAGATTAAATTCACGGAATGTCCCTTATCATCTACTAAGGTAACCTCAAAAGAATCGAGAACCTTGTCCCTGTAAAGCTCGAAGACGCTCTGAAGAACTACGGAACAATATCAGCGGAGGAGGCAATAGAAGCCGCAAAGTTCATGGCTGAGTGTATGCGACTTGATCCGGCAAGACGATGGACAGCAGAGAAACTACTTCAACATCCATGGATGGATCGTGGACCGCCGCCTAGCTGTGCCGGGGCCAAGTGGGGCTGAGCTTTGGGCTCTCGAAGCGAGGCGGATTACTACTTATCAAGATGGTGTAATGCGATCGATACCATGTCCTGATACGTTGGTGGATGCCAGAATGACTACGGTTGAAGAAACATTGAATCATGGTAGAGTCAATTGTACATGTCTGCCATCCAGCTTTCTGTGTCATCTCATCGATCTCATCATCAAATCTTATAAGTAGATTACGCAGTATATGTTGCTGTGACTCCGGCTGCTCATTTACTTATGGTTAATACCACGGTGTATGGTGCATCAGACTTATCAGGATACGATGGATTAGACAATAACCAGCAGCAGCAGTCAGTATTCGTAACAAACAATCCATTGAAAAATGATCATGATCGACGTCTTCCCATATACCACATCTCATCCCGTCTATGTACATATCTACGCGAAGTTTCCCCGCAGTCCAGGTCCACTGGCACATGATTAGATCTGGATGGACGTGTCGAACGAGTGATGCCTGATATATGATGGCTTCGTTCGAACAGTGAAACAGTAGCTTAGGACTGCACATGTACAAGTTAGAACCACAAAAATCATTGTTGTCGAACGTCGAACAGAATGTTGGAGGGAATTCTGGATCACCATAAGCTCGCTATTTGTATGAAGTTCCCGTGGATTCGATGATTATCATTGGCCTCGGAACTTGCTGAGGGCAGCGTTAACTGAGCCGAGGTGGATATGCATTGTGATGTCATGGACCAGCACTTTTAATCATCGCCACAGAAATCACCACTACGGTTTCCTAGTCTTCGACGAATGGTCACCATAATCACTGGTCTCGACATTGGGGGCGTTGTGAGCCACAATTTCTCAGGCAAAACCTTCAACTCGTAATTCGAACATACGAATTATATTCATCGAGAGAAATTCGACCTTAGAATCGAATGGCTGAAGGTGCAGATGGAGAGAAGGCTTTCCACGAACCTGACCACGGCCAACAAAGAAAACCGGTTGATCATGGCCTATAGCCACGGTAGGTCATCGGGAGCACTTCTTCAACCTACGCACAAAAATAACCCCTTATCAGTCGACCCCGTCCGAGAAGTTGATTTACCTGCCACTGCGGAAGCGGATCTATCCCTTCAGTCACTCTCGAGTGAAGCGCCTTCCACCCATAATATTTCGAATATCAACAGGACTATCAACATCCTTATCGACCATCAACCACCCCTCACCACATCTGCCACCGGGTCATTTGACGTTTGTGGCTTCTAGTAATTGGGACTAATTTTCGTGTTCCTTGCTCGTACTTATGACTGAGTTTTACATTAGTTTGAAACTAGTGACTCGGAACCGTCCGACGACTCGGAGTGAGTCACCTTCTGATCACGTCGTATTCCGCCCCGGGCCTCGAGAGGCTCGGCAAGGGTTGCAGGTCGTTAGATAAGTTGCCGGTTCAGTCACCCACTGGTCAACGCCATCCGACAGTATGAGGACAGTGTCCAGTGTTGAGAAAACCGCTCTCGACAGCTACATAATTCTACCTACGAGTTACATGGTACTTATCTGACTGCCAGTAGATAAGTAGTTAGTATTGTAGAAGTTCATATATGACTTATAACAACTCATACATGACTTCAATGTACTTCTACTATTCTAGACAAAGTCTAGGTTATGTTCTTAGTTTAACTTCCATCCAGTAGTAGCACTTATACCTCTTATCTCTGTAGCTACATTGGTAGATTAGTTTATGGCCACTTTGGGTAGCATAAACATTATAATTTTAAATAAATACTGCTTGTAAAGAGGTCAAGTACCTCAGATTCTAGCAATCTAACTTTGCCACTTGCATCGTACTCTGAACCTCACCAGTTCTACTCTTATCTCGTTGTACTCATGTAAGTAAAGACTTACGCTTTGACCCTACACATTATTGCTGCTCAACATTATGGGCCCCTGTTGAGCAGTAACAGCGCACAGGGTCAAGGCATAAGGCTTTACTTACATGAGTACAATGAGAAGAGAGTAGAACCTGTGAGGTTCAGAATATGATGCAAGTGGCAAAGTTAGATTGCTAGAATCTGAGGTACTTGACCTCTTGACATGCAGTATTTATGCTGTTTATGCTACCTAAAGTGGCTATAAACTGATCTACCAATGTAGCTACAGAGATAAGAGGTATAAGTGCTACTGGATGGTTAAACTAAGAACATAACCTAGACTTTGTCTAGAAGTACATTGAAGTCATGTATGAGTCGTTATAACTTGAAGTCATATATGAGCTTCTACAATACTAACTACTTATCTACCAGTCGGATAAGTACCATTAGTGATGTCAGGACTCGGCTCGACTCGGCAAAAAAGTCATTTAAATCGACTCAACTCCGACTCGAGTCAATTGGAGTTGGTCGAAAATGGCTTCCTCAAGGAAGGAGGTAGTAAAAGTACTACAAGTAAGTATAATAGCTTGTAACAAATTGATGTAGTAAGTGAAGTTAATAAAAATAAGCACTTACCTTGTACAATGGCTGAAATGTGAAGTTCGGTCATGAGAAAGACATGGGAATCTGGTTATAACAGGGTCATACCGATCTCGAAAAAATTTCCAAATACATTTCCATCTACTTGCTTCAGCTTTAAATACTTTTTTTGAAGTCATTAGGTATATACCAAAGAGCACTGAGCTGTTTTACCTTCAGGGTGAAATTCCAGTTTATTTGGAACAAAATTCACACTCGACTCCAAATGACTCTGCCGACTTGAGTCACGAGTCAAGCCGCGACTCAAAAACCGGCTCGACTCGGCGACTAGCCGGAGCGGAGTCGTGTGCAACACTAAGTACCATGTAAGTAGAATTATGTAGCTGTCGAGAGCGGTTCTCTCAACAATGAGTCAACATCCAGAGCATGTATACACACTTTCTCATCCACTACTACCGACACCTGGCCGCTTCCTCCAGCATAGGGAACATTTTGGTATTCTTTTACTACTGTTGACTAGGTGGTCAACAAGAACACCAAACGTTTTGGGGTTCTGCTAGTCCCCGATGGCATTTGCGAAGATGAGATTTTTCTGGTTGGTTCCGTTGTATATTACTACCACATACCATTTCACATATTTTGCTCTCATGGAAAATTTACGTACAAGATTGCTCGTTTTCTCTCGATGATGGCTTTTACACAGTCGCTGACTCGGAGGGAGAGGACTACTTCGATCAGCGATAGAAATGCTTTGCTCGCAACAATCATTGATGTACTAAGTAGCTTCTTAAATTATTCAATATCTTTGTATAATGTGTTACTGGTTACTTGTTACTACTTCGTTGCTTATGATCTCTACATACTTAATGCATACTGATACAGAAGTAATTCAATATTGATTGGAACTAGTACATTCGAAACGATACGATCTGAAATGATCTGATGTTCGGACCGATACGCATTGAAATTTCGAAATCAAACCAGACAATGAAATATGTAGACTGCTATATACAGCTCGTTGGATTTGTAAAGAGAGCCTGTGAGTAAAGTTGAAATCAATGCGCAAGAACATCAGAGAAACGCCAAAATTTCTCTGTCGTCGATAGTTACACTACACTATCATAGTGAGCAACTCATCGGGAACGAGTGCTTCTACATCAAAGGCAATATGCGTTGAGATCAAAATATTCACAACGTACTTGGTATCAGTATCTGATTGACAACTAGGAAAGGTGCCTGCAGCTACACGATCCTTCTCCAAGGAAGGTTCGATACTACGCGCATCGATTATTCGTTTACCAACGTCTTGAAGGTCTTCTTCGACCACCGACGGATCCATCCAATGAAGGTGTCAACGTTTAGCGTTACTTATGTTCAATTCAACTTGTTGTCCGACGAGCCCGAATCGAAAGCGTACATCGTCAACTTCTGTCATGGTATCCAGGCAGCCAACTACCTTACAACAACTTTGAAACTTTGATTCCAGCTCTAAACTTCTTTCACTAAAAAGGGTACCGCCTGTCCAGTTCGTGTTTGGAAAACAGAAATAGTCGCTGATGAATAAGTACTCACCACCGTCTATCGTAGCGCCAAGGGAAAGATTTAAGGCGTGTATGACAGTAAGTAGTAGCTAGTAGCCAGTGGCAGTTAGTAGTAAACGCTCTATTCAACTATGATTGAATAAATGCCAAATGATCAAGATGATGATCGAGATCGACGTCGTCCACACAGTTTCCCCGCAATCCAGATCTGGGTGATTAATCGATTAGATCTTGACGGGTGCGTTGAATGAGGCTCGATTTATGGTACTGAGATGTTGAATGATTTTGTTCGAACAGCGAACGGTAAACGTACAAGTTGGAATCATAGAAAAGTTGTTCGAACTTCAAACAAAATAGGATGGGAACAAGTATTTGAAATCGTGAATCACCATAAGTTCGCAAATGAATCCATCAGAAAAGAATGCATGACGTTCCCGTGAAATCGGTGATTATCATCGGGTATGGAACCTGCTGAGGAGCAGCGTTAACTGAGCTGAGGCATGATATATGATGCCATGGACCAGTACCTTGGCCATGACTGGTTTCCTAGCCTTCAACAAATGGTCGTCATGATCACTCGACCCACGTCTCCGAGTCGGGGTTCGGTGAGCCACAATTTTGTTCGAGGCAACTGGACGTAGTCAAACTTCGACATCTATCGTATCACTACATCAAGGTACTGAGGCAGCCATATCTCCTGTAGAGGTGGTTGTGCTAGCGCGAGGGTCAGTCAACTGAGGACGTCTCATTGAACACAGAGTCACGTACAAGAGAATTCCCGCTGTGCACACTAGCAACTTGAGTCACAGATTGAGTGATGCCATGATACTCGTTAGTCGCTCTCCGACCCACATCTGATATCCTTTGAGTAGCGGTAGCCCTTTTCTCTTAGTACAAATCAACGACAACAAGAGATGTTCGCAAGTGTACGCAGTTCTGGAGGTTTGTTCAACTTTGTTTACTACACAGGGGTAGCAAATCCCACGGTAAGTGCATGATTGGAACGATCTACCTCTAGTAGAGCTTTCAACTCACAATTCGAACGTGCGGGTTATATTAATTTTATAATAGTAATACACACAACGCATCGAATGGAATGGGAATAAGTGAAAGAGAGTTAAGTCTCTTGATAGTTAAATCGCTATCCAAGCAAATTCCTTCCTTGTTCTCTACAAGGAAATACGCACTTAAGAATGGATTACACTCAACGGGTCCGTGTTTATCGTCAATCGCTTAAAATGGCTTGAACGACATTACTGACCCTCAATTGGCGTAGGTCAGTGTAAGTCTACAGTCATTAAGAAGATTTTAGCATCACCCGAGACAAACGAAGAAAAGGCTTTTCACGAACCTGACCGCAACCAACGAAGATGATCGGTTGACCTGTAACGTAGGTCATCGAGAGTGCTGCTCCAACCTATGCACAAAATAACTCCTCATCAGCCAACCAAAGTTCCGTCCGAGAAGTGACCAAAGAGGCCGTAAACACAAACCTTATCATCCACCGTATCCCATTTGGTAACTAACATCCCATCAATACCTCGCTCCTTGCTCGTTCCAGCTCCTCCAGAAGCTGAAGAAAAGTCCCTCATAGCTCTATCAAACTTGGTGAGTTGATCAACGGCCTCGTTCCCGACGAGAGCTTCGCCGACAAAGATGATTTTATCGGGGTTGTTGACGGATACGAGCTTTAAAGAAGAAAGTGTTTCGAGATCGGATTAGAGGTACGGTGTAGAAAGAATAGGGGAACAGAGGAGTACCTTGGCTAACGCACGCATGAGAGGCTGTAACCAGGGACAGACAACGAGCATCAGGTATTGTTAGTGTATCTATCACGACAATCCGTTGCAGGGAGAAGGAAAGGCCTAACCTCGTTATCCTGCATTCTACCAGCCGTATCAATAAGCACGACATCAAAATCATTGTCCCTTGCTAAACAGACGTACAGATCAAATTCCATTCCATCGTTAGTATTCGGTACAGGGACAAAGAGAGTGGTAAAATGAACTTACCGAACGAAATAGCCTCCTTGGCTATAGCAGCCGCGTCCTTTCCATAACCTCTCTCGAACAGCTCTACCCTGCCTTTGGAATCGGCTGCACCGTTAACACCGAGCATGGACAGGTTGCGAACGTGAACTCTGAGTTGTTCGACTGCGCCACTCCTTAAGAGTGAAGGAAAGCGAATTTAGCACCTAACCATGAGGAATAGAAAAAGAGTGAAACAATGGGTACTACGCACCGGAAGGTATCACAAGCAGCAATCAGGACCCTAAACCCATTTTGGATCAGCCAAAAGCACACTTTTGATAGATTTGTGCTCTTTCCGACACCGTTGACCCCGACAAAAGTAATCGAATAGGGCATGCGTCGCTGACTGGAGGGCAAAGGCGATGACAACTTCGTCCGAATAGAAAGCAAAAGGTCGGTGGAAGTTTTAGGTGTAAGGATTCGGGTGAGAGACGTAGATAGTGCAAGGCGGACAGCAGCATTTGTTGCTGGATAAGAGTAAAAAGGGGTTTGGAATAAGAATATTGAGGCTAGATGAAGAGAGTAAGACTCACTTTGGAATCCACCAACCTTCTTACCCACTAAAGTTTCTCCAACACCCTCACAAACTTTATCAGCAATCTCCTTTGCAACATTCTTTTTCATCAAATGTTGTTTCATCCCATCCAAGACAGGTTTCAAGTCTTGCTCAGTGAGGACTTTGGACCCTGTTAGACGGGCAAAAAGAGAGCCGAGAGCACCAAGGCCCTTGGAAGATTGTTGTGATTCGTCCGTAGATGAGCGAAGAGCTTGGCTAATAACATCTGCTTCGGCTGAAGTAGAATTGGAAAATTCCCAATCTTTAACCTCGTACAAGCCTTCACGATTTCGAGTACCCATCGAGGCTTGGTCGACCAGAGATTGGATGTCTTGTGAGCTCGTGGTGGAGTTGAGTTCGGCTTTGTCTAGACTGAAATCCAGAGAGGCCATATCACTCTCTGTAGGAGCTTCATCGCCCCATTTGCGTTGTACTTTGGTTTTCTTGCGTTTGGTGGGTGTTTCAGAGCTAAATGTGTGTTAACAGTGGAGTAACAAGATATAAGCGAATAGAATAGACGCACTCGGAGGTGGGCACGCTATCGCGTCCACTTCCTGCGTCTGAAGACCGACCACCCCCTCTCCCTCCCCGTCGACCACCTCGACCTCGGAGGCGGTCTTTGAGAGCTTGAACGTTTCTAGCTATTTGTTGTTCATCTTGAGGAGCGTCTGGAGGCTGGGATGGAACTTGATTGAATGTGAGTATAGATAAATCGAGTCGGGTTCACTCTTTCGGAGAGCTTACCTGTACTCTGATCATCAGATGGTGGAGTATCGATGACTGTAGGCTCGGGTCGTTGTATAGGAGCACCTAGACGGGCTCTACGTTCCTACGTGGAAGATGTATGTTGAACGACCCAGGGTAAGGTGTCCTGAATGAGCTTAAACGCACCTTGGCCGCCTTTTCCTCTAAGGTTTTAAGGAGTGTATCGAAAATCTTATCCCAGTTCTCGAACGCAGTGGAGAAGTTCCAAGTAGCAATAGTCTCCGCGGCAACGACTTTACCAGTGCTAACAGCATGTAAGGATGCAACGAACGTTGTCAAAATCGGCTGAAAGAGTTTAACAAAGAGGGTTT
This sequence comes from Dendrothele bispora CBS 962.96, assembly GCA_004369135.1. Lineage (NCBI taxonomy): Eukaryota > Fungi > Basidiomycota > Agaricomycetes > Agaricales > Dendrothele > Dendrothele bispora. The sequence goes on from ML179036.1 coordinate 353,873, forward strand.
TGAGACTCGCGAGAAGTTCGTCAACGTAGGTAAGTTGAAGTATGCGTTGATATGTAACCTGTCGATGGTTACAGAGAAGAAAATACGAATAGTTTGAGAAATGCTTACGACAAATATAAGTTCTAAGTCATTGACAAAAGTCCATTTGACAGCATAACCATCCTTTTCGTATTTCTGGTCTGTTGTACGGCCCTCAATGAGAGCTTCTCTAATGAGTGAATTAACGGGAGAGGCGGAGGAGGACGCAATGGAGGATGCCTCAGGGGTAAAGGAACGCGACCATAAAACGATGCCGCCTGAAAAGAATAAGCATTTTACAAGAAGGGAGCGGGAGCAGTACCTTTGTGAGAGATAGAACAGTGGTCCAACATGAAGAAAGATGTGAGCACAGGTTTCCAAATTTCCGGCGGATAAGCGTGACAAATGGCGTGACACCTCTTCCTTGAACCATCATGTCTGCTTTGGCTGCGTAGGTCCTCATTCATTTCCTTCCTACTTTCCCTGATATCTCCTTCAGTGTTCTTCCAAAACCAATACACGCTTCGCTTCAGGACGAAGAGGAGGAAGTTGTTCAAGTCTCGAGGGCCACCACTTCGACCCAACAGGTCATTGCCAGATTCATTGTTCCACCTTACGGCCAACGTAATGGTTGGAAACCTAGCAGACAGGAGGACTATGGTGCGTCTCCAAATAATATCTCTCCTCTACTACTTCTAATTTGCTTGCAGGTGATGGAGGTGCATATCCCGAATGCCATGTCGCACAGTATCCACTCGAAATGGGTCGTAAGACGGCTTCATCGGGCAACACTCTCGCACTCCAAGTTGACAGCGAAGGAAATGTTCGCTACGACGCTATCGCTCATCAAGGCCAACGCCCCGACAAATTTGTTCAATCCCAGTTCAAAGACCTTGTTCCTTTAGCTCACCGAAAAGATCTCGATGACGGTGCTCGTGACATGGATCGTCCCTCCGAAGAAGAAGTTCAAGCTACCGCGGAAAAGACCAAAGCTGCCCTCGAAAAACTTGTCAACGGAAAAATCAAAGCAGCTCAGCCTAAAAACGTTCCCGATTCCCAGGGCAAGACGTCGTTTATTCGGTATACACCTGGTCAGCAGAATGGGAGTGGGTTGCAGCAGAGGATTATTAAGATGTCAGAGGTTGTGGAGGATCCACTGGAGCCTCCAAGGTTCAAGCACAAGAAGATTCCTCGTGGGCCTCCGAGTCCACCTCCACCCGTGTTGCGTAGTCCCCCTCGAAAGGCTACGGCACAAGAGCAAAAGGAATGGATGATCCCTCCTTGTATTTCTAACTGGAAGAACAACAAGGGTTTCACAATTCCTTTGGACAAGCGTTTGGCGGCTGACGGTAGAGGTCTCCAAGACGTGTGTCGTCTGGTCTTGTCTTTCCGTTTACTTCTTCTCACATTTTTTTTCAGGTTCACATCAATGACAACTTTGCCAAATTCTCCGAAGCCCTCTTTGTCGCCGACCGTCATGCCCGAGAAGAAGTCCGACAGAGAGCCCTCATGCAACAAAAATTGGCCCAAAAAGAAAAAGAATCCAAAGAAGAAAACCTTCGCCTCCTTGCTCAACGTGCTCGGGAAGAACGTTCCGGCGTTTCATCCAAACCCAGTGCTTCAAGTTCAGCGGCCATGAAATCATCTCTCGCAGCGTACGGTTCCGACTCAGACTCAGATTCCGATTCCGACTCTGGCTCCCGACGTGGTCCCACTACTAGACGTTCTCGTTCCCGTTCCCGTTCTGGCTCTGACTCAGACGACAGCGCCGAGGACCCTGAAGCCCGCAAGATTCGAGACGAAATGCGCGCCGAGAAACGTCGAGAACGCGAACGCGAAATGCGCATGTCCAACATGGGCGCTGAACAACGCGCCAAACAGCTCGCTCGTCAACAAAACCGTGACATTTCCGAAAAAGTGGCTCTCGGTTTAGCCAAACCTACGTTATCTAAAGAGTCCATGTTGGATTCAAGATTGTTCAACCAAGAATCGCTTTCAGGCTCGTTTGCAGATGATGAATCGTATAACCTGTATGATAAGCCCTTGTTCCATGGATCGACAGCTGCCGCGGCGATTTATAAGGCAAGAGGGAATATTGCAGAAGGGAACGATGAGTCATTTGGAGGCGGAACGGATGAAGGGATTGGAAAGGCTTTGGATAACGATCGGTTTAGTTTGGGTGCTCCAAAGGTTGGATTCGAGGGAGCAAGTGATCAAGAGGTTAGAGAAGGCCCGGTACAGTTCGAGAAGGATACATCGGATGTGTTTGGTGTGAACCAATTCTTGTCGGAGGCAAGTACGGGCAAAAAGAGAGGCTTGGATACACAAGGGTGAGTTCTTGTTTCTCTTCTTTTCTTGGTTCAATGACCCATTCTCTCCATCCTAGCGGGGGTGGATCTCGCAAGCGTCAGCAACTGGAAAAGTCTGGTGACCGCGAGTGATTGCTTCCTTCATGTCTTATGTAGTTTTAAGGTAGTTTATGGTTCTCATGTATTTTAGAAAAATATATATCTTACTCTATCTGATGGACCTACTCAAATTTCTAAGGGCCCACAAATAGCATATGTTCATAATGATAAACGGATTTCTGTCCTCCTAAGATTAAAGTCTACTCGTAGATGACAACGTTATGTTACAAATTCCACCTGGTCCTGCTCATACGCTTCCCGTCCTTCAAAATCGATTCCCAAGACTCCCATTTTTGCAAGCTCCAACTGCGTCCTCGTACTCTCTCTCCGCTTTACTGCCGCCCTCAGATCAAAATTCGCCATCTCAAATTCATGCAACGCTCTCCTCGTCATCTTGTACACGTTCCCGTACTCTAAACTTAGATTAAACGCGTGTTTCTGTTGAAGGACGATCTGTTTTCGAAGCGATTCCATCTCTCCAAGTTTCGTAATAATAGTGTCGCCGTTTGGCGTGGAAGAAGAAAAGACATCGGAGATGAGGGCTCTATAATCGGGGATAACGGGTTCGGGGATATTGGCAAAGATGTTTTTAGCTTCGGCAGTTTTGCTATCAAAGGGTGTTGTAGCAGCGGAAGTTGTTGCTGATGCTGCCATTGGTGTGGGAGTTGGAAGGGTCGGGGTAAATGACTGAAATGGAGAATTTTGAACTTGTTGCTGAGTTTGGATTGCCAGAGTGGGTGCAGTGGACGATGGTAACGCTGTCGGAAGAATACCACGGTTTCGAGGTGCTCGTGGGGGTTCGACGGTAAAGCCGCTAGGACCACTACCGCGGAATGCACCACGACCACGGATGGGAACCCCTCGGGGTGGAAACCCGTGGCCCCGAGGTTGGGTTGGAGGATGAGGACCTGGAGTGTCGTGCCAAGGGTCTCGTTCTCGGTCACGAGGAGGATCATCTCGTCTTCGAGGATGCCGCGGAGGAGAGGGTGATCGTTCATGAGGTCTAGGTGGGAGCGCGACAGTTGAAGGACCGGGATTCGACGTCGGTGATGGCTCTGTTTTCATAACAGTGTCACCTTGGTTGTCAAGAAGCGGTTGATCGTCTCTGTCATCTGGTGGTACTGGGGGTGGGGGCGGAGGATAAGAATCTCGAGAAGGAATGGGTGGTTCAGGTTTTATTAGAGGTGGCTCAAAGGTGTCTCTGTGAACAGGACTCTGACCACGACTCCCTTTGTTATCATCCAGGTAAACAGACATAGTAGGTGGAGGCGAGTAATCATCTCTCCTAAATGACTTTTCAGAACCACGATCCGAGCGTCTTGGTGAAGGATAATCGCGACGGGGTGGACTACGCGGACGGGAAGATGCATGATATGGGGAACGTCTGGATGGAGAGGCGTGCCGTAACGGAGGAGGTGAACGTGCGGATGGAGGACTACCTATAGAATGAGTCCCAAGTCTAATACGCTTGGAAGGAGGCGAACGTGAACGTGTCGACGGAGGCGGGGGCGAACGACGTGGAGTCGGACTACGTCTGCGGGATTGTATACGGGGAGGAGAGGGTAGAGGAGGAGGAGGTCTACGTGGTGGTGTTCGAGAACGTGAACGGGGTCTGTAGTACGACTCTCCTGTAGAAGAAAATCGTGAGTCCTAGAAATTTGCAACATGAATAAAAATACGTACTTCTGGGGGGTGAACGAGGAGGAGAACGAGGAGGAAAGCGTTCATAGCGAGCTTCGTAGTATCTGTCCCTGTCTCTAGATCTTGACCTATACCTTGGAGGAGGCCGTCTATCTCTATCATAACGATCCCTATCCCTGTCATACCCTGGTGGACCTCTTCGGGGAGGAGGACCTGCTCGTCTGTCATACTCTCTATCCCTGTCCCTGTCCCTTTCCCTTTCCCTGGTATCCCAGTCCCGGTCATAACCTCTATCATAATCTCTCCGGAAATCGTCTCTCCTTTCATACCGTGGTTCATATGAGTCCCTCAAAGGATACGGCCTATCATCTCGTCGTGTAATACGTGGAGGAAGAGGAAGTTCTGGTCGAGGAGGAAGGTCTGCCATCAAATTTCCAACTTGACCTTGAAGGCGTCTAGCCAAGTCGCGTCTTGTTTGTTTGTTCCTCAGTCAGGGTTCATGTCAACCACATTCTACCCTCTCGCTTCACTTTCCCAAATCACAAAAACTCCCTCAAGAGAGGATGGTATTCCTTTGGAATTAGAAGAGGACTTACGAGCATACGGATGTAAACTTATCCATGAAGCTGGCATTTTGCTCAAACAGTACGTTTTGCTAAGTTATTGCCTTAGACTTTTCTCTTGTTCCAGAATAGAAAACAAGTAGCAGTAGCAACTGCTCAGATTCTGTTCCAACGATTCTGGTATGTCACTTCTATGAAACAATTTGGTATCGGGGTATGTTCACGCTTTTTTGCAATCCGGAGTCAAAACATGTTTTACTCACTGAGAATGAGAGAACAGGACATTGGTATGGGCGCACTCTTCCTCGCATCAAAACTGGAAGAATGTCCATTACGGATGAGAGATCTCATCAACGTATACGACCTCCTTCTCCAGCATTCCTCGCATACTCTAGACCTCAGCCCAAAACCCGACTCTGAATTCAAATACGCGCCCATGTCCTATTTTGGCTCCACATTCTACGATCTTAAGGATGCTCTCGTTGTCGCAGAAATGCAAATCCTAAAGCGACTAGGATTCAACGTGCAAGTTGTCCTGCCATACGGAAGCCTCATAAACTACCTACGCGTTCTTGGGCTCACGAATCGAGAAGACGTTCTTGCGAGAGCTTGGGGTTACTTGAATGACGCGTAAGATCTTTTTTCTGCCTCTTACTTACCGCAACTCATTCTCATTTTCCTTTCCCCATCAAAAAAATGAAAACGAACATGTTACGCAGACTCCAAACCCCAGTATACGCCCTCTACCAAACTCCCACAATCGTCTGTGCTTCCATATATCTCACTACACGCCACCTTCGTTTATCTCTTCCCTCAAAAGCACCCTATTGCTGGTGGGATCTTTTTGACGCCGAATGGGAAGATCTATGGAGTGTCTGTGGGTATATCATGCGGTTATATCGAGAGAGAACCGAAGAGGAGAGGGTCAGAGTCAAGAGGATGGTGAATAAGAAAGAGGTTAGAAAGTGGTTGGAGGAGAACGTGGACTCAGATGCGAATGCCAAGCAGGATATAGCGAGAGAAAAAGATTCAGGGTCTTCTTAGCCGCCGCTCGAAGCAGAATACGACTCCTCAATCACAAGATGTCGATGAGCTTCCATCTCTTTTGCCACACATAAGGACATGTGTATCTCAGGTCATCAAAACGCCTTCATTTATTGGCTGCGTGTGTTTATATATAACCATTCCCGGGCCCTGCATGTTCTCAAGTAATTATCCACACTGCGCCTCACCCAAGTTTAAATTTTTAAACCTTACACATGAAATCAAGATGAAGACGTCCACTTGACTTTCCAAGGGGTGATGAACGTACTTGTGATGATTTTTCGCTAACCTGGGAACTCGAAATCTGTATATAAGATGTCGACTGTCGTTTGGTGCCTGTGGCAAATGAGAAAAGGTGCCTAAAAAATTGTATCAACATTGTCCCACCAAGCTCGAAACCTTTTGATTATCACTTGATTTCAGCCAAGGGAAAACCACCCCTGAATGAGACCGTCGCTTGAAATTCCCGTCACTCTCACTGTCAGGACACAGCGCGGATCGACAGCTGGAAGTGGAGTATCAAACCTCCACGTTGACCGCACCTGAGCTCATAGTCGGGCTTAGGATACCGAAATGTGAAGGAGGCGTAATCATAGCTTGAGTCAATGATACATTTTTAGATCCAGCGCACAATTTTTTTAGTTGATTAATCACTGTGCATTACATTTAATGCCATCTCAAGCTCAGCACCAATGAATAGTATATACTCAGCAAATTTCGACGAGCGGTGTATGCGTGATACCGAAGCCGACCGGGGGAATCAGATTTACACTCAAAAGCTGTAAACGTTATGCATACTTACGGTAAATCAAGACCATGGTGATTCGACGTCCAGTGAGTCGCAGTAATTTGGTAACATCCGTGGTCGCGGTGTAGCGCAGCAACTTTCTTGTCAAACCTGACAACACTCGAGCTGGGCAGTAATAAAAAAACATAGCCAATGCGCAAGAGAATTGATCATTTACATACACGATTCCAGCGGTGAACGGCGTGTACGTAGTCCAATAGTCATTCAATTATTTATAACAATAGACTTTAGATACAGCACCGTAAATGCCGATCGTGAAAATGAATCAAATATCGACGCCCATAGCCAGCCATAGCCCCATGTCACAAGCTCTTGGAAAAGCTGCCACGAATTCGCGGCAAGGTCCTGGGTACTAGAGAGACAGAGACAGTCGATTAGATTCTGTCATCGATCACGACGAGGTCCGCGGTAGCGCAGCAGGCTTGCATTCCATGTACGTCTTGTCTGGGTCTATAGGCAAAGCGCAGAAAAACCCGAGGTTCTATACATAGCACGACCACCATCCGACGGGAGTGTTAGAACCGATTGGAAATTGGGAATGGTGAACAGGCAAGAAACAAGTAAGAGAAAGAACCCAAAGAGAAAGGCAAAGTCAGCATGAATAAAGCGACTCATCGAGCAAGGAAATTGAGGAAGAGGTAAATACCACGTACCTGCATGGTCTCAAACAATTTTTTTGAATTCATTTGCAACTGTACGAGAGAACCATTGTCGGATCAGCAGGTTTCACATACGGGTGATATAGGTAAATTATGAGTTATTTGGTTGAACGAGTGGATAATATCCAGGAGAAAAGTTTGGGCGTAGTCGGACAGGCACAAGGAACCAAAGAAGATCATAAGCATACGACGGGTCAAATACGGGTCGAGTCGGAAAGTTTTTTTGGCAATGAGTTTAGAAGTTAGAACATTCACGCGTCTTTTTTCTCAGCAGAAGTTTAGGAAGAATCGGGACTCACAGTAATGCATTCGCGACTATTAGGATTGTCCCGACAGATCTCCGACTGGGGAGCGTTCCTTTCGCTGTCAAAAGTGTACTGGGAAGCTGGGTCCCGCTGGGCAAGGTCATTTTTCTTGAAGTTTGGAATAACGCATACTTTGCTATAAAGACTCACGGAAATGAAAGTTTTGAGGGTTGTTTGTGGGTCCTCTGAGTTAGACTGTGATGAGAAGGGCTTCATGTTGATCATGAAAGTTCGGGAAGGAAATGGAATTGACGTCATCCATGGTTTCAACCATGTCTGGGGGTACACCCGAGGTTGGCGCGAGTTGAACGCTTTATACTCTTTTTCTACTCTACACCCAACTAATACACTTCTACGACCGGTAGCTAAACAACTGCTGTAGGTCTACTTACTTCTAAATGTACAATTCGTATAATTCGTGTTTTTCTCTTAGTTTCCACCCTGTCAACGCACGAAACAACAGTTGAGCAACTTCCGCCGAAATAGCCTTACCAACCACGACTCGCGAGGTGACCACCTTTTAATTGATCATCGCTGTATAGAGAAATGAGATGTAGTGAATTGAATGAAACAAAATTTTACTCACATCGTCAACCCGACCATTGCCTCTCCCAGATTCTCGGAAACCTGTGTCAATACGGTCAGCGGTTACCTCGGGAAAAAACAGCACTACTGAAGTCAAGAAGAATGCTGACCTCGGCGAGGATCTTCGGGTTGTTGTAGTGGGTCACCTACAGGTGTGAATAAAAAAAGTCCATGAGTTTCTGATCAGTGATGGGAGCACGAGTGAGGTTCTACCGCTTGGACAATAGCACGAGCGCGTTTGGCAGCATCTCCAGACTATATTATATTTTTTTTTGCTCATCAGCTATGAACATCCAGCCAGGAACAAGTAAAGTTGCATACCTTGAAAATTCCAGAGCCAACAAAAACTTTTTTTTCGCATGAAAAGAAAAAAAATCAGAATTGAAAACACCAATTCCATTATTAACACCAACGAAGCCCTACCTCCATCACAACCCAGTTGCATCATCAGAGCGGCGTCGGCTGTTAATCACAGTTTCAAGATGGATATCCTTTTTGATTTCGTTGGAAATGAGAATAGCATCTTACCAGGCGTAGCGATTCCGCCAGCGGCAAAGTTAACAACAGGTAACCGTTTCAATCGTGCAGTCTCCTTCAGGAGGTGCAACGGCGCTTGGATCTCCTTGGCGAATGCATACAGCTCATCCTCGCTCATAGCGCTCGCCTTTCGAATCTCACTCTGCACAGCACGTTCGTGTCGGACGCTAAGGAGAAATGTGCATTCCGTGTTTATTGTTTTCATTTGATCTCAATGAAAAAAAAAGTTTCACAAAAGAAAAAGGAGCTTTACTCACGCTTCGACGACATTTCCAGTTCCGGCTTCACCTTTGGTACGAATAAAGGCCGCACCTTCCGAGATGCGACGCAGAGCTTCACCGAGGTTACGAGCTCCACAAACAAAGGGAATTTTGAAGTTGTGCTTATTGATATGATGTTCTTCGTCCGCGGGAGTCAATACTTCAGATTCATCAATGTAATCGACTCCAATGGCTTGGAGAATCTTCGGGGTCCGAGATGTCAGTTTTCTCAAAATTTGATAGACGAACGGAGTGATAAATGCCTTTACATACCTGCGCTTCCACGAAGTGACCAATTCGTACCTTTGCCATAACAGGGATCGTTACAGCTTCTACGATCTCCTTAATCATGGATGGGTCACTCTACGCCGATTAAGACGACAAAAAAAAAAACAAATCAAGACTTCGATCCCAAGAACAGAGTAAAGAATGCTAACCATCCTTGCAACACCACCGGTAGCTCGGATATCAGCAGGAACTCTTTCAAGCGCCATGACTGCACAAGCACCGGCCTCTTCGGCGATGCGAGCCTTTTGAAGAGAAAAAGAAACACAAAAGTTTATATGGATGGGTCATCTTAAGAAGAATGTCACGGTGGTCAGGCCTACCTGTTCGGCGTTGACGACATCCATAATGACACCGCCCTATTGGGTTGTATATAAGATAACAGCCCGTGAGTCAATACAATGATTTCTCAAGAACGGAGAAGAAGAAACAGATATCACTTTGAGCATCTGAGCGAGACCCGATTTGACCTAGTATAGACAATTCGGGACGTCAATGATCATTGTAATAGGGCCAAAATAGCTATAGCCACAAACACCGAAAGTTCCTAAACTGCTACTAGCGGCTCCATCACGCTGTACAGATCGTGTAGGAGGGACAGAGGGTGTAGAAGCGGACCCTGCACCTTGAGGCACTGGCGTAGATGCTGGACTAGTCATGATGGCGAGAGGTAAAAAGAAGGCGGTAGAAGGACTGAATCCAAGTGAGTCACGACAAATTTTTTGATTCGAATCGGAATTATGCAAGAAGGCCTGAAATCGATCACTAACCCTAACCCTAAAGTGTGAATAAATCACTCACCTCCGCCACCGGGGCGGTTGATACAGTGCTAGTAGCGTAGTGTACCGCTACTTAAGGAATGTAAGTAGGACTTACGACGTATGTAGTACTGATATGGACATCATTAAATCTGTACACGATGCAACCGAACCTGACGAAAGATACACATTTCCTTTGCTTCCTTTAGCGAAGAGCGCGCACCCCGTGAGGGAAGGATTTTATTTTTCGAAAAATCAAAAAAGCTCTATCATGGCATGATGATGATTCAAATATTCACGCGTCCCGGGAATACATTTATGAAATGTAACCTGTAACCCGGCACCAAGGGATGTCAAGGAGGAGCGTTCTGACCGTCAGCACATCTGTAACACGCAAAAGCCAAAAGATCTCCGGGACCAGTCTCCATGCGGAATCCCCCTCAAACCGCATGTATCATGAGTGACAAGGGATGTTTGACACACGACTGCTGGAAGCATCGCACGGGTTGCAGGCAATCAACTAACCCGGAACACAGAGTGAATCGAGGTCGATAGGAAGTCATGGGTCACAATGGAGCGAAGATGGCAAAAGATGATGCATCTATGGAACATGCTTTATTCATATGGGAAAGGCGCGGTTAGCCGTACTGTAAAGTTACACCGGGCTGGCTCAATGGTTTGGAAAAAAATGAGCTAAGAATGGCTATCATCCCTGTGTAAATTGGAAAATTTCGGTCTAAAAGCCCTTGCGAAGCAACCACTCCAACACGTCGTTTTTCCACCTGCCGCCAGAAATGATAAGATGTTTCGAACGAACGACATTTATTTTGAGTTTGGAGCTCTCTGGGGTACCAGACGCGAAAAGAGATTGTGAGAGGTCTTGTGCTAGTGCCTGGGGTGCCAGATATGAGCAGTGACACGAAAAAGGCACGCTTGGCAGAGACTCACGTTTGGGTCTCCATCGATGTTCCGAAGGAGGACAAGATGTCTAGTGCCCGCGTTCCGGATGTCACTGTATACGGGCAAGGAGCCATTGGAATTCCTGGGTACGAAATACGGGTAGGAAGCCTGTGGCCTGGTCCGCAGGGGGGCCGAAGCAGTGCGCACGAGAGAAAAAAACATAAAGAAGAGATCGGAGCTGTAAGGGCGATGAGAAAGCCGCAGTATTGTCCCTGAACAGAGCCGTATCACTACCTTTCCAAATTGGGACTATAGTATATTCTTGTCACCACTCCATATAAAACCCGACATGCCATTGCCACTCAAGTCTCCCCACCCATCATGTCCTTCTCATCCTTCTCTCCCATGGACATCTATTCTCAGCCGTGCTGGCCACAATTCTCTTGTATGTCTCTTTTCTTTTTCTCCAGTCGCTTATTTCTTTCAGTGCTCACTCCGTTCCTCTATAGTTCCTCCTTCTCCAACAGATACCGTGGCTTCTGACCTCTCCTACTCTCCCCCACCTCGGACCCAGTCCCTCCATGTCTTCTGCAATGCTCCCCTGATTGCTCCCAAGCCGTTACCCTACCATTCCCCAACTTTCCTCCAGTTCGACCTCCTTCCGTCCCTGGACGATGATCTATCCTTCCCTCCATACACACAGCGTCCACCGAAACGGAAACGCGAGGACGACTCTGACTCTGACCGCTTTGTTATGCACATGCACAAGCGACGGGCACCCAACACTTCTTCATTTGTTCCACCCCGTCCGCCAAGCGTCTCCTCACGGCACCTCCACTATCACAAAGGGCCCAATTCGAGACCGCACCATCATTTCGGTAAACCATACCATCATCCCTACCATGCGCAACGATGAAATGTAGGGGCCTCATATATCTTCCACACCGGTTACTACCAGCCTTTCCTTTCCCCTTTCTTCGCATATCTTCAAACGAACCCGAGAAGAAGGGGTGTTGTGATCTCCCCTCGTACCCTGCCATGGTGCCTGGGCACATCCGGTCTCATAGAACGACTGCACCAAATCAATTGCTCAGCGATTGCAACAATCGATCTGCAAAATCGTGGATACTCTCATTTTAGGAGTGATCGAATGTATATAACTTACGTCCATTGCATCCACCCATAGCCTTAGGTACTTTCTGGCTATCTACCTCCGGTGTGGTGTGTCATCACACCGCAGGTGATATACTGTGCTCTTTTAGCTCTTGGCTACTACAGCACCCTCGTTTTTTGTTTCTTTTTTTCTTCTTTTCTTTCCCTGTAAATTGCCCACACATTCAAGGCTTTCAATGCTTTTGTATCATTATTACCATCACTTTGTTCACACATGGACCTTATTTCCAGTTTATCGCAACCACACTACGTCCATAGGAATTGTCAGATATGGATTGTCTAATAATACAGCACGCAACAATCTCCTTTTCCATTCAATATTAAACCGCATCACCCGCGACACCCATTGAATAATATGCCGTCATCACGCGGTAAGTGGAATTCTATTGGGACTGTCCAGAATCAGAAAAACCCTACTATCTTTGACCTTTCTCCCCTAGAACCGGTACTTCGAACGTTGTTGTTGTAAATATCAGTTGGCTAGAATCGCCTTGTCAATCAATTCAAGGTTTCACTCCAAAACAGCACCGAGATATGTATGGTGTACGTCTCACCGAGCGTCAGGCTGAATGATGGTGCTTGATCCATACAAATGATCATTGCTATGCGTGAATGGAAAATGGGTTTGAACCTCGCCTTCTAATAACTCAAATATCGGGTTAATGCTTTAGGTTGTACGTGCCACACATGCGGTGAAGAGGGGGAAGAGGGGGGCTGAATAACAAGGTAATAGTATGGCGCTGAAACTCTTTTCCCTTCCCGGTGGTATCGTGTATGTATGTACTCATCTTCACTCGTTGTTACACGTCAAATGACACCGATCCCCTTGATGTTTCTCCACTATTCCGACGCGGATGCCAAGTTTCCTCCCTAGTTTTATAGATTCCCCTCTTTCCACTCTTCGCGAGTTTCTTCCGATGTATTTGTAAACTAACGGAAGCGATCGTAGATCTTTACAGATAGATACTTCAAAGGGTGTCTCTCTGGCCTTTCTGTTTCTCATGACTGGGACAGAACCGTCAAGGTAATCGCAACCATCGTACACGAGAAGACCGCGGGCGTCATCATGCCATCAGGCTTGCAACATGTCTATCCACCCATTGCATTTGTATGATCCATACCTAACATAGCGCGCGGTAGCACAATATTAAGATCATTGATGAACGGAGCCTCTCCAAGGAACCAAAAAAAAATAATATCTCGAAAGGGCTGAGAAAAATTTGACAGTAATTTGCTTAGAATCATACATTGGACATTGGCATCTTTAGAATCCCTTTAACCCGTTTCCCTGAATTCTCCGTTCCAAATGTACTTAGTCGCAGTTAAAGACGGCTGAGCCCTGCACCATACCGTCCGGAAATGACAGCATACATGCTGCAAGAGAGACACAGTCGCCTCCGGCTGGAAGGGCTTTGCGTGCGGCGGTGATGTATACTTGATCCAACTTTCCGTCGGAAGAGATGGGGATCCGGCCATGCCATGGCCAGTGTCAATGAGTCGATGAAGTGACCGACCAAACCGATGGATGTCAGTCCATCGCATGTATATAGAAATAGACTAGCAAAGAGATCAATGGCGTATTATATTCATAGCTATCAAGTAGACATTGATGTATTTAATCTTGTGTTAATGAGTGAGAGAAGGAAATGAATTGTAATTGAGTTTCGCTTTGATGAGGCGGCGCACGGATTGCTCGCGTGCGCCCGACACATGGCATATGTCAGAGCCGACATGTCGCTAAAATAGGTAATAGTCCGCACCGAAGACCAGTCAAAAGGTCGCGCGTACGCCCGCAAGCTACACCATAGCATGTTCTCTCACCGAACCTACTATGAAAGATTGAAGTACAGCAACCAACGCGTATTGCAAATAAGTTACTTATTTATTCCAGGAACTGAAAGAACAGGTCTCAATCATCACAATCATGATTGCATGCCCCTGCCAACTTGTGAATCATAATGATGTATCACGATCCATGGAGGTATTGATCTTCAAAAAAAGCTCCAGTCACCAGTCCTAGATGTTGGACACATTTTTGATCTTTTTACGACTTCTTATGTGCGGGTTTCCCTTGACCCGACTCCTCATTTATCCAAGCGCACCCGTCAGATGTACCAGATGATTTTTTTCTTGCGATTTTCGGCGTAAGGAACCTTCGTTGCGTTGCATTCATATTGTTAAATTTGACGGCTATCCTTAAGGGTCATCTCTTTTCTCCCTAACCTGTTGAGTACCCATACTTATCAGTAGAGTTCATAGAAATCATGAGTAGAACACCGCCGCAGAACATCTCCTCAGGTAGTTATATAGTTAGCTAGACAACTACCGCCTAGGTGGCATAGAAACAAAAATACCACGCAGCTGAGTACTCTTTAACATTTATAAACTACTTAGCAGGCGAAATCCGCACTGGAAGGTCGCTATGGCGCTCAACGAATTGTCACGATGCATAACAACCCTCTAGACTACTACAGTTGATAGAACAGTGCGCGGGTCCCCTGCAGAGTTAGATTACCAGTGCCGCCGGACTAAGATCACCCAGTGGCATATTTATCCGACTGCTTACCATCAGTACCATCGGATGATCATGATTTCTTCTCTCCCTCTTTCTCCATAAATATCAACTCAACTTTACTACAATAGCACGTCCCTACGCTATGATCCTCTCGAGTTTCGAACTTTAATCACAGCTCACTACTCGATACATATGCGGCTTCTCGATTTTCAAAAGCCCTGATAATCGAGCAAGAAACACGCCGCTAAGGATCTCTTAAGGCGCGGTATCTACATACAAGAATCGTTGATCTCCACCAATATGAGTTATCGGGAAAAAGGCTGCAATCGTTCACAGGTTTTCATCAGCGGTGCCACTCATCTTATGATTCTCATGTATAGAAACAGTCGAGGTTGTGTGTCTTTGATCATCGAACGACAAGATGTATCATATATCATATAGGAAAGAGCCCACTATCAAATTTGTCAGTATATGCTAGCTAACTCTTGCATGGCCCGGACCTAAAGAGAGCAATGTGATCGCAACTCTCCCGTTCGCTCTAGAGCTCGTGGGGTCACATATTTGATTGGATGCAAACAAAAAAAAGGGGGAAAGAAATCCAAGTAGCGAGTTTCTGTTCCAGGACCATGCGTTTTCTTGACATCGGACCCAGATCGAGGCAGAAAAAAGGGTTCGACTCAATGCCGACGTGCAAAGAGTATCATCCTGAACTCACCACTCCTGCTTATGTACAATAGCGTGTTGTTGAATGCCATTGGCATGCATTCGTTCATCTGAACCCCAATGTCATGCATACATAACTTGTAATTACGTGGAAGTGGTCCTTTGGGAATGGGACTCACACCCAGTGATGAACGATATTTGAAGCTCCTGTCAACTCGGATACTTAGCTTAGCAAGGATGTTTCAAAAACTAAAAAAAAAAATCTTCCATTGACAGAGACGTCAAGCTTATCTTCTTTTCTACGACTGTAAGGGGTCATTTTCAGATTAGACTTGCTCATGAAAGTTTTGGCTATTTTATCCTTGTCTTCTTGTTTCGTGTTGCGTTTGCGAGGGGTAATCAGGGCCATCGAAAAAATAGGAAAACACTAATCGACCGTCGGTATCGATGCGAGGAAGTTTCTATAGCACAGGGGCCCCGAAATTGGAGAGGAAGTGGATAAGGAGGAGGAGGAGGAGGAGGAACCGGCACTGGGGACCCAATTAGGATACGGCCGGGTTGCACGCAACACACATGGCATCGATGTGTGCCGTGCAGGCTTGGACACAGTGAAGCTGGGATATCAACCTTGGTGAAGGATGAGTCGGTCAACACCATGAACAAGCCCGAGTTGTTCACATATCAGACTGAACTACAAGGAACGATAAGGAGCATGGTCATATTTATAGGCTTTGCGTACATTACTTGCAAACTTTTTTTTCTTCTGATCGGCGTACCCACACGCCGCTATTCGCAAGAGATTCTTGTCCAAATTTACAAAAGATAATAGGTCGAAAAGCCCAAGTATTCTGATCCGCTGCACTGTGCGGCGGCGTGCGTGCTTGCAAGAATGAATCTTCCTGAGAAATAAGAAATTTCGAGTGTCAGGTCTAGAGGTTCCAAATTTGAACGTGGAGAGACCCCAAGTTTGAACCTTGAAACTTGAAAAGATATAAGGAGAAAGGACTCGGAGTAGCCAAGCACTTCGTGTCGACGCAGTAATTTTCATCTATCAAAAAAGCCGTTACCAATTCCCCAAGGGTTATTGAAGATTGAATGGAACGGGGTTAGTGAGTAGGAGTCTAAGAGAGTGAAAATGTGCGAGTTTCCGAGGACACAGGAAACAAGAGTCTCCAACCTCGTTAAGACTTGTCCAAGAGGCACCAACTTAGTTTGAAAACCAAGTATTGACAGTGATCATCCATCAATCACAGTCCCAATGCATCGTGTGTTTCTCTTTTTTTCGCGGAGAACGGAAATGAAGTGGCGACGGCGAGAGTGAAAAGTGTAGCAATTTTCCGCAGACATAGGAAACATCTTGAACTCTTCGGAAACATGTTGAGTGTTTAGGTATATCGTCAGTCTGGATAAGTACTCGAGACTATAGATTTGCCGTTTCCGAGTCGACTGTCGTGTTCAGCACGTGTCTTCCGGGGTGGACGGTCATCAAAGTGCAGAAACGTTGCGAGTGTCTCTTTCTCCGGTATTTTTCTTTTAGGCGAAGGTGGTTTCCCTCTCTTTTGACAAAGGATTGATGGTGACTTTGCCACTGGAATACAGACAGGACACGGACGGAGGGTCCCCGGATAGTAAGGCTTTGTAATCCATACTAGTCGGTCAACTGCTGCTCCGTAGCTGTTGTCAATAATGGCAAAGATGACCTGTGTGCAAGGTGATGTGATTGAGATGTTACAACAGTTCGCTGCAAGACGCCCCGGGCGTGCTTAAAAAAGAGACCAGAAGTGCAAAGACGAGGGGGATTGTAGATTGATAACCGATCAAAGACATCAGTCAATGACATGCTGAAGGTTGAAACATACATAATTGCGGGGGAAGTTCCCGTCGGAATGATATGGACTTGCCTTGTGATGGTTTGGGCTCGAAGGTTACGGACAATGAAACCCTATTATTGGGAGAGAAAGAACGTAGCCCTGAGTGATGTATGAATGGGCTGATACTGCGACCAGGGTTCTTAATTGTTTTTTATCTTTGCTGTTGGTGCTGGGTACGTTTTGGTCTAGCCCACAACATATTCAGTATCCATAGATATCCTGAAAGATATGGAGCTTGGCCACAAAAAAATCACTAGTACAGATCTAAAATATTCCCCAAGTGTCAATCTGTCAGAAGCCAATGATCATTGATACTTACCAATGAGCTTTATTCACCCGGATTAGTGCATGCTTGAAGTGGTGCTGGCGCGAGAGTTCATCATCAGAGCCTTGTCATCAAAAAGATAAAAAAAAACTTGCGATTGAAAGAGATTTGGGTAAGGAAGAAGACGACAGCAAGTCATGCAATGACTGGATTATCCGGAAAAGAAAAGAAAAAACTTGAATTCGCGTTATAATTATTTCGTTGACTTTTTTTTAGATCGAGAAGACTAGTGATCCCAGGTGCTTGCAATTAGGAATCAACCTTCGGGGCACCTCAGAACCAACAGTGGCAGGATTCCTG
Organism: Dendrothele bispora CBS 962.96; assembly: GCA_004369135.1. Taxonomy (NCBI): domain Eukaryota; kingdom Fungi; phylum Basidiomycota; class Agaricomycetes; order Agaricales; genus Dendrothele; species Dendrothele bispora. The sequence continues at coordinate 371,491 of ML179036.1, forward strand.
AACTTGGGTCGTAGGATAATAGTCTTCTATAAGCAGACAGGAATTAGAAGGTTTAATTATCAGCAAGACAGCATCGATGGCGATAAGATATTGATCTTTACTCTCACAATGGTAATGTTGGAAGCTAGCTCGGTAGCCTGAGTTCAGAGACCTTACAAGAAACATACCATCTTGCGTTCAAATACAAGTAGTACTAGACGACGAGCATAACCCTCAAGTTCAGCCGATTTGTGTTTCAGACCACGTGATACACGGCTGTTATGCCACTAATTTTACAAACATTCGGAGTACTATCACACCACTCAACCTGCACGTTCGTCTCAAGTGAACTTCCAGAAAGGGAAAATTATATTAAGATATGACATTGAAAAAAGTCACTGAAGGAACCAAACATGCATGAAATAGAAAGCTGTATATTCACATAGGAAACAAAAGCCCCATAATCTAATGGAGAACATGCTGAGCGCGAGTACAACCACAAAAGAGTGGGAGAGGATGATTGTAGAAGGCGCGAGGGAAAAGGGTCCGTCAAATAGCAGTGTATAGAATGATATAAGTAGAACCAAATACTAGTGGACGAGAAGATAATCCCCCAAACATGCGTTTAGCAGCAGCTGCCAGACTGCTGTTGTTGGACGGTCTGTCCAGGAGTAACGACTGTCGACTTCCCTGCGCCCGGCGCTGTCGTTGTAGATCCCATCCTAATTGCAGGCAATCAAAGCCTGTAGGATAGTTGTATAGTGAGATAACGTACCTGTCCTTAATCTGTTTAGCCATAGTCAAGAAGGCTTGCTCGACATTGGTAGCATTCTTGGCTGATGTCTCGAGGAAGGGAATGCTCAGTTGATCAGCGAATTCCTGAGTAGAGCGTCAAAAAAAGAACAAGAGGGAAATTATATGACAAGTACGATAACACACCTTGGCAACACTGTACTCCACAACTTTCTTGCCAGTCAAGTCTGATTTGTTTCCTACAAGCAACTTGTTGACACCCTCGGATGCATAACGGTCAATCTCTTGGAGCCATTGCTTAACATTTGTGAAGGTGTCTGCGCAGAATAATGGGTGAGACTGGGCTGAGACTAGTAGCCAGAAATTGTGTACCATTGTCAGTGACATCATAAACAACGATGATACCATGTGCTCCGCGATAGTACGAAGAAGTGATAGTTCGGAATCGTTCCTGACCTGGAGAGATAATTTAAAACGTTATGAGTCATGAATAGGATCGCTAGACTCACCAGCTGTATCCCACTACAAATTTGCAAATGAAAGGTGGTTCAGTTATTTTAGCCGGACAAGATAGGAAAAAACAACAGTTGTAGACCGTCAAAAACAACGAGCAGGCGATCTCTTTAACCATTTTTTGGTAGAGAAAAAGAAAGAGCGCTCGAAATTGGGAAGAAGGGGGAAAACGTGGCATGAAAGAGCAGTAGAATACGGAACTCACAATCTGCAACTTCACTGTCTTGCCCTCTAACTCAATTGTCCGAATCTTGAAGTCAACACCAATGGTGCTGATGTAGCTCTCGGTGTAGGTATCGTCTGCAAAACGAAGAAGCAAGCAAGACTGAGAAAGAGAAAGGAGTCATTATTGGAGCACTAGAAGAACAGCGATGACTGACCTTGCCGACACCAGAGTCACCAATAAGGAGGAGTTTGAAGAGGTAATCGTATTCGCTCGTGTGCATCGTAAGAGTGTGGGAGGAGGTCGACTTCGAGGAGGCTGGCGGTGAAGATAGAGAACAGGGACAACCTAGTCCACGCGTACGTACTGCCGGTTGGACCTGTCACATGACTTCCAAACAGTGGCACCGCCTGCTCCTTGGACCTTGAGTCCTTCTTTCGCCGTGCTCTGTCCCCTAAGCCTAGTACATCGCCTTTGAGAATGTCCCTTAGGAATCTCTGGCTTTTATTCCTTGTGTCTGGATTATACGTGCCCTATGTCTGTTCAACGACGAGTGGTCAAGAAACTATTCCCAAGACTGGCTTCAAGCTACCTTTACGTCGCGTTCCTCGCACCTACCCAACACGCTCGGCTATTGCAGCCAGGGATCAAGGAAACGTGTTGAATCTCAACAATGTGAACGAATTGTGAGTTTGGGACTTTACTTACTGCTTCTCGGAGGTATTTATTCAAGGTACACAGCTCCTATCTCTTGCAAATATGGTCAATCCAAAAATGTGCACTTCAAGTTTACATTGACTCTAACGTCTCACTAGCGTGGGCACGCGTTATTTTTCGGTCGTCTTCGATACCGGTTCATCTGACTTGGTACGTTTACTTCTTTTGATCCTACTCGGATTCTAACTACTTGAGATCAGTGGCTATTATCGAATGACTGCGTTACCTCCGATTGTCTTCGTGTTCCAAGATATTCAAACGTCTCTTCATCTAACTTGTCTATATCCGATAAACCTTTCAAGCTCGATTACCTTCAAGGCTCTGTGACGGGCGTGGTGGCATCTGAAACTGTAACTCTTGGTTCCTTCAAAATTGTCTCACAGGTGTTTGGTATGCAAGTCGATAGAAGTGATGTTTTCTCACCGGTTTTGATTCTTTCTGATTTAGGACTAGTCAAGGAAGCTGAAGATTTGTCTTTTTCAAGCACTGGCAACTCCGGTATCCTAGGTTTGTCTTTTCCGTCAGAAGCGTCAATCCCCTTCAGTCTAGGTCCTAGTCTTCTTCAAAACATATTCGGCTCCCTTGAGGAACCTTACTTTGCCTTCAAACTTGGCACCCAATCGGGACCGAATGACACTTCCTCCTCGTTCACTTTTGGTCAGCTGGACCCAGAGCTTGCAAACAGCACCTCGGATTTTTTTAATGTTCCTGTATCTAAAGCTGGCGCAGATGACTACACGTATTGGAAACTATCAATCCTCAATCTCACTATGAATGGCACCACAATTCCGTTGTCGCATTCTTCCATCTCTGGCACATATTCTCAGGTGGCTGTCTTGGACACAGGAACAACAATGGTCCTGGGCCCTTCCGATGATGTCCAGACATTTTGGACTTTTGTAGGACTAGGTTCCGCTGCCCGCTTGAACCCCCTTTCGATGATGTATGAAGTGCGTTGCGACAAAGCTGTGGAAGTGGGGTTTGTCTTGGGCTTCCAAGATGACCATCGAGAATTTCCCATTGACCCGGCCGATATCAGCTGGGCGGAGGGTGGTCAAAGCGATGGCTGGTGCGTAGGTGGCATCCAGGCCAACGACGCCGTGAGTTTCTGAACACGCGCACATCCCCGTTGATTGATGTTCCTCTGCCCTTTACAAATATTAGGTCTCTACCGGAGATTGGCTTCTCGGCGACATCTTCCTCCGTGTGAGTGATACAACCCCAAAATCTTGATTGGAGACCCTTTTCTGACTCGCTTCCAGAACGTCTATGCGTTTCACCGCGGTGCTAATTCCACTCATCAACCTACAATTGGACTTCTGAGTACCGTCGACAAAGAAAGTGCCCTCAAAGCCTTCCGAGACGACCGCGGACCTGATCTTGATCCCTGTTCCGACTGCAAGGTTCGCTCTGGATTGTCCAGTAAGCCGCTTCCTTCATCTGTGTTTGTCTATACCGTCTCCTGCGTGTGTGGCTTTCTGGGTGGCGCGGTGTTCACTACCTTGTATCGCGCTCGTCACAAACTGAGAAACACTGAGATTTGTCGTCAGCGGTAAAGGTTTCTCGATCTGGTCCAATCATACAAGATGCAAATTGGAAGCTATCCTTCAATTATAGCCAATCATTCACCCCTACTAGACGCATTCCCGAGCACCCTTCAGCGCACAAATACCGATGTTCTGGACCAACTTCATTCCACTAACAGCCATCAATTTTCCTGAAATTCTGTTCCCGTAATTACCTCTGGAAATCCTGCTGCCAAATCCCAGACCCTATCCGACCCGGTGCTGTCTGTATACTGGTTTTCAAATCCAGGTTCTTCCTGGGTTGCTCGACCTCAATTGTAATGACTTCCCATGACCTGAGCAATAGCCTGTACTCTCCCTTCCGATATAATTCGGTGTAATGTTCTGCCCTGCTTATTAACATTGTAACTGGTGGCGTACACGCGGTCCAATAGATGTGCTTTCACTGTCACCCTGACTTGCCGGTCTCGTCTTAGACTTGGTCCGTAGAAGCAGAACTCGCTATTTTTTTCTCCTCGTGGTCTGAGAGTCTTCTCTTATCTGTGCCATCTTGCTCTCGTTGATCTTCATGCGATACAGCGTCTGGTTCCATGAGTGCTCCACGTAAGCAATTCGGTTCGTGTTCTCAACACAGACAGCCACTGTGGGTACATGTGGTCGCGGATCCTAGACAATTGCCCTGGACAACAATTCGGCTCATGCCACTGACGGCCTTCTGCTCACCGAATTTCCGCTAAAGTTTCCGACATGTACACGTCTGCATTGTTTTTCATTCGCCGGCTCTCCTCCGCATCTCAGACTCATCCGAATTTCACTTTCAGTTTGGCAAATTGAACTACTTCGGGCGTCATGCCACTCTACGATTGGATCGGCTTTACAGCATCGACGAGTCAAAGACTGTTGAAACGTTGACCACTAATTAGACTCTTGCAGCAGACGCCACTACAGATATCGTCTGGTGACCTTGACGGGGTGTTTGAGCTGACTATAACTACTTCAAAATCTATGGCATCCCGCGAGGATTTTTGGCCATGCGCGCCGAACCCCTTTGGGAAAACGCGAATGACATAGCTCGGCTTGGGTCATTCGCTTCTTTTCTGCGTCCGCAACTAGACGTCAGGCTCCAGACATTGTGCACGGATCTAACGACTAAAGACTAAAGCTACAGTCAGAGATAACGGATGGTATTTCAGACCGTCCGCTTGCGTCCAGTCTATCTGAAAGTCAGCCCTCTTCTGCTACTAAAATTAAATCTACGTACCAAAAGGCTTATCTTTTGGAAACATACGTATCTGGAATAGCTTTGGTGGTACTGACGGATTCGGCATAGGTATTTAGTCCCTTCCCAAAACATTTGAACTTCTATCCCCCCTTGGTCATGTTTGACATGGACATTTTACTCTCGTTATTTGAACATTTGGTAGCCTTTATGCAATATTGGAACCAAACTTGTGTTTGTGGTTTCCTGTTGCAGTCGATGATAATCTAAAACGATCAGGAATCCATCACTGTTACTGCACGAGTACGTCAAGCTCTAGACAAGACCTTTTGGTATCTGAGAATCGTTGAGGATCCTCAAGATGTTTACTAAACGGAGTGGAGAATCAGCTGAAGGGATCCAAAGAATCCCAGAACCGCACAATGCCGTCCTGTGTGGCACGCGGACTCCATCCGTCAACTTTTTTGGGGGTGTATTACACAGAGGAGGACTTCATACCCGTGGCGACGTTGTAGAAGATTGAATAAGAAGCTCTGAGGTTGAAGAATGATGTCCCTTGTCGAACCAGAGTCGCTTGCTTCTCTTACCCATGGCCTGTAAGTCTTTTGTGATTCCCCAACTCCATTTTTTCTAGACACAGAAGCACACAGCAAAGGATTCAGTATTTGACGGCCCTTTCCTTGTATTCTAAGTTCCGCTGACTTTTCTCTACATGGTGACTTGACACCGAGCTTTCCACTCTTCCGACCCGTCGCGGTATTATGTGCAATGAGATACGCCACAGGAGAATCTTGGAGAAGTTCGTTTTTTCATTTGACAGAAATGAATCCTCGGAAAATACACCCGCACCAGAGATTGAGGATCATCTAACAATTTACTTTTCCTCAGGGTCTCTCTACCCAGTGACAAGAGACACATCGATTCAGAATGAATGATTCATGATCCCAACAAGAACATCAATTAATCATCGGACCACATTGCGCCACCCGCGAAACTGGAGTGATGACCGTAGATGTCAGCAACTCTTGCTTGCCTTGAGGGTGTTATTTTTCCGTAAAATAGCGTTTTACATTCGGGGGTTATGGTGAATTTCACATACAACAGACTCCATGCTAATGGCAAGTTGAGGTAAAGGTCCACTCCTTTGAAATGCGTTCCATATGTCGTTGTGATTTCCCGGCGGCTAGCTTGTTTTACCTTTAGAAACTTTGCAATTCGCAAACGGAATTGACTATTTTTGGCTAATCAAACTACACTCCATTTGCAGAGACAATTGTCAAGTTGATTACTCCGTGTATTATGCGGATTCGATCCAATCCAATCCAATTCTGTTTCTAAGTTTCTTGGAAAAACAAAGACTTGCTTCGGCGTGGTCTGACGCCAGTGCTTCCCATAATTAGGCACAAAGATGTCCTCGGGCCGGACCTCCATATGTTGGATCCTTTTGTTTCGAAATCAGTAAATCTTGCCCCAGCGCACATCGCTTTTTTTTTCAAATCTCCATTGCTTCCGCGGAGAACTCGATTCATTCATTTGAAAACTGTAAAAGTTAAGTACTAGAGTTTCAACACGCATCCAGTTCCCAGGCTGTGTCGCATTGTGTCTTGTATAGAAACTTCTTGCTGTATGGCATCACTGCGTCGTAGGTAAAGTTTGACTTCTCTTAAGATAGTAATGGAAGAAACCATATATTGCCACTGAATTTAACCACCACCTGGTTGTGAAGGTGAATCGAAGATCAAATTAAACAAACACTCTGTCTTTTTTCAAAGCTTTACAACATTTTAAAATGGTGTCGATTGAAAATATACACGTATTCTATTATGTGTATATAATTATCAGTTTCTATGCAGATGGTATCTCCGCGAAGCGCTGAAAGAAGTGAGAGGAATAACATATATGTGGTAGACGTTCAATAAATTCATGTCATAAAAAATATATTTGGCATCTGAATTCTATTCACTTGTACAGTGGAGATTCTTTTTTCGAAGATCGGGCAAACTTGTGCCAGCGGAGTTAATAAAAAACGTACTTCTTTTCTGGCTTTGTAACATACAGTTCCCTCGATGCACATTGGTTTACGATTCTTACGATTTCTTTTGGGAACGCGCCACCCCGTTCCCCCTCTTCTCGAGAGTTCTTATTGTGAAATCAGGGTGACGAGTTCATTTCCCCTCAACCCTAAGGAATGACAAATTCTGCAATCCATACTTGAATCCATACATCACACTACGTACTACTAAGTATATTACACCATGAAAGCCATAATCAGCATAATCAGAACACTAGTTTCGTGTCTAGACTCTTGATCTGAACGCCCCAAGTAACACTTATGTACACAAAGTGCGCAGAGCAATGATGGTATGTTTGATATATCATTCTTATTACGTCTGTGCGGCACCTGTAGAGGTATGGCACTGGAGGGAAGCTGGTACACCTAATTTTATACACATATAACAATAAGTCAAACTTTTTCACTAGGGTCATCATGCAATCAGAGAAAGCGAGAGCGAGAAACAGTGGGCAACAAGAAGAGTCCGAGGGAGAGGAGGTGTAAAACGGGAAGCATGGGGAGAGAAAGAAATCATACGGGGTGGGGACGGGGACGGGGATGGGGATGGGGAGAGGGATGAGATGTCAGTCCATGGTAGTAATAAAGAATCATTGAATAAGTGAAGAGTGAAGAGCCAGTCTAAGTAATAAAAAGAGCTTTACGGATATGGGGGATATAATCAAGTCTTGCGTAAAGAGTCCGAGTCCAGAGAGAATAATGAAACGGATATAAGACAGATTATAAAATAAAAGCACAAGAGAAGAGCATTTTTGTTTCAATCAGAGCTTTTTAAAAACAAAAGAGAGAAAAGATGAGATCAGAAATCAGAAATCTTGAACAGATCGATCTCGATATCAACGATGAAAACAGTGGAGAGGATGGGGGAGGGGGGTTATTATCACAACGACAAGGAGAAGAAAGTGGCAAGCCGGGTTGGAGAGGGTATTACACTTTATTTAACGAAAAAGCAATCTAGATTCTTCAGTAAAAACACAGACAAAGCAAAGGGAAGAAAAGTGGGCAATATTTCTTAATGATAATACCCACTACTTTCCCCGACGAATGCATCGGGTGAACCAGTATGGATCATCACCGATCCATGACCACCTCCCGACACGTTAAAATCTAAATAAGCCGGGTGATGCCCTGCGGAAGTGTTGGCAGTGGCAGCCCTCGGCGCTTGGTGATAAGTCACCAAGGTCGAGCTAGGATCATGGACCGTCACAGTCGCCGCCGATGTCGGAGAGGACACACCACCAGCAGATCCTCCAGATACGTTTCCGCCAGGCGTACTGAACGCGAACTGGTCGAATTCCCCTACACCGTTCAGGCCAACCGAGACCCGGTGATAGAGCATTTCATCTTCGCTTTTGAACGGCACTCCTCCCGTGCTTCCGGGAGTAGATAACCCACTCGTACTAGTACTCGCTGTCCCGAAATGTGGTGACCTTCCTCCAGCACTCGTGCCGGAAGCAGCCGTGCTCGGAGGAGTGTATGAAGGCCAGCCGCTTGCACTGCCGTCCGTACATGCCGTGTTTGGTGCCGATCCGGAATGACTCGGTGACGCCGTTGACAGGGGCGGGAGAACCGGATGGTGACGACTCCCGTGTTGATGATGGTGTTGCGGCGCATCATACGAACTCTGATTCATAAATCTAAACTCCATCTCATCAAAAGACTGAGAATGCATCGATCCACCGGCTACGGAGACCATCGCAGCGACGGCAGCCGTCGAACTATACGGCTGATGCAAGTTCAACGTCGAGGCGGCGTTAAGATTGAGGGCTTGAAATGAAGAATGGTCATTGTGTCCCTGCGACGCGAGTCTCTTCATCTTGTTTTCCTCCCACACCGCTCGGATCGCTTCTATCCTCTCGTCCGATTTGGCTAAAGCCCAGCGCATCTCTCCAATAGCGGCCAAGCACACACGAGTACCCTCATCGGCGTCTAGGATCGGCAAGAGACCCGGACGGACGATGTCAACTCCTGCGCCACCGAGCATGCTACTTCCACTACCACCGCCATTACGTTCGTTCGTCTCTCTTTTGAACAACGAGCGACCAGGTCCACCGATGCAAAGAGAAGGTGCATCTCGTGTGGCGTAGTCAATCAACTGCTCGCTATCGATGCTGGCAGATAGGAAAGCAGCAAAGAAACAGCCGTCTCTGACAAGTCCTGCGTCCCATGTAAATAGACCGGCCATGTCAACGTCGTCGTGTGTGAGGTGGTGTTTGATTATACTTAGGACACATGGTAGCAGACGAAAACACTTGCGTGAGGCGATTTCATGGAGATGGTAAGGTGAGAGGAACGATTTTGGAGAAGACATTTCTAAGAGGTTGCCGGCAGGGGAGCTTGGACGGGAAGTATATTGCTTGAGTGATTCACGAATAATATTATCTGTTCGATCATGCCAAGCGGCAAAAATTAATAAAATGAAGAATACCAGTCCAAGTTAGAATTACGACTCACGACACTCGAAAATGAAGATCTTGATAAGTTACATATAACCCCGAATGGAATATAGAAAGGGAGGAAGAAAATAAAAAATTGTCAGGTTGTCGTATTGCCAAACAAACGCAGAATGGCAGAATCAAAATCAAATTTGGACTTACCTGCCATCCACTGACGAATCTCTCCACCTGAACGTCGACTTCTCCTGCCATAACATCACCTCCAAAACTGCGTCGGAGAGATTCAAACTCTTCCCAACAACTTTCCAGTCCGTCCCAAATATCTCTCATCCCTTCAGCATCAATGCCACCTGCTTCCTGTATGCGCCTTCCAGCTCGTTTGCCGGTGAGTACTGAATGAACTTTCCGGCAGACCGCTCCAAGACGGAGAGGTATAGAGAACAAATGAGTGAACTGAAGGTACGGATGAACGCCACCAGACAGGGCAGCGCTTGGGGAGCCCCGTGGCAACTGTGCGGAATCAGGAGGAAAAGTGGGCGATGTAGGCGATGGCAAACCAGATGTATAATTGACACCATTTCCATGGAGCGGAGGCAAGGATGATTGGAAATCTTCAAAGTCTTCTTCATTTCTGTTGTTGTGACATTTCACACAACGGTTCGATTGTTACGAATATTATTTTCAAACGCAAGAAAATAGATAATGGGGAAAACAAAAACCAGTCAGTAGTGAGTTGATGGGAAAGAGAAAGAAAATCAAGAAAGTATGTAGACTTACAAAACCATACGACCTCCGCGCATTCCAGTAGTGATTCCTTCTTGTATGTAAGCATACCAAAAAATACGAGCCCGAATGATCGCATCCTCGGATGAGTGTGATAGTGATGATGGGCCGGACGCAGAAAGAGCAAAATTACACAAAGAATGAACCTGCGAAAGACTTGCCTCATGCAAGGTGATCCTTTCCAAGGGGTGTACATCTAAAAAGAAACCCATATTAAGTCATTGTGTGAAAGGCGAAGAGATGACAACGAAACCGCCAAAAGAGTGTGGTAAAATAGAAGCAGGGGTCAATAAATTGAAGTGAGTAAGTGGGCGAGTGAGTTTTTACCTACCTTCAAGAAGTGGTAAGATTAGAAGCAAGACCCTTACTCCGTTCCAGGTCGGGCGTCGTATGACAGCGTGGATGTCGATAAGGTCCAATACCTCTCTGAGCATCGCTTCGGACCTCTCCTTCCTTCCGCGTATGGCTGAGACGGCATGACCCACGGGACTTTTGAAATTGGAAGAAGAATCAATCGATGTGTCTTTCCGGGAAGTATGATTTCTGGGAGGAATGTTGGCATCATTAGAGGCCGAGGCCATACTGTTATGATGATCATTAGGAGCAATGGGAACCCCATATTCATCCACGCCAAAGGAAGCAGCCCAGACTACAAGTAGCATGGCAAGAAGGCTACCTTCAGGGCCGAAGGGATGCGAACCCTTTGCATGGGCACAAAAACGGGCTTCAAAATCGACAGGGTCGAGGATGGGGCGTTGAAGCTTGAACCAATGCCAGAATGCCGAGGAGAAGAATTCTGGTTGAAGCGGAGGTATTGTGCTTGGCAAACGCGTTGGAAGGCCGAGGTATGAAGAAGAAGAACCAGCCGCACTTTGCTCTGCTGCCTTGCCATAGATCGCTCTGTACACGAGAAAACGCGCATATAGCTAGTGAACAAAGAAGACTAAGAAGGAGAAAACAGGTACATACTCGACCTGTTGAAGACGGCGACCTCGTCTGAGCAACTTGACTGCTTTCACATCAGCGAATTCGTCGACGCATTTGAGGCCACGTTCCTGATAGAGAGAAAATAAGATTCGAGGAGTTGAACAAGCTGAAGAGGATTCACTTTGCAATTTGAACAAGCAGGATTAGGACCGGTTACGGGAACTGGGAGATCCTTTAAATCGCATCTGACTCTGCGCATGCGACATGCACCGCAGGCGGAGAACTGTTGACGGGAAGACTTTGGTTGAGCAGAGGGCCTGCGAGGGTATGGGGAGGACGCAGCTCTCTGAGCGGGAGACATGGTAGGAATGGGTGGAATTGTTTTGATAGTTGTTTTGGGCTTTATACTTATCATTTTTGTAGAGGGCGAATGGAGCGGTGTAATCTAGATTCGTTTATTGACAGCTTCACTCTTCTTATTTGACGCTATTGATTTCGACGCCAGATTTCGATCTGCCGATGCCCTCGTAAGCTACGCTAACATACCAGCACGACCCAATCCTCGCCGCAGCTCCCCTGCTGTCCTCTGTGAACTATTTATCTTTCTATCCCGTGCCATCCTTTCCACGTCCGTTCCATACTTTTCCACCAGCCGTGAAAGGTAGGCTATCTCTCCTTCAGACGCATACCGCGCCCCCGCACCCGTGATAGACGCAGACAACGTCGTCCCAGACGTGTCTTTCAGTGCCGACAGTCTCTCCAGATCTGCAATACAATCAAAAAAAAAATCCCATCAGTATCCGCGGATGCATGTAAGTAGATCTAAGGACGGAATCAAATGTAAAGGAAACGGATCGAGAAAAAACGCATAGGAATCAAACATTCTACAATACAACACACAAGTCAAATAAACCAAGTAATAATAGTAGCAGTCATACTGACAGATCTGACTCGCATGACGAGCTACCAAAAAAAAAATGATATCACTTAATCCGGATCGGGATCCCGCCCAGACCGCGCGAAGTTTAGGGTTTATTTCCCTTTTCGGTCCTAAGAACGAAATCTCAAGCTGCAAAATGAGATTCCACACCCACGGAATGCCCCGGGCTCCGAGAGGGGTTAACATAGGACGATCCCCGATTTTCCCTTGAGCTAGATCCAGCCTATAATGCCGTATATATCCACAGTCAAGAAAGTGATGTCGATGCGTGTTAGTCCCTCTTTTGTCTTCTGGCTGGGAGCCAACATAACAAAAGGGAGGCATTCCACACCTGGCAATCTACAGTCCTGTCCACACCCAAGACGAGCCACCCAAAAGAAGAAAAGAAAGAAAGAAAAAGCCAACTTTTGTTTAGGTACTTTGCTCAACTTATGAGTGACGATGTGGATTTTTGACAAGCGCACGACACACGATCATCACCTCTCTCCAATCTATTGAATCAACCAAGGCAGGCATGGATCAGGGAGTTAAAAAGTCCAGGGATGCGCAAAAAAAAGAAAGGAAAGACAAAATAGAAATCTAGAATGGAAACTTCGTGTCATTCGCCGTTTGCCTCCTTTGCCTCCCCCTTCAGGAAAGGACATCTGGACAGAACATCTCGGAGAAGTAACGGTTTAGTACAAGCCCTAGCTCAAATTACCACCTTAATCATTCGTCCGCTTTTTTCCGTGAGATAAATCCCAAGTTAACTAGGAGAGTTCGTTCCGAAAAGTACTGACGGAATCAGCTCCCAACAGTGTCTCCCCATTGAAAGTCCGCGAACGACGAAGCCCCGCTTCCTTCGTGCGGCGTACTGAGTCACGAATCCCGCTTATTCGACCGTCAAAAGTCTCTGTCAACAAGCTACGGGGAGGCGGATACATCCACCAAGCTGATATGTGAAATTCGGAGCTACGATCCCTAGCTATCGGTCGTTGGCTCGTCATCGATGTCGCCTGCACCAATGCTTATTTGCATTTTGCGTCTCGCACCACACCACAACATCCAAAAAAAATCCAAAGCGGAAACGAGATAGATAGACAAGATAGACAGGCTGGACAAGAGACAAGCAGAGTCATAGACATGGACACCCTTGACGACGACGACGACGACTATACGGGACGCAGCCGAGTTGAGCCTCGTCTGCGGGACCGTATCAAGAAGAGCTTCCCCGTGGCTCAAAGTGTAGTAAGAAAGGAGGGGAAAAACTAGAGAAGGAAGCCATAGAAGAAAACGTAACTCATCCCTGACACCGACCGCACAGACAACGGGTTACTGGGCAGGTGAAAACCAAACGTTAACTTTCCTTCGGGTCGGAGTTTCCCTATGTCTCCCTCCCTCTTCCCCCTGCCTTCTCCTTCGCTCTCACTCGGATTCGAGAAAGATCGAAAAGGCGAGAGATCGAAGTCCCGAAAGTGTGGTGCATTTGATTTCTACTTGACGCCTTCGTTCCTTGCTTTCCATCCAGGAACGGTGTTTGGGTTTGCATACGCAAGTGCGGACATTCGACATCCTACTAACCCCAAGAGGTTCTTTTGATGACGCTCCCCTCAATGGCCTGTCCCCTTCCCCCTTTACAAACAAACCAAAGAAAAGAGCCAAGGGAATCCTTTTTGCATACGTTCTATCGCTCCATGTCTTTCATCTACTTTCATCTGATCCATCCCAAGTCATTCCTTCTTGGCGATGTAAAAGAAAAGAGGTACGTTGAAAGAAACTCATGGGCTAGGAATAAATGGAATGTGTGATAAAGGCGGATCGAAATGAAACGGGGAAAAAAATCTCCAAAATGAACGGAGAGGTGACAACGACACACGCAAACGTACGCCGCACGAATTAAGAGTCATAGGATACAATGATACATGTTGGGATCCACTGTCCACTAACCATTAACTGAGCAACCAGTTGCAACTGTTCGCTGCTAAATTTGGCTTTTTGGCTTTTTACGAGCCGACCAACGATTTGAAACGACAATGCATACAGAATTCGTCACGCCGAACACCCCACTTCTTTGACATTGGACAGTGGACAACTCGAACCATATAGCCATATGAGCTGAACAGGGGGAAATAGCGCGTTAAATAATACGTGAGCGCCAATGTGTTGGGAAAAGAATCGGATGGCAATCCATTCATCCTTTCAACCCTGTTTGACCAGAAGAAAAAAAAGGAAATAAAAGAAACACTGAGATCGGTATATTAATTAAAGTGTCGAAATCCCCGTCAGGGAGGAGCGCAGTGCGGCGTGGCGTTGTGCTTCGCGTCTAGTCATAAAATATATGACAGGCACCGCCGGGATGATAAAGTCTTTCTAATAGATTGTATGTAGACGTCGGCGGACATTAGAAAAATAGAAAAAAGCGGAGAGTGGGTTGCTCTTTTTACAACAAGACACAGAGATGACGAAGAATGGGCAATCACCCGGTGACAAGAGGAGCGAATACATGTATTCGCCCGGTAGCACCTTCGCAAAAACTCCAAGGATTCTCCGGGTTTGACTGGAGTTAAACCGGAAGGTAGTACGCGCCGGTGCAACAGCACCGATAACCACGAACTTCCACTGGCTTAGCGACCTCTTACAAACTCACTTGCAGTGCAGTAAAAGAAAGACTCGGGTACGGTATCTTTCTTTGCCGGAGCACAGTCTCGAAGAGAAATGAAAAGAAGAAAACATAAAGGCCGAAAAAAAAATGGCGGAAAAAGTCACCCACTCACCCTTGACCACTGCTGAGTCCGCACCCATTGACCTAGCACTCTTGCCACCCAAATCCGTTACCCACTTCTCTCGAGCATTAGCATCTAATTCGGGTGACATTTGTTCCATGTCCACGTCTCCTTCGACAATAACGTTAGCCTCTTCCACTTCTGGCTCTTCAGCTAACTGAACGTCTACGATGTTTCCCTGCTCGTCCCGGATAATCTTGCCATAACCTCTTGGTATAGACCGCGCGATCTTTGAAGCGTCGTTCGAACTTGGCCCCTCGCTAGCCATACTGGACTCTGTTCTTCTAGGTTGAGAACTAGAGCTTGTCGACATGTTCGAAGTGACGAAAGAATTGGAGGTCAACGGCATCGTCTCGAACGAGTCCGATACGCTACTCGCAGTGGGTTGATTGACATTCGAAGTTTCAGTACCGCCAGATTCAGTCGAGTTTAGATCATGTATGAGTCCAAGAGCTGCGTAACTGGAGCGGGCAAAGTAAGAAGAGTCATAATCAGCATCGAAAGGCATCATCTCGGTTTCGGTTTCGGTTCAAGCTCTTTTCAAAGGGCACATAGAAAGTGACTGTCCGCAGGACTATCACAATGTATCGCGAAGGTAGAAAGACAATAGTGTCGGGACAAGGTTGCGATCTTATTACATAGAAGTCACCCTTACCGTAACTTAGTTTAACCTAAGCCAGCGGGGGACATGGAGATAGATAGCTAGTGGCAAAACCGCCAATGAGACGCTATATGGAACGCAAGCTTGTCTCGGAGAGAGGAAAAGCGAACGTCCAAGAAGTAATCGTTCTTTGGCAAAGAACGCGAATTTGACAGTTGTGAAGAAGCACACAGGCAAAAAATATTTAAAAAAAGCAATTGCCTCGGACTCACTTTTGCCGGACAGTCTTATGCTTATCCCAAGCTTGCTGCAGCAATTTTGGTCCTCGTATAGCTTTTTTTGGTGGCACTCGCCATTGAGAAACGACAAATCAGTACACGGGAAAATTCTTCACTCACGAGGAGTCTTTTTCAGATTTCGCTTTGCGTTTTTGGATTGAGAAACCGGTCTATACGAAGATGACCGTGTTTTGCGACGCTGCCGTGGGTTCGCCATTGATATTCTTGGGATAAATTCTCGATTCTTGCTTTCAGGACACAAGGATTGACCCAAGGGCTTCAAGGACAGAGGAGGTAAATAGTGATTGTGATGACCAGTACAAAAACTCGTGCAATGTGCATTCAGACCAAGTAGATCACGTGATTACCCGTTGTCATTCGGACCTGTTCGGAAGTCGTTCTGTACGATTTCTCTCCCAAAACTTTTTAGAACGCTAGAATGGCTAAAGTCGCTTTCCATCCACGAACCCCGGTTCAATCCACATTGTCTGTGGGTACTTCTTTTTTTTCATCCCAGTCCTCTTTCTTGACGCTTTTCGGTGACACGCGAATAACAGGTCATGAGGCATTGGTCTACCTCGTTGGGGGTCTGGGGAGTCGGTGCTGGTGCCGCTGCTCTTTTGGTGTGTCGTGTTGTTGAGAGATCTTCCATACGTGCGATTTACCTCCCTGTCTTCAGTTCCTCTCCGTCACACCTCTCGTCCGCCGTGAGGTTCTAGTTAAAGTGCCAGTGGTTAGTGCCATATTTTTTTTTCTGATGCTACAATCCTGCCAGAACGCACTAAATTGGGTTTTCTTTCAGTTGAAACTTTATTACGAAGACAAAACTCCCGACTCTGACAAGCCGTTCTGATTCTCTCTTTCTAAGGCTGCTTCGACGTCAGGATACCAATATTGGTTTCGTATCATATCAAGAACAGGACATATTATTCATTAGAAAGCCCCCGTACCCCAAATGAAGTAATCTGCTTTCGGACTACTAGCACCTATTGTGACATTTGAGCGAGACCCATTCTATGTCGATGACCGGGAGAAGAAGACAGCATAACCGAATAAGATTCTACAGCTAAACGGACCACACTCGAAGATCTTCATGAGGTGCAAGAACGTGTTTCCTCGGACCAGCTGTTGCATGTCAAAGTTTGGAAGTGCCGTTTGTGAGGACCAAATTTATCCTCCTTTCCAATTCTTTAACGGCGTTCAATGTTCCTCCAATGGGGACATCTTCAGAAAATAAGAGTGCGTAAGTTGTCATGGAATAAATTACCACCTCGGAAACAACGAAGTGACGACGTATATTACAACTTACGAATAGTTTCCATTCCAAGGTTTTTCGCCGCCTTGAGATTTCTGGAGAAACGTCAATGTGGTCTCTGCGACCCTGCAGAAGAATGGAGCTCACAATCCAATATCATCTAGGAAGACTGCTTCATGAGGTCGGATACCGTTTCGCTCACATGCAATTAGGTAGAATTGTGGTTCTGGCTTTCTTTGTTCTCCATTTCACATCTGGTCGTTTTCTACAAGGAATGCAGAGTTCCTTACCTTGTGCCAAGAGTGCTACTGTCGCAGAAGTCGTCGAAAAGGTCTCTAAGTTCTTGTGGTGCAGCACCCTCATCCCAACCTAAAAAAGCTAACTCCGAGGCTGGAATGGGTGTGCTTTGAGTTCTCGAAAAGTTGTTTGTGAGAGCGATTATCTTGTGCCTCCCAGCAGCTGCATCACACTGTTACTCGGATATTTGACCGGGACTTAGAAACTGACCTCGAATTCGACGTATTGCTTCCCGGATATACGGGTCATACTCACGAGACGCCTGCATCATGGCACCAAAGAGCTTGAGAGGCAATGTCTGTTTGTCAGCGAGAAAAAAAGGAGATAGTGAAAATTTTTACCTCACGCCCGTTAACATTCAGGCTCTCCGGTAGTTTTGGGCATTCTGAGCACAACCAGGTCAATTTTCACATGGGTGTTGGAGTTGAGAATTGAAAGGCATACGAATTCCCTTTCTTTTACAGTACGCCTTGTACCACACATTGCCATTCACGATGTCAGACAAGTCACGACTAAAAGCTTCATAGAATGGGAATAACTCGAGTTCACCGCGCTCAAATTTTTGCCAGGCGCCCTGCGATCCTCGTGCAACACTACAACGTGAGTATACAAGGCGTCAGAGAGACTTTCTTCAAACCACTACAGATTGACAGATATGATACACCTACATCGAGCAATTTAGATAGTTGTTTGGAATGCCGTGCCGTTTCTCATATTGGGTGATAGCAATGAAAGGACTGCGCATGACAACCCCACCGATCTGCAGATTGGATACATTGAAAATTAGAAAAGCTCAAAATACCACCCTCGACTTATGGAACAATCTTGCAATATTGATGATTCTTGATGCTAGAAGTTTCTTCCTCTGGCAATACAACATTCAACGACTTACATCAAATATCACTGCTTTGAAGCGATCCTCAGACATGCTGCAATTGATCCTACCCTAGCGAAATCTAAGATGGATGCGGTTTCGCTGGAAGTTCGAGCGACGCATGACATTAAGTGAGGTCATAATAAGTGGACGTGATAAATCGCGAAAGAGATGTCAAAAACTGACCTAATTACTTTGCAATCGGAGCCAGAGTATAATGGGGTTGGAGTGTCTGAAGTGTCCTCTTAAATGAGTATGAGGGAAGGGTGGAGGATTTGAGCGATGTTGTAACGACCTCGGGATTCCGGGAATTGAATTGCCGTCATCAAGCCGGCGGGATCGCACATGTTTTTTCCACGGTCTAAAACCCTGACCGATCTCAAACGTCGAGCAGTGGCGTACTGCCAAATTCCTGGTGATTATTTCTCATGACCGACTGGTCGGTATTTTGAACTCGGCGTAGCTTACGTGAATAGAGTACAAGCTGCTATTACATCGACGGTCGATCCTACGTCTTATCACAGCTGCTGATGCGCAACAATCAGTACCGGGAGTGCACACGTAGGATAAACGGTGCATCTACGATGGTCCTGTGTACCTTTGTCATAATGATGCCGAACGATCCATTCTTTGCTCAAGTTACTTATGCGACTCTCGATAAAGTTTGTGTGTCGATTACCAGAAAAGTCTTTCAGTTCACGCCACGCATGTACCCACATCCTTATGGCCCGCCCCGCTAGAAAATCGTGACAGCCTTTTATGACATCCCACTTTGAATGCTCTTGATCAGGAATGACTGTTCATCAAATCATACCTTTGTGGGCTATGGATTGGCAGGTTTACATGTAAACCTTCTCGCGATTCAATCATTTTTGACAATGATATCCATCCTTCATAGCACAATCTTTTGACTAGAAGTCTGCTCTCCTAGGATTGATATGTTCACTTTTGGGAACATTCGCACACACGATCTTAGAATGTCCGATATATTCGCTTTTCTAAAGGATTCAGGTATTCGCAGGAAATTTTCGGAAGCTCTGCGATGCTTACGTTTTGATTCATCGTAAGCATCGTAAGCCACGCTCAAATACGTATTTACCAGCTTACTTTGTCAGAGCTGCTAGTCACTCTCGGAAAGTTTCCAGCATTTTGATTGACAAGTCCGTGTTCCCTTTAATGAGTCTTGAATGAGGACTGTGCCTTCCCCGACGCTTCCGGTGTGTTGCAATTTTGATTTCCAGCCTTCAGACTGTCTGAAGATACAAGACCGAACGTGGGTGGCTATACTTCGAAGACCCTTCGGATGTTAAGTATGTCACTTTTATTTATTTTTTGAAGTAGCCTAGAATACTCCTGCTCAGTCAAGCGATGCAATCACTCGACCGCGAATTTGCGCCACGTATCCAGAATCGAGCTTCGATGTCTTCGCATCTTCGCTTATACTAGGATGGGTCACCATGAATCATCCTTGGTGTTTTTTTTCAAACCCAGATCCAGGTGCATTACTCGCTCTAGGGCAAACACAAACTCCCATTTACAAAAACCAAGATCTCCAATTTTCCCTAAAGCTTCCAACTTCCCAGCTCTTTCAGTATTTCTGAATTAGGTTAAGTTCATCTCTCTCAAGTCCGACTCGGACACAGGTAGACTCGAATTGTCCGTTGAATCACTAACTTTCGTACCATGTCACTAAGGTGGCTTCGGCTAATCAACTCGAAATACTTTGAAGGACTCGAAAAGACATAGCGGCATTCTGTATGCCAACCCCTAGAGCTCGTGTGCGCTTGGATCCACAGGATAGCTCTTTTACTAGCGATTGACAGCAATCTCCGGTTCGGATAGGAATCTAGAAGGCGGAACGGGCTAGCAAAACCGAGGTGAGTTCAATTGCTTTCGAGTGATGATCGAAAATCGCTGGATCCTCCTTACTTATTGTGGTTCAAGTCTACTTTGACCCGGTGTGTATTACGAGAACGTAGGCGGAGGAGGCTTTTTGTTGCGCCGCATTATTGGGCGTCTAAAACTGTCAATCTATGTTCATTCGTCAAAACGGAGTCGAAAGAATCCAATACGTAGAGAAAGAAGAGTGCATATTCCAGGCCGCTTCTCCCGAGACACTCGACGGGGAAGCTTGAGGGTGGCTCTACGCGGCACACATACACAATGCGTATGTATGAAGGTGTAAAAATAGTACTTAGAATTAGTGAAGAGTTCACAACTGAACGGAAATCCGATGAAATCCGAATTTTTGGGCAAGTAAAAAATCAGATTTCGAAATCTCAAAAGAAGCTCAAATTTCACCAACTTCTGGCTCGGAACCACCAATTGCGAGTATGTATCGAGTATGTGCAACAAAATAAAATCAGGGAAAAACTTGACATGAAGTTCCTTCGTACGATAGGACGCGGAAAAAGATGCTTAAGAAGAACACTAGTTGCGTGCACTCAATCTACTGATCAGTGGCAACGGTGGCCGGTGACGCATCGACTCTGTAACATATCCAAGTCCGAGTTGGTGCGCGCCGCACAGAAGGAAACAAACGTGGGAGAGCTGCTCCATCTTTGGTCAAATGTTTCCTACTCCTCATATGCCCGCATAAAGTCCGCCAACTACTGTTTCTAGCACAGAAAGAGCCGCTTCTCGTGTTTCTGAGCAATGAGTTTCGAAGATTTACCTTTGATTTGGTGGACGATGGTCGTAAAGCATGGAAAAACAATATATTTTTGAAGTCATGGCAGTGCCAAACATTTTTTTTGGAAAGAAGGAAGCAAGCCAAGACATCGCTGAGCTTACAGCACTGTATACTATCCCAAGGTATATTCTCTCATGTTGCCTCATGCGATCACTGATGGGTGCAACCGAGGACTTATATACGCATCGGCCTTCCGTCTTCCACGTTCAACTTCATGTCGTTTCTTCCCCAACCGACAGCAACTCGGGAGGAGTACGAATCTCGCGGTCGTCTCAGACTCCGAGGACTTTTCAAGAGACAGGACGAGGACGAACCAGATGAAGACGAGCCGGACGAAGACGAACCAGATGAAGATGAAAGCCCGGTCACCCGGACGCGCACGAGGACTACTTCCAGTGTCACCAGCACAAGGTCTCTGACTGCCAGTAGTGGAAGTGCCAGTGGAAGCACACATTCTGGTTCTTCAAGCATCACAGGCACCCAAACGGAGAACCCTCAGGCAACCAACAGCAGTCCCGCGGGAGGATCGCATGGACCCAACAGAGGAGGGATTGCTGCAGGTATTATAATTGCTATCCTCGCGATTCTTGCGATCTTTGGCTTGCTTAAACTGAGACGTCGGCGCTTGAAAAGAGCCAAGAGAGTTTACACTGTCAGTCTCGATCCAGGTGAGTTGATGCCGGTCCAGAACAAAGATGAGATATTGAAGAGATATGAAGCCGCAGCTGAGAAATTTGCTTCGGGAAACCGTGCAAGTACTGTCCCCATGCTCTCGGCTGCTGCCCATGACAGAGATACGAGTGATACAACCACTTCGCATGGTCATAACAGAGGCACGAGCCGTACGACCTCTATGCACACAAATGCTTACAGGAGCATGACGGATAATACGGATACCCAAACGAACAATATTCAACCACACTACGAAGATGAAGTCAGGAGCGTAGGCGCCGAAACTTACAGCACTCTGACTAACCCTTGGTCAGACGTAAGTCTAAAGTGTTCACAGTGTTAAATGATATGAAACTGACCGATGTGATCCCAGCCTTTGCTTCCCCATCGTAATCCACCAGGTAGAGTAGTAGTGAACCCAGACCAGACCGCGGAGACTTCGTACAGAGATGTGATGTCCCCTTCAGAGCCTGCCGCTGCTTACTCGCCTATCGGGAAAGCTCACATGAGCTGGTCGACTGCGAGCCCTAGTAGTGAGAGTCAAGGCCAGTCGAAAATGCTACCACTGTTGCCAAACGAGCTCCCTCCTGCATACGATCAGAAGACGTAGACCTCTTGTAGACTGCGAACTTAGTAAGAAGTGATCCATACATCTGTCCTATAATGTTAAGTAGATATCGACATGTATGTTGGAAGGACTACAGCAATTAATGCCTAAAATGTATAATTTACGTGATCGAGTAACTCACCAGGGAGACATTGGAGGTTTTCATTTTGCAAATCTTGTTCTTGAACCTCATTCTACACCTTCTAGCCGCCGGTTTTTCTTGTCCAAGAATCCAGGCGTACTCAGCACACAGAAAAGGACCCGCATAAAACCCGCATAGCACGAACTTCCGATGGAGTAGGCGGTTAACAAATTTTGTTGTTCGAGAACTGGGACTGGCACTCGCATTCACCATCCTGAAAAATAACGCACTTGTGGAGATCCTCCGACTATGCGACTTGCACTGCCAGCCACCTTCTCTCTGCTGCGGGTCTTGAAGATGCAGTGAACTAGAAATGTAGTGGGAGTCGTCAGAAATATCAGGCGATGCAGAAACGTCACAGCCACAAGCGCCCTGATGTCGTCCATATAAGGGACTTGAGTCAAAGGCTCCTGATTACTGACTCTCATCTAAATCATGTACGGCCAACAGTATGGAACACCTGGCTACTCCGCTGCACAAGGATACGCACCTTCTACGCACGGCAGCCTTCACTCGCACGGATCCGTTCATAGTACCCATAGCTCACATCATCGGCCCAGTTCTTACCGTCAATCATATTCCTCAGGACCACCTCCCGGTGCCGACCCTGCGCTTTGGCAATACTTTTCTAATGTTGACGTAGACCACTCTGGATCTATAACCGCTCATGAACTCCAGAGGGCTCTTATCAACGGTACGTTTGCGATAGCTAAGAACTTGTGATTTTTGTTGACGCATCTTTCGATTTACAGGAGATTGGACTAGTGAGCGGAACTCGATCTATCCGGTTTCTCATGTCTCTAAATGCTTTGTTAAACAGACTTTGATCTCGACACGGTGAAGATGTTGATGTCGATATTTGTACGTTCTCATTCCAGCGTGTGTACATCAGTAACTGAGACCAGCGCTCGTAGGACGTTGACAGGAACGGAACGATCAACTACAATGGTGTGTTTTCTTCCACGTCTATTTACAGCATAAGGCTCATCTCTGTTTGCAATCCCTCTTTTTTCTAGAATTCGCTGGTCTATGGAAGTACATTAGCGACTGGCAGAATGTTTTCAGACATTTTGACAGAGATCGCTCAGGAACTATCGAAGGTCTTGAATTATCGGAGGCTTTGCGAAGTTTTGGTTACAATCTTTCCCCCAATCTTTTACGGCTGATTGAACAAAAATATGGTAAGTTCGTCAGATAGCATGTTCTTCTCTCTCGTCCGCCTCATCCTTTTGGCAGCCTCTGCTCCCGTAGGGGGCTACGGACCGTCCCCAGGGATCACCTTTGATCGATTTGTCAGAGCATGTGTTGTTGTAAAATCACTCACAGAATCGTTCCAGCGGTACGCCCAAATCCACTATTTTTATCAATGGTTGAGTACTGAATTGAGAGTGTGTAGTGCCGATGTCAATCGAAACGGCTGGGTCCAATTCAACTACGAGCAATTCATGAGCGTGAGTCGTCAAGTTGGTCATTCGACTGATTCTTAGCTTACTCTTGTCCCAGATTGTATTAAGTGCGCCTTGAGGCTCGGACCTGAGATACAGGATTCAAGGCTGAAGACGAAGTGAACTAATGACCAGGAGAACGTAATGCTCAATATGTAGTATAGGCTTTGCAATATCGCCGTTATCCCGATTCTTTCAAGCCCCTATGTATATCTATTGTATCTTAAATTATCTTGCAAAGTTTTTTTTGTGTTCTTTGAACTAACGTCATATACATACTCTACGTCAAGATATAAAATTTGTTGACCCAGTATAGCATGTCGAAGTTGGGCACTTATGAGTGGATTTTCCAAATTTCAAAAGTTTAGAGGAAGACTTTTGGGGCTGTGTCAGCAGAACTTCCGCCCGCAGTCTGCCGAGTATCTAAGCTCTCTTGGCAGCTGCGAAACGCCCAGCTGAATCCTTCAATGCTGTTCGACAGTCTTGACATTTAAACCTCTTGTACTATTACCACCGTCATTCTATCTCACTATGTTCTGTAAGTAACGTTCGCTAGCATTGTGATGTCGACTATTGACTGGCTCGTGAACAGTTTGTCTCCCTATTTTCTGTAAGCGCTCAATACTTCCATTCGTTCTACCATTCCATTCCTGAAATTGTCTAGTTGGGTGTCAGGACACGGTAAAGCCAGATGGTAACGAGCAGGTAGCTCGTATCTGCCCCCGTTGTAACAACGGTACGCTTTGGTTTCAAGTCAGCTGTTTTCGATCTTTTGACCGATGTACTTCCTCGACCAAGGTTCTGTTTTTGCCGCAAAGAAGAAGACTTGGTTTGAGTTCTTCTTCATACCTCTCATCCCCTTCAATACCAAGCACATCTGGATGTGTAGTATTTGTCAGTGGGCAGCTCCTCTAGGGCCCGGGTGCGTGAAGCGTCGACTGCTTGTCATGTTTGCGTGTCTTACATTTCTTCAGTTTATGGGAGCCCGCCATTGCATACGCTCCGCCTCAAGGATGGAACAGCCCACCTCAAAGTTTCCAGGCGGGTTATAACCCTGGGTATCCCAATCAACAAAAGTGATGCACACCTTAACTGGCTTTGAGTCACTACTCCTTCCAGAACACTCTTTTCATTTAGGTATACCTTCTGTACTTCTTGTATCATTATAAGTCTGCTCTTTTGTCATAGTTACTTAAAGCGTATGTCACTATATGTCTTTCTCTAGTCCAAGAACTGCTCTTGCACACCGAAGAAAATGAGTTCCTCGCCTCAGCTAGATGCGCGAGTTTCTTGTATTCTAAGCCTCGGACATTTGCATAACATTTAGTCAGTGTGAATTGCATCACTCTTGTTCCAGCTCCTCGTCTTCGAGAAGGCATAGGATCACTTTCTCCAGAATTACCGGCTTTACGATGCACACCTCCCCCGGGCGATTGAAGGTAGTCTAGACGCCGAAGCTGAGAAAGATGAGTTCATTCTTGGTCCATCTAGAAGGCTGATCCGTGTTATAGAATCCTTCGCGCTAATTATTTTGTCTATCAGAGACTAAGTAGGCTGGAATTGAATACGTATGTTGCCCAAAGAATCAACCGGGTGGGGAGACACGGATACTCGGGAATTCTGAATAAATGACTTGACTAGCAGGAGATTTGCGCGTATATCAGGCACTGTCCAGTTACATAGTGATAATGCATTACGAGGGAACCGGTATACACTTTTGAGTGAATTTTCAAATTTCACGTGTTATATCTGTCACTTTATAAGTATCGAGTCGGGTGTTTTTGAACGGCCGCGCTGTTTCCCTCGTTCTTTCTCAACCATGCCCCTTGTCCGAGACAAAATTGTCGAGTATCCTAAGGATATCGACTTTACCAAACAATCCGTTGAAGTTCCGGGGACAAGAAGACCAGGTCAAACCGGTACGTATACCTCCCTATCTTTATCGTTGGTTCGCAGTTCCGACTTGCGCTTTTTTAGGTCACTACCGAAATGGTAAGATGAAACCTCTTTTGTCAGGCTTCAAAACCTAAATCCCTCTTTTAAGCTATTTGGGGACTGTTAACCAGTGAAACTCCCGGAGCACTATGTACTCTTGACCAGGTTTTCGACCTGGGAATGAAGGCCGGCAAGGACTCAGAGTTTCTCGGTCATCGGCCCATAATATCTACCGACCCTCTTAAATTCGCCAATCGTTATGTTTGGCAAACCTGGGGCCAAGTAGACGAACGACGCCGTTATGTGGGAAGCGCGTTGTCGCACTTCTTCAGTAAAGGGGAGCTTGGCGGCGGGGAATATGAAACAGTCGGTATTTGGTCTCAGAACAGGCCAGGTACGTGTCCTTCAGTTGTACTACGATTGATACTTGATCTCTGCGTGTACAGAATGGCAAATCGTTGATTTGGCATTGCATGCATATAACAAAGTCGGTGTCAGTATCTACGATACACTGGGCAAAGACTCCGTCGGTATGTCTTTTGTTTTGTTGTGTCGAAAGCTTGCATGCAGACTGACACATGAACATAGAATACATGTAAAGGCATCACTCTTTCTCTGCTGATCATCTGTCTGACACTAATCCAGAATCGACCATGCATACCTCACGGTGGTGTTCTCAACTTCTGACCATCTTCCCACTCTCCTCAAAATCAAGCCAAAAGTCCCGATGCTCAAAATGATCGTGTCTATTGACACCCTCACTCCTGAGAGCAAAAGAATTCTTTCGCAATGGGGCCAATCTGCAGGAGTGAAAGTGATTGAGTTGAGTGAACGTGAGTTAGGGTCACTTCGTTTCCGAGACCAGCAGGTAGTCAAACTGACTCTTGGCTCCCGTAGTCGAAACTTTGGGCAAAGCCAATCTGATGGAACCCATACGTGCTAAACCGGAGCAGCTTGCGTCAATATGTTATACTTCGGTAAGTTCTTCTGGTGTCCGGCTACTCGGTTAATTGATCCATGACATGCACAGGGGACAACTAGCAATCCGAAAGGTTCATTCAATCACTGTGTATTTGTTGTACCCTTACTGAAACCTCGATGCAGGTGTCCTTTTGACACATGAAATGCTGGCGCTTTCTACTCAGTCAAATCTGCACGGTTTACCCCTCCCCGACGACGGTGTCGTACTGTCGTATCTTCCTCTTGCACATATTTACGAAGTCTGTTTCCTTTTTCTGGCCGACGCTTTTTGTTCTGACCACTTTGCTGTAGCGTATCGCTGAATTGGCATGTGTAGCTTGTGGCGCCCGTATTGGATACTTTACTGGCGACCCTCTCAGGCTCCTCGAAGATGCACAACTTCTGAAACCCAACTTTATGCCCTCCGTTCCTCGCGTACTCAACAGGATCTACCAAGCTGCTATGACAGCAGGTAATGCACCTGGTATGAAAGGTGCCCTTTTCCGACGTGCGGTTCAAACCAAGCTGGAAGCCCTGAGGAGCACGGGTACAGTAACCCACGCGTTCTGGGATAAATTAGTCTTCAGAAAGGTTCAAGCTGTGCTTGGAGGTCATCTTATGCTGGTAACTTGTGGATCAGCGCCTATTCATGCCGATGTCTTGGATTTTCTTAAGATCGCTTTGGCATGTGATGTTGTTGAAGGCTATGGAATGACAGAGACTTGTGCTACCGCTACGAAGTCCACCCCTGGAGATCCAAGTGGTAGTGGCACTGTTGGTCCTCCTCAAGTCATAAACGAGGTTAAGCTAGTTGACGTTCCTTCCATGAACTATACCGCTGGGGATAAACCCAACCCTCGTGGAGAACTCTGTGTGCGTGGAGTGAACTGCATGAATGCTTATTACAAAGGTATGACACCTCTCTGGTTTTACCTTGTTGCGCTAACAATTAGTATTTCTCTCAGACGAGAAGAATACCCGTGAAACAATTGATGAGGAAGGATGGCTTCACACCGGAGATGTGGCAGAGATTGACTCGTATGGTAGATTCAAGATCATTGATCGTGTTAAGGTGTGTTTCGGTTTTTTTTTTAACTTCCACTCGCTGACTGACAGATTTTTCCTTGCAGAACATCATGAAACTTGCTCAGGGTGAATACGTCGCCCTCGAAAAGATTGAGAACACATATAGTTCCTCCCCCGTGGTTGCACAACTGTATGTCCACGGGGACTCGTTACAGTCCTATCTGCTAGCTGTCGTCGTTCCAGACCCTGCTCAGCTTGCAACAATTACTTCGAGTGTGACGGGTCGCAAGGTTAGCCCTACGGATGAAAATGCCTTGTCTGCCGCTTGTCAGAGTGAAGCCGTCAAGTCTGCATTTATAAACGCTCTCAATGTTGAGGCAAAGAGGGCTGGTCTGAAAGGGTTTGTCGTATTCTTGTTCCTGTTTTGGGTACATTCACTGACAACGACACTTCTGCACAGCTTCGAGACGATTAAGCGCATCCACCTTAGTCTGGTTCCCTTTAGCATTGAAAACAATACCCTGACCCCCACGTTCAAGATTCGCCGGAAAGATGCGTATAACATGTACAAGGCTGAGCTAGACGCACTTTATGCCCTTGGCGAGCCCACCACCAGCAATAACTCGAAGCTTTAAGTAGATGTGTTTTGGTTAAGTCTCACTTGAATTATTATAATGATATTATATTATCACCCTGTACAATGGATGTTGAAATTTTGACTCTCAAACCTCCTTTTCCTTTTGATTCTCCTCCTTGGAAGATCCATCAGGTGAATCTGATCCAAGTGAGGACTGAACAGGCCATGCAATCCCTTGCTTGTGGAACATCATCAACCCTAGTATGACAGGCAAGTACCATAGACTATGCCTGAAAACTTTCATGGCTTGCTTGTCGCCACCTTCTTTCCAAAATCTCCAAGCTGCTTCGAGACAAATGAGATTAGCGGGTAGACTGGTGAGAGCAAACCACCAAGTCGTCAACCCGGACAACGGAATAAGAATTGAACAAGTCGAAGTGAGAAGAACCGCGTGTCTCAAAGAGACGAGAGCGTTCTTGTTTGGGTCCAAGACCGATAGCATTCTATAGCCCGCTTGGGCGTAAGACCCCCGTACGGCATGTGACAACCCGTTAAAATGGGGGAACTGCCAACTGAACATGAGCATGAAAAACGCAAAGGGAGCCAAGGGATTGTCGATCATGCTTAAATCCAGAGGGAAGTCTGTCGGTGTCGTGAGGAATGGGGGCAGGAAAAAGTGAACAGGATACGAAGGGGAAGGAAGAAGATGACCCCCAGACGCTGTCCATCCCATCAAAGCTGGTACAGCACCTACTACAGCGCCAACCCAAGTATTCCAAATACTCTTTCGTTTCATCCAAGTATAAGCTCCTGCGTATAACAAGATATTAGAAGCGCCAAGTATAGCGGTCGCTGGATTGGTCATTGTCCAAAGAACGACGGGACCTGCTATTCCTGTCGCTATCGCAAAACCTGTCGCGTGAAAGGGCGTAATGGCTCTTCGGACGAGGGGACGGTTTCTAGTCCGAGCCATTTGGGCATCGAAAGGGACCTCTTGGAGTTGGTTGAGCGTATTGGCGGACGCGCAACAGAACGCGGTTCCGACAGCTGTAGAGAGGAGAATGGGGACCGTAGTTGGGAGTGGGGAGAGTGCCATGCCGGACATGACGGCAAGGACGTTGAGGATACTCAAGCGGGCTTTGGAGAGCTCAGAATAGACTTTTAAGAGTCGGGAAGTAGATAGAGCATCGACGGGTTTGTACGCAGAACGGGGAAGTGATTGAGGAGCCGGATGTACAGTGAGGTGGAGAGAATGGGGGCCACGGGTTATGGTGGATTTATAGGATGTCCATTGGCCATTGTGAAAGAAGAACGAAGAAAAAGTAGCGTTTGTTCGAGCTCTGACCGAAGGCCACATATAATTTGGAACACCGAGCACGGTCAAGGTCTTGTCGTTTGTGTCGTGCGCTTTGCGTGACCCCGTGTACCGTCTCACGCGTCTTACTGTACAAGCTCTATAGATTTCCCTTTCTTAGATATCGATAAACAGACCATCGTATATTCCTGCAAAATCTACCCAGTAATATCTACCAAAGTTTTTCTACACGCCGTGTCTCATCATTCAAATAATCGTTATCAATTCGTTAATTAATCAAGTCATAAGAAATCTCCGAAAGGTCCAACCCTAACGTCCAAAAGACTTCTTTAGGTTAGATGTGCAACCCTTCTTTGACATCCAAATCCGAGTCCAAGAGTCCGTTAATCCAAGAATCCAAGAACTTCTTCACTTCCCACTGACAGAGCCGACGACAACATCACTGTCGTCCGAACTCCTCTCTAACCTGTTAGTCACCTGGACACCTACTACCCCAATTATGCACACCAGAAGAACCCAAGCGTATCCTCCCAAAAGATTATGTTCTTGAGACAAGGCAAAGGCCGAGCTGTTTTTTTTTTGAGTTCAAAAAAACGTTAGTTTCAAAGAAAATCGGTGAACCGTGGGATAGGGGATGAATGTAAGGTGACGTGTATACGTGCATGGAGTAGAAATCCATGAACACGATCAATATTGGAAGTCGAAGATTTTTGTCAAGAATTCAAAAGATTTGAGATTTGGGAGTCGAAAGTTTGGAGTAGTTGGAAATTGCAATCAGGGATTCGGGATTCGGGAATTGAGTGGGAAGCGTAGGCCAGAATTAAATCGGGAGGGGTGGGGAAATATAAAGGCAAGGAGAAAAATCCAAAAAGAGTAAAATGCAAGGGTGAGACGTGAAACGATAGTTGTTGGGAAGAGAGAGAGAGAGTCGAAGAAGGAAGACGGGAAGAGGAAACAGACAGTAAAGTAGTGAGCAATAAGCAAGTATGTAATGGACGTTAAGCAATAAGGTGTGAATGTAATATGCAAGTCGAGAAGGGTAAATATCGTGAAAACATAGCGTATGAGAGAAGAGGTTTCGAAAGGTAAAGGGTCGACGGAGTGCCACAAGGACCCGCATCATTGCCATACCCAATCGTCACCATAACCACATGGAAAAAACAAGTTAAAGTGGTACACATACATGTGCACAAACAAGAACACCGGAGACAATGTGCACCCGAGCGCCACAAGCCGCAACCCGGAATGTGCGAATTGTAAGGGATCGTTTGTTTTCAAGAAAAGGTTAAAAGGAAAGGAACACGCGGGTGCATAGTTGGGCAGGAGTAGGGTTGGGCAAGGGCGAGATCGAAAGCAGGAAGAAAATACATCCAACGGGTAAAAAGACCACCGTATAGTACCACATTATCAGCATATACGGAAATCATTGAAGAAAGGGTTCGAAAGTATAGTAAACGTCAGGAATCATGATCGAGATATATGAACGATGACCAGGAGTAATAGGGGCAAGTGGACCCAGTGCAGGGTTAAAGGAAGGATAGGATAAAAGCAGGGAGATCGCGGATCGTGAATTGAGGATCACGGATTGCGGATCGCGGGATTGAGGATTTGGATTTTTCGGACAAACGAGGATTGAAAAACCGAGGATTTTTATCAGAGAAATCGAATGACGAATGTGGGATAAGTTCAAGAGTGGAGTGGGGTAGAAGGCGAAAAGTGCGGAAGTTAGGGCGATAGGTATAGTTTTCAGGATCAAAAGAACCACGCCATTCCGGAAAGATAATTCAGAGAGACAATTTGCCGCAAAAGAGAAAGAAAATCGGAATTTGAAAAAGGGAAACCAAAAGTGAAGGGCGGGGAAAAATAAATGGTATGTAATGGCCAATTGAAGATCGGCATTTTGGCATTTGATACGCATCATGCATTGGCGTCCATTAACGTTAGTTTTTGTGACAGACAAGAAAGAAGGTAGATGGATAGACGGACAGACAGACAGTAGGAATGATTCGTTATGATCATCATCCATCGTTATTTATCAGGAGAAGAAAGGAATCAGAAGCCAACGCCGGGGAATCCAAAATGGTCGATCGAGTCCATAAATCGAGATACAAGATCATGGAATCGCGAATCGCAAATTGCGGAAGGTTAACGAGATTCGTTCAGACGATTGGTGCGCGGGAATGAGATGTGTTGTGAGAGGGGTTTCAGGCCGGTGCGGTACGCAATGTCGACGTTACCCCCACACACAAGAAGAAGGGATTGTTGTGGATATTAATTATGGCACGTATGCAGCGCGATCCACAGGATGATCCCACAAGATGTCGATGTTATTGGCGTCGTTTGGTTCGGTTTTTTGGGGGCCGAAAGGTAAGAAGGAAAGACATGGTCGAAATTAGAATAAGTTTGATTAGTATCGAGCAATTTCCAAGAGAAAAAGAAGATAAACACGGACCTGACAATAGTAGGACTGATCATACGAGAGATACACATAGCTAGTTGAACGAGACCTGTCAACAAAGAAGTGAGCGATTTTATAAAGGACACGAGAGAGTAGACAATAACGGGAAGGAGTAGGTTGCACAAGTCAAGCAATAAAGTATATATATCAGAAAGATAACGTAGTACTGTAATTGAGTTGAAGGCATGTAGATCTGCGGAGACATTCACAAAATAAACATATCTGTGTCATCGCCAATCAACATGAAGAGATTTCAACAGATCTATATGTCTATTCCTTGAGAAGATACATAGATCGTGCCTCATTTCGTGAAAGATCTTGACGACATAGTCAGTGTCGAGATCACGGAGAGTCTCCATCATCAGAGATAGACCTAGCACAGATAGATGTTCGGGAGCAGAGGATAGAAATAGAAATAGAAATAATATGACATGACATATGAAGAGGAGATCGTTTGGCTGGAAAAAGCTATAACGCACCATTTGTCGTTCCTAAAACCTCTGAATTCGGCGTATGGTTCCTGACCAGAATCATACTGACTCTGTTTCAGTGGTTTGATGAGTGCAAGAAAACAAACGGAAAGAAAAAAGTAATAATCAGCGACCAAGAAAGCATAAAACTTCCTCCCCGCAGGGCATATACTCACCCATAGGCCAAACCGCCCAATCTCGCAACCGCCAAGACCAACCCAATCCCTACCCAAAGGAGCACATACATCGTGCTTCCCTCCCTCACCTCCAGTCCTCCTCCTACAACAGGCTCAGCCCCCAACCTTGCAATCAGCCCCAAGATCGGTAACCCCAAAAACGCAACCGGCCAAAGCCTCATACTAAACCCATATATTTTCTCCGCCTTCACCCTCTTCAACAGGAAGGGTAACATAAAGATTTGAATGGACGTGGATATCATCCCAGACACGGCGAGGGAGAAGCCGATTTTGGAGGCGCTGAAACCCAAACCGCCGAAACCGGAGGAAGGGGAGATGGGGGTGTAGGAGAAGAGAACAAAGAGGACGTTGAAGGAGATAACGTTGGATTCGAGGGCAAAACCGGAGAAACAGAGAGTGCGGATGACGGGGATGCGAAGGAGAGAAAGGAGGGTTGCTGGGGGTTGCGAAGGGGTGGCAGTAGCGGTGGAGGTGGTGGAGACGCCATCGTTATTGGAGGAGTCTGTGGAGGGCTCTGAGGAAGGATGCTTGGATTTGGTCTTGCTAGGTAAAGTCTGAGAGAAATGTCAATGGGGAACAAGGATGCGCGTAATTGTAATTTGGGATAAATTACCTCTTCGAGGCAGATGTATGCGAGGAAAAATCCCAGGAGAGAGACGAAACCGGCGATCAAGCATGGGAGGAAATATGGATAAGTATCAAAAATAGTATCCTTGAAGAACTCGTATTTTTTGGCGGGTTCTGAGAGAGAGCCGCCGATCAGGGGCCTAAGAATAACATGTAAAAAGAAGAGAAACGGAGATTAATACTCTCATAGAATCGATAACATCATTCGAGGAAGAGAAATGAGGAGACGAAAGTTTTTTTACCCAATGATACCGCCAAAGGGCCAGACGAGGCCATAAATGGGGAAGGCGGCAGCTTGGTTGGTGTGATCAGTTATTTCACCCAGAATAGCGTGGTTCACAGGACCTGTTCCTGCGAAAAGACCGGCTGCAGAGCACGGAGGGACTTGGTGTCAGGATACTGAACGAATTCTGTAGAACTGTAGAATAGAACAAACCGAGAGAACGGGAGAGAAGAAGCTCTGTAAGGGATGTCGAGAGGCCAAAACAGATAGTTGCAATTCCTACACCAAGTACACCCATCATAATGACGGGCCGACGACCGATAGAATCTGATGTGCGGGGTTAGAATAGAAGGAGTCATGATGGAATGACTCGGGATAGCATGTACCTGAGAGTCGGGAACATGTATATATCGAAAGGAGCTGAGCAACAGCAAAACTGGATTCCTATAGGGGCGTTAGAAATAGACAAATATTTTGCAGAATGGTTGACCAACCACTAGACCGCTGTAGAAACCGATTTGAGAAGGGTCATCTGTGAGGTTGAGAAAAGCAATGAATTCATTGATGTAGGGAAAAATTTGGCAGAACGAAATGGGGTCTGCGAGGCGAACAAGGCAGACCGTGGCCAACTGCGCTACGGGCAAAGGCGTCGTCTTTTGAGGTGGACGCTGTTCCTCGAGAAGAGGGGTGGCTTCGTCGTGGGCTCTCGAGGACATGGTAGGAGCGATCGAAAAGACTTGGGGTAGTGAAGGCCGCGAAGTGCATTTTATAGCGACAAGTTTAGAGTAACAGACTCCCACAGAAAACGTAGAAATAAACAAGAGAAATCTGATGGATTTTACATTACGTTTCGGTAGAGAGGAAGTTGGCTATGTATACTAGAGTCTAGCGTCAAT
Source organism: Dendrothele bispora CBS 962.96 (assembly GCA_004369135.1). Classification (NCBI taxonomy): domain Eukaryota; kingdom Fungi; phylum Basidiomycota; class Agaricomycetes; order Agaricales; genus Dendrothele; species Dendrothele bispora. The sequence goes on from ML179036.1 coordinate 405,787, forward strand.
AGAGCTGAGGAGGAACAGTTTAGGTCGGACCGAGTGACACGTGATCATTGACCATCCTTCCACTCTCCTCATGGCAGAAATTCAAACACCGGTGCTCGTCGCTCCTCGTCCAGTCAGATTTGTGCGTCCAGTACGCTTCGTATCTGCTTCCGAACGCTCGGAAACCCAGGATCGCAATGCTCTTGGTCCCGTCCAGGACAATGAGCCCCGGTCGCTCTCAGCTTCTCCAAGAGCTAGTCTTCCTACCGAAGCTCTAGAAGAGTTTCTCTCCATCCTGCGTCCATCCTTCTTCCCGCCTCGTTCTCCGGTTCGGTCCCGTCGACAAGCCTCTATATCCGCCCTTCCTACTATCCACCAGGGTCATGAACGTTCGTTCTCCTACAGAGTCCCACGTCCTCGCTCTCGTCTCGACCTCGTGCCATCTTCCGAAGGCGCCACCACCAACGGCAATATCGCTACTACGGAAATCCAAGAAGTCGAGCTAGTGCGCTCCACGCAATCTAGCAGAAGCACTGTCAGTCGTGCATCTGACTCGGATCTTGTCGATGGTGTCACCAGCGAATTCCAGTTATTGGATCTCGACGATGGACCATTCGCGAGATGGTTTGCTTCCAATGTTCTTGGTGAGTCAAAAGCTCCCTTTCTTTTACAGCTATCCTCTCTATATAACAGAAATCGATATCTAATTGCTGTTGAGCAGCTTCTCCTATCTCCCGTACCAACACCCGGAACCCTTTCCAGCGATATGCCACCTACCCACTTAGTCCAACCCCTGGCGTTCTTCCTTCTACTTCGCCCATCTCCTCTATGTCTCCGTTGAACATCTCCCCCGCTGCAATCCCACTTCCTCTCCCAACTCCAGACGAGTTCGACAATTGATTCGGCTCGGACCGTGATCACACCATTTTGTTTTTCCGGATCTGACAAGCCGAGTATTTATTTACTCCCTTTGCATGACTCACCAATGTTTTGAAATCGCAAATTCTTGTATATGAATCTGTTCCAAGTTATTCTGTATCAATTTCTCCTTGACTCTCCCTCCTTATATCGACTCATACATTGAGAAGGAGATGGGGCAAGGTATTTATTAAAAACCCGGATCTCTCTTATCTTGTCTCTTGTCGCATATTACATTTACGTGACTTACTTTTTCTGCTTTCTGTCAAAAACGGGAACTCCCCTCCCCTCCTTTCGTTATAATCCGACCTTTCTTTACACTCATTACCCCCGAAATCCTATCTCGATATATACATCGTCTACTCCAATTCTTTATACTTACCTACGCACTCGTCTTCCTTGAGGACAGACAGTAATAGCTTACCATCAACCCAAAGTACTTAAAGTTAGTTGGAAAAATGGTTATATGTATTTGTTCTTTGAATTCGAACGACTATTTAAGGACTAGAAGTATACTTGTGTCGGAGAGGGCATTGATTGCGTACCTAGAAGATCCATACGTCATATAACTCAAGCTTTACCTCGAGCCATATTCTTCACTTAGATTCGCGATTGCAGAACTGATAAATTCCACTACAATCTTGTCTGTTCTTCGTTCTCGCGAGCTCGGATCCTCCAAGAAAAGCTTAGAAGCAACAAGGAAGATTCTACAGGGATTTAGTACTAATATGCCCGATAATCTCCACTGTTGTTCTAAGAACTGCAGTGCTTTGACCCTTTCAAAGATGTCGACACTCAAGTGCAATGCTTGACAATTGCGCTCGGCGCTTCCAATCATTCGACTCATTCTGAGCTTACATTCTACTCAATCTAGTATACAAAGGACGACGCACTGCCTGTAACACATCGGACCGTCGGTCAACTACTGGGACAACGATGGTGAAGATAATTCAGTCTGGAAGAGATAAACTTGCTCTTTAAAATATGACGAACATGGAGAGGTCAACATCATCCTCCTCAAGCACTTAGCAAGATCGGACTGAGCTGAGGATCTAAGACAGGTAAATACCTCTTATACACACTTCATCACCTCAAATCTCACCTCAGTACTAACTGGATGTCTTCTTTAATTATTCACAAACCTAGACTCGGAGGCCCCGATTGCTTCTTCCTTTCCATCATGATCAACACATAACCTCCGTCAAATCGTTTTAAACAGCCAATCCCGGGACTTTTTCTCATACCCCTTGCTCTCGGGTTTGACTTCCATCAGGACTATTTATGAGTTATTGGCCATACCCAATGTCCTATCCAAAACTTGGAAATTACATGGTGTTTTAGTCGAGAAAGCCTCACTTTCTATTTGAATCCGAACGATTTCTCTGTAATCCTGTTAGACTCGCTCAAAAGGTTGAAAGCCCAAACTCTTGACGGCCGTGACAGTTATCCAATTCCTGTGTTCGCCCAAGCTGGAAGTCCTCGAGTGTTTGCGACCGGCTCCAAGTCTCCCGGATTCGACCTGCCTTCGCAGTAATACTGATGAAGTGTTGGTTGAAAGGTTCAAACAACTCGTATGGGCAGGAATAACGCTTTATGGGGCAGGAATAACGCTTATGGGGAAGGAAAATCTATCCGCGGGAAAGGGGTTCTGGAAAGGTTGCCACAACCTGAGTTGATGACGTATTTGGAGATGGTTCGTAGGCTTCCTTCTGAGGGCTTGAAATACTACCCAACGCTCTTTAGGAAGTCCTGTCTGACATGTCCTCTTCCGAACTTGTAGGGAAAGACGCATTCCCCAACGTGTCTTTCTTGGTGACGGTCGAAGGCTCACCGTTGGATGTCATCTATAGCTCGAGTCACGCCCTATCAACGTGTCCAAGACTGAGTTCGAGATCGACGAACGGTCGATTCAAACTGTGACCTATTCAACTCCAGGATTTGTGCAGAAAGCGATCGGAATCATGGTGCTTTTATAGTGTGTTGGAGGTTCAAGGCGCTTGCTAGATGGAAATCAGGAAGACCACCAGGGCGGCTAGTTTTCGAATGTTTGGATAGGACTCGCAGAAACACTCATTAGATGTGTCGAGCTACGACGACGGAGTATTGGAACTCATTTGTTTGATCAAGAATAAATATTCAGTAGTTGCTACTTTCATTGGTACTGCAGTAGCACTCCTTCGAACATCTACCTCTTCCATGATTCGAGCTATCGCATTGCACCTGAGCGCAGTTTACGATAATTGTTACCGGTAAGTATGCCCAAGGTCGGCATTGACCGCTATTGACCTACCATACATCAACTTTGGTTGATCGTCATGTTGTCTGTCTAGGAGAGACTATTGACCGTTGTTAAAGGGGGTCCTCAGGGGGTGATGGACACGTGCCCGCGAAGGTACCCGGTTTCTGAAAACTATGTCTTGATATCCTGATATCCACCCAGCTCAAGCTCTTGAACTTGCTAATGCACCTTATGAGGTCGAACCAGCGCCCTTACTAGAGATTATCCAAATTGTGTCTATTATATTGCATCTCACCAGTACGCGTTTGACTCATCCTGACTATCCAGGTACCAAGATCTTAGACGTTTTTCGAAATTTCACGGACCCGTATTGTTAAAATCGTTGGCGTTCGACATTATATATGATGTTTCGAGTCATTCCTGGACTGGCTGGATGCACAGCGTTGATCTCCAGCTTGTTTATAAACTGTTTGGCAAATAGGGTCTAGGTATTTCTGTTCCACTGGAACATACATTCGTTTCGTGGGTTTGTAGTAAGTTGTTGTGTCCTTTACACCCTATCCTAACTTCAAGTCTCATTCCACGAATTAGCACCTGGACACCTGCACCAAGAGTCGATTGTCTAAAAAGACTGCCGACGATGTCGCCCTCATCAATTCAAGCACATTCCCCTACTGAATATCTTTGTCCGACATGTTCCATACCAACTATACCCCCCTTTGAGGATCCTTCCTCATCGATGACCCTCTCCCTACTCCGTTCTTCCTATTGTCCCTCGGACTCTGAATCCAATGACCTCATGGCTTCTATAGAATCGTTCTCCTCCCAGATTGCTGCGTATAAAGCACATATCGCTTCCCTTCTACAAGCTCTACAATTTCTGAGAGGAGAGAAAAGCAAAGCCGATATGGAGAGGAAAAAGAAGCGTAGTCTACTCTCGCCTATAAGGCGACTTCCTCCCGAGATTCTAGGAGAAATCTTCCGGTTCTACTGCTCGGATGAAGTCGAAAGGAGCAGAAACTCCAGGTGGTCGAAATCGAAAAGGCTGCGGTCTCAACATAGATTTCCTACCCCGGCTCTCACTCTCACTCGTGTTTGCAAACACTGGAGCGAAATAGTTCGGACCAACCCACTAGTCTGGCCAGTCATCAATGTTCGGTTGGACGATATAAGCAAGAGGGAATTGGGCTTGCTCTACATGTCATTGAGATCTACTAAAGAAACGGCTCTGGTAGTCGATGCTACGATGAGGGAATCCTTTGATCCGGATGATGAGGTCGATGGGGTCGATGAACGTCGGGTAAACGCAACGAAAGGATTCGGACTGTTGTTGGGCTATTCCAAGAGGTGGAAGGAGGCAAAGTTGTCGCTCACTTGGGAAGTCTTTGAGATGTTGGGGAGAGGGTGGAAACGCACTAACGAAGTGGAGGATGTCCAAGAACAAGAAAGCGAACCGGGGTCCCAACTCGAATTCAGCCAACTCGAGGTTCTGGACTTGAACATAGATTTCTTCATTGAGCCACATCTAGCTCAACTTCGGGGCAACATTGGATCCAACGCTTTTTCATCCGCTTCCAACCTTCGCCGACTCACTATGAGTGAAAACCCTGGCTATTTTCCGAACCTGCCTTTCTCGGGTCTTACTTCCTTGACTCTTAAATCCTTTGCTCACCACTACATTCGGGTCATAGATGAAACCAACTGCCCTAACCTCAAGACCTTCGATATTAAATGGGGCTTTGAAATGGAGGATTCTATCTCCTATGATGTATCTTCAGTTACATCAACTTCGCTCACTCGACTGAGGATAGATAACGTCTTTGAAAATCACCATATGCAACTCTTTAAAAACCTCAACCTCCCCAGCTTGGGCGAACTTGAAGTTCACTCGCCCCCACTACTTCCTTGCCTCCTTCCTGAAACGAGTGATACAGATGCTCTTATCGGAATGCTCAAAAGGTCCAAGCCCCCGCTGAAGAGATTGGTTTTGGAGAATATGTATTTCAGGCTGGAAGATTGGATTGGACGGGGAGGAATCCTATCACGTTTATCCAATCTGACCCATTTGCAGATGCCCATGCAAGCCCACGAACCTAGCAGTTTCTGCGGTGAATCGTTTGTGAAAGCTTTGGGTCTAGATGCTTCTGGAGATACGACCGATAATCAGGAGAACTTCCTGCCGGTTTTCTTACCCAATGTCCGTACCCTCTCGTTGTCCGTGCAAAAGATGATGGATACCCCGTTGTTGGAAGCCATTTGTGACATGCTCCAATCCCGTCTATCTTCCCTTACCTCGTTCAGTGTTTGCATGGATCGTGGATGGCATGACGAAGCTGCTCCGCAGGTTCGGAGGTTCAAAGTACTCGCTAGAGAAGCTAAAGAAAAAGTGCTGTCTGCTGGTGAATTACGAACCAAACACCACCAGAGTCTCGACTTAGAACCAGGATTCCATTTTGAGTGGTTCGATTGGGAAAGTGGAGGCAGGACGAATGAGAGGCATAGGTTGGGTGTGTTTGATAACGATGATCTGGATGGGCAAGAAGAAATTGCGGGTCTGGATGGATTGTTCACGTAGTGGGTTTGATGAAGGGTTTCAAGAGAGCTTAAGTTGGGACAGCTCCAGGACGACGACTCGGGTTGATGAACCGCTGAATTCGAGGTGAAGGAGTTACTTCATCATGTTAGAGTAGCATATAGGTACCTCCGAGTCTCTTGAGTCTTGAGATAATGTAGTCACCACCGTAATTGCTAAAACGCATCGTTTGCATGACAATCTTTACTATGTATTCAAAATCAGGAACAGCTTGACATTATCAATGTGTACGCTAAGATCAATAAAAGACTTTCACGGTTCCGTAGCATCTGTCACTTGAAGCTTAGCTTGATCTGCTAGGTTTTGACTTGAGGTGACGGTGACTACATATATATCTTGCACATAAATTGTCGAGCATCTAGCACAAGAGCAGACTGGTCACCCTTTTGTGTTCTTATTTCAACAAGGCGCATAACTTGTAAGTCATATTCACCTTGCGACTTGAATTGTTACTTGGGACCTGGAGAACCTTGTAGTCATAGGAGGTATTGACCATCCCTTGCAATTATGTCGCCCTCGCAAAAAGAACTGGGAGCCTGTGCCCAATCTGTTCCTTACCGGTCATACCCTCCTTCAAGAACCCTTCCTCACAATGCGACCCTCTCGACACTTCGTGCCTCCTACTATCCCTCTACTTCCGACTCTATTAACCTTGCTGCAATCTGTGCCCAGATCAATGTGTAGTACGAGGCTCACATAGCTCGCTTTCGTGGAACTTTACTATTCCTGAAGGGTGAAAAAAAGAATTGGAAAAGAAAAAGGGTTTCCCGCACCCGTCAGGCGCCTCCGGAGATTCTAGGAGAGATTTCTCAGCTCTACCGTCTGTCAGTGAATGAGGCTCAAAGGGCCAAGGATCCAGTCTATAGGTGGCGGTCTAGAAATCCCGAACCACCCCGATCCTAACTCTTGTTCGTGCTGGCAGTCTTTGGAAGGGGATTGCTCTGACTCACGAGTCTGGTCAGTGATTGGCGTGCAATTGACTGGTAAGTACATTAAAGGAAGAATTGGGGTCATTCTACGGTGCTGAACGCGAAGAAAGCATCGACCGGGAAATCCTTAAACCTTTTACAGCTAGCGATAGATTCAACCTCTCAAACCTCAAAATATCAACGTCACTAGTCATTTTTGTGTCGGAAGAAATTCACTTTTACAAAATCTTCTACAAGTAACAAGGAACCAGTCCCGTGCACGTTGCATGAACAACTAATGATTGAATCATCGCAATTTTGAAGCCTCCTCCACAATACGTTTCGATAGCATGCTCCCTTTGAGGGATATCACTGCAATCAAAAATGCCCACAAATAACCTCCGAATATTTCTATATCCACTGAGATCGTAAATGCCCAACTAAAAGACACGCTATAAATACGAAGTTACAATCGACGATGAGCTTGGGAACCAACCTTGTCAACATGGGACTCAATGCTCTTGAAAGACAAATGAAAAATTGGACTAATCCTGTCACTGAGCCTAACGCCGAAGGTGCAGGTGTATATCTCTTAACCAGAAGCATGTTAATCCTGGACTGTATTCAGAACCCCAATGATACCAAGAGAAATTAAAGAAACTCACGAATACGGCAATGTGGCCACCCTAGCCGCAAACAGTACTGTTATGATACCCGCCCAGAGGAGGCCTAAGTTGGCTATGTCGACAGTCTCTCCATTCGGATCCACCCCCCAACGTGCAAACACATTTAGCAGCGGCATACTAAGGAAAACATATGGCCAAATGGTCATACAGAAATGGTAGAATTTGGTATGGTCCAGCCTCTCGAGAAGGATAGGCATGAAGAATAATTGAAATGCAGCTGAAATACCCCCTGAGATGGCAAGTGCGTATCCAATACCTTCAACCTGGAAAAAGTTCGTGAGTGACAATTAGACTTGACACCTAGGAGAAAAAGGTTCAAACCGAGAGTGCGAGTCCCCCGCTGTGTATAGGAGAATAACAGAAAAGAACGAATACAACATCGAAGGCGGTAGAAATGAAACTCAGGAAGAATGCTGATTCACTGATGGTGCGAATGATAGGTATCGAGAGCAGATCTCTTGTGCACAAGTGTTTATCTTGTAAACCCGGCTACAGAACATAGAGATCGACATTAAAAGGTCAAGAGACTTGATTTATACGTACCTCATTTGCTTTTTGGTTAGTCTATGAAACAGTTAGCGAAACAGACCCACAAAATCAGAAGATACCCTACCTCCTTTAAAAAGAAGTAACTGAAGACCAGACCAAGACAGTTCATGCCAGCAATCAGCAAGCAGGGCAATAGATACGGATACTCCCTGAAGAGTATACTGTCACCAAATTGATCTGGGAAGTTGGTTACAGGATTGGAAAAGAAACCGCCAATGAGGGGTCTAAGTCCAGGAGAAAACTGATGAGCAGATGGGACAGAGCTGCATGAATACTACGTACCCGATGATTGAGCCAAAAGGCCACCAGAGACCAAAAAATGAGAAAGCAAAGGATTGGTTTGTCGAATCTGTAATTTGGCATAGAACCGATGGTATGACGGCTACGTTTCCGGAAAATAGACCGGCTGTATTTACACAAGTGAGAATGCCATCAGGCGATGGAAAGCGGTTTTGGATGTTCAAATCACCGACCCATTGCGCGTGCCCCAAGTACACCGAGAAAAGATTGCGAGAATCCAAAGGCAAGGGTAGCAATCGTAAGTCCAAAAGCACCTGCTATAATGACTGGCCGGCGACCATAGCCGTCTAAAATGATTGTTCGTAACGGTCAGCTCACGAGAGTAGCCAAACGATTGAGAGGACTGCCTGAACGACAGGAAAGGCGCGTAGTCACAGCTCACCTGATGCTATGGCCCAAGGATATATCGCAATTAGTTGGCACAGTGCGAACGCACTCTCCTAAACACACATAAGTTGTCGAATTGGAAGACTTTACATATTAAACACCGTACCACCATACCACTATACCATCCAATTTTTGTTTCATCTTGCGCCACCCCTAAATCTGCGATAAGCTGATTGATGTAAGGAAATATCTGCGTAAAGTTGAGCGGATCCAAGATGCGCAGGAAACATAAAGTCGCGAGCTGGGGATAGAGTAGCGGGGTACGAGCTCTGCGTCGCTTTCGAGAGGGCTGATTCTCTTCGTCATGCTGCAAAAGAGGTCGCGTTTCGTCGTGAATATCGTGAGTGACTTGATCTTGAGATGTGTCTGTCGTCGCGGTCATGACGTTAGGAGTAGGGGGTGAGATTGGAGGGAAGGGTGGCCAGCAGAAAGCGGGACAACTTGGCAAGGATTTTCTCTAAAGGTTATATGCTGGTCAAGACCCGTTTCACCTACGGCTCGCTTGCTCAATTAAGGGCTTCAATCAAAGGGTCCTCCATTTTGTACTTGGGCCTCCACACGTTTTCATTGTAATAGCCGCATATTATCCTCCCGATAGTACATGTCCCATGGCCAGAGTAGAAACGCGACTCGGAGCTTTTATATTAGGCTCGCCACTACAGAGACTCCGCTGGATCTTACAACCGTTGAAAATCCATTTAAGGTTTTCGGGACTACAAAACACTGAAGAAAAGGAACGTCGTCTGCGAAGAGCTTTTTGAGTTGTGATCCGTATGGGGATGGCGAGATACAGGGCGTGAATGCGATGAAAAATGTTCAAGCGACACGATAGGATTACCGAAGAGTCGACTTGAAGTTCGCCGTTTCGCAAGTCCCATGACATTTCTCAATAGATACAAAACTCAATCATTTCTGTCGGTCGGTATGCATGGAAAGTTCATCAGAAATGCAAAAAAGAAGAAAGGAGGGAACATACATTCTCCAACCCTGATGACAGTGTAGACCCTAGAATTGACCATATACAAGTGCAACGGGTGTCTGAGATTCAATTGATGATTTTTGGAGTAATGAGCACTGCTAGCGCTAGAGAAGACATTTAGTAGAACAACCTCACGAGGAGGTTGTGCTAGTCTTAGACTTGGAAAATTGGACTGTTCTTTACATGTCCTGTTCCAAAATATACTTAGTCCGGGCATGATCACCGCGTTTCCGAGGGCCATTAAATTCGTTATATTCGATGCTCGACCGCCAGGGAAAGGGGAAAAAAACTCCGATTCAGTGGCGAGACTTGAAGCTATCAATGCAGCAAGCCCCAGATAAAAGTCTTGACAAACTTGCAGGAAAGACGCAACCAAGTCGAATAGCGATTTAAGTGAAATGAGCTCGATATCCCTTCTCCGTTTAGCAGAAAAGGGTCGTTCTCGGTTGATGAGTGACATGCTCGTGTTCATCGGTAACCTCAGCTCAAAAGCTAGCCCCGACAAGCCAGGATCGTCACTGTTTCCACGTTTCCAATGATGTTTCGTTTTTGTCCACCTCTAAACTATAAATAATAGATCATAGTTTACACGTTAATGCGCAAACGTACCATACCATTGTTACTGTATAGATTCTACACGACCAGATCATAAAATGACAATTCATTGAGAGACACATCTCGCACCTGGAAGTTGAAAGACTCCCGGACCTCTTCCCTCTCCTTCGAAGTCCATTACTTGCCATGTCGCACATCCTTTCCCATCATTCTGTGCTCCAGCATAACATGTCCACCAGTACTTATCTGTTCGGTCTACGTAAGTATAGGTCGTCGTGGATCCATGTCCCTGTGGCCCCTCTGACTCTTTACTCTGGTCTTCGTCCTTTATTGGTTCTTTCCTCCTCAGAATCTCCCTTTCCTTCTTGTTCGTCACCGCATCTGCTGTAATTGCAGTTAAATCGCTCTCATCCCTCAATCTTTGCTTCATATCTGCCCTCAAAATCATTGGAACTCCACATTTACACCTTGGAATGGACTCGGGTCTGAAATCGGGCCGGTAGAAACGGAAGGTTATGTTGATACGACAGTTTGAGGGTTCTATTAGGGTTGACGTTGAGATATTTGAATCAGAATTTGAAAAGGCGTCTGATTCCAAAGTCGACGTTGGAGGAGGGTAAGCAGGGCGATAGACGTCCATTGAGGATTGAGGAGGAATGGAGTGTTTGAAACGTTCCTGGCAGGACGCGTGCATTATGACGAGCTACAGATGTCGTAATATCTCGTCAGTAAAAAAGACCTGGAGCGAAGAGAAGAGCCTACAGAATTATGGGGAAGTGGAATATTAAACGTTCGCGCACGACGAGTCTCCGCTTCATGTGCAGGGACAACTTCTCTTAGGCTAAAGTTTCGACGTGTTCCTACAGAAAGCTGTTTGAGTTGCGGTTGTAGTTCTGAGTCGATCCAAGCTCACCCAAACTCAACGAAGCTATAAAGACGTTATGCCTCTGTAAGCGGATGAAAGATACGGAACCTGAGGCTAATTACTCACCGATAGTGCAATAGGGTCCCAGATATTGCATTTGATCCGAGTGCCACCCCACACTCTCGTTCCTCCCCTCATAACAGTTCGATGCAGCGACATTTGCTCTCCAAAGTAGATCCTCATTGCCAGCACCAAAACCTCCACCCCATTCGAGACCGAATCTTTGGCGAGTACGTAGTTGTTCGGATACAACGCGTTCGATAATCGAACATGCATTTTCCATTTCGGGAGGAAACACCTCAGGTGGATCGGTTGGGCGGCCATTGTACCTAACGAGTCCTGTCAGAAATAGAAACCAAATAGATGCGCCTGACGCACCAAAACTGAGCAGCCTCTTGCCATGATTCGTCTGCACTCACACCGTCAGTTTTTCTCGCAAAGAAAGATGTCCGATGTGGGCTTTCGACAACCCTTTCAAAAAGCCACCACTTGTTTCTCTTCCAAGTTTTACTCCTCGCAAGCATCGTGTAAAATAGATCCGAGGCTAATTTGGGTGGGAGGACTGAGGTATGGAGGGTACAGGGGACGTGTTGTGCTATCATTGCAGGATTGGAGAGTGTTAGGGGAGGAGCTTGAGGCGGCTTCTTCTTCGGAGAGGTCGGCTCCGGTTGACGTAGGATGGACATCAGGTCGACTACAGGTTTGTTTGAGGACGGAACTTTGGAAGAGCTACATGATGGTTTAGAAGGCGAGAGCGGTATCGAAGAATCGGTCAATACTGGCTCCAGGGACGCGTCTGAACGTGTCGAATGACTTGACGACGCCTCTGGTATCTCTCTCCTAGCTACTTTAGAACCCTTTCCTTTGTCCAACCAACTTTGGAGACCACCACCCTGCTTTCTTTTCTTCGGATTTATCTTTCCCTGGTTATTCAATGACTTTGCCGCATCTTGAGGATTTCCATTCGACTGGACAAGAGCTTCAAGCATAGCATCTATGTTGGAAGGCAGATTTAGTTGACTGGAGACTAATGCAATGAGTGTGTCTGTGTCTTCATTCGGAGTCATAGTTCAAGTTGAGCCGAATATGTGGTGGGCGCGAGTATCCTGACGGCGTGCTATTTATCATCGTCCATAGAACTTCAAGGCGTGATTATACGTATACAAAGTACAAACCTGCTGACTGTCGATATGCTCGGCAAAATCGAAATGTGTAAGAATAAACAGTACTCACGACCGGGCTTGTTTTTCAGGTGAGAAACGGTATGATGTTGATGTGGTACGATGATCAGTTTCCGGCCGGAGGGAGCAGTGTCCAATTGCATCAACATCTTATCTTATCATGTTCCCTTCAAGTACTCTTCCTTTACTTCGACCGTCATGGACGAAAAAGTCTCAACGATCTCAACCCCCATAGCAGGATATAGGCCACAACTGGTATATCTGATTTTCTTCTGTCTTACTGAGCTTATCTCATGCTAGACAAGGCTTGTCTGTCTGCTCTTGCTCGTCTACTTCGCTCTTTCTTCGCTTTGGGCTGGTCACCCGAGTGAACCTCGACGGCCTTCCTTCTCGTACTTGGCCGACCACTGCACATCTTCCATTTCTCCAATTGGAACTGAAGAATTCCTTACTCGTCAGAAAGAACTTGCTATTACGCTTCACAATCTCAACGGGTCGGCAGCCTACGTCACCGAACCCAGTGCCAATGGCTTATTCTTCGCCAATGTTTCTACTGTTGAATGGCGTCTATCTGAACGACCATTACTTCTTATAATCACCCCAAAGCTCGAAGATGGAGAAATACACCCCAAACTCTCTGTACTGGCTCCCAGGTTCGAAGCTACACGCGCCAAACTCCTTCCGATACCTTTTGCTCAACCCAACGAAATCGAATGGATTGAATGGCCTGAAGAAGCTAGTCCGTATGAGCTGGCTGTTGCAGCATTAGGAGAACAGAAGGATGGAGGGATAGTTTTTGTCGATAGCGCAACACGTTATTTTGTTGTTGATGGGCTACAGAAAGCATTACCGCAAGCCAAGGTGGTAGCCGCTCCGGTAGAAATCAAGCAGTTAAGAGAGAGAAAGTCAAAGGGTGAGTTGGAGATTATGAAGTGTGCTCATGAGGTGAATTCTCTATCCATAATGAAATGTTGACGAGAACCAACGTTTTCATCACCCAGACCACCCTGCTTTCCATTCGTGAAGTCCACAAACGCCTCTACATTGGCATGCGTGAATCTGAAGCTCGTGAAATGATCGCTACTGCGTTAGCTGATGCTGGTCTCTCGAATGGCGGCTGCTTGACTCTCTTTGGCGGTAAGTTCAACTTTATCGTGTCAGTTGGTCTCGAAACTCAGTCTTCTGAGCATTGATAGACAATGCTGCTCTTCCTCACGGCAGTGGTAGTGACCGTACACTCGGCCAATCTGACTTCGCTCTGTTCGACTGTACCGGGAATTTGCTAGGGTACCAAAGCGACGTCACGAGAACAGTGGCTCTCCCCGACTCCAAGATCCCCTCCGGGCACTTATTCATCTGGGAACGGGTGCAAGCCGCTCAGCTTCGTGCTCATGATGCTGCTCGAGCGGGCACTGCTACTGCGATAGTCGACGAGGTTGCGAGGTCATATTTGCAGAGATATGGTTACGAGAAGTATTTCACGCATCGTCTAGGACATGGTGTGTCAATATGAGACACGAACACGAGTTATACGGTACTCATGTTCAATGATATCCTAGGTATTGGCATAGAGGGTCACGAATCACCATACCTTGTCGGTGGAAGCAAAGATATCATCAAGACTGGACATACCTTTTCAAATGAGCCTGGTGTCTATATAGAGGGAAAGGTACGTCCTTTTTGCGATGTGCGATTCTTTTATTTGAAACTCAAGGTTTCAACCTAGGTCGGAGTGCGTCTAGAGGATTGCTTTTACATAGACGAGAAAGGAAACGCTGTGCTTCTCACAGAGGGTGTAGGGGGGACGGCGAAATCTGCTTTGAAGCCTTGATCAAACCGTGGAAAGTGATCCAGTTCGAGGATGCCTATAGGAAGGGATGCGTGGGATATCGACGGGCCCGCGATAAACGCGAGCTTGTAAACTTGTTATGTATATATTGGTGAATCCAAATTATTACTCGAAGATAATAAGAAATGAGATAAGGATGGCAATGGTAGCCGTCTCTACTGAAGATTTTCGTATACAGTGACACCCGAAAGGCTTAGGGATTGTCACGGAAATAACGGAGTAACCTCGATTCACGTGCTCGGAATTGGTAAAACGTTGGGTGTCTTTGACGTCTGCTCCAGTTCCATTGCTGCACTTAACCTCACGTCTTCCGCAAGGCAGAACATCTACATAGTCCTGCGGTGGACCTTGGAATACAACTTCATTCTTTACCGTCAGCATGACGGACCGTCCTTCTGACCATGGTCTGTTCCTTTGCCATTCGTGTTCTATTCTCGCAAGCGACTAAACAGTCTTGTGTTATCAGAAACTGCACCCCTTTTACGGGACACAGATATTGATTCTGAGGAGGGCGAAACCACTGTTTCAAACCAGACCTTTGGTGAACGTCTGAATGCGTTAGCCCATGAACCGCTAACTCCTCTGACGAAACTATTATTGATTGTTGCTCTGATACTACTTCTTCTGGCTTCTGTAAGTACTGTATCTTTAGCTTTGATGCGCCTCTTGACAAGATCCAAGGTGTTTATTGGTCTCTTTGCCGGAGTTCAACACAAACTTAATCTAGAACGCGGACGCGATGGCGATGACGACGGCAAGCCTCCTTCAACTGTTACTCTTACCGCAACATCTACAGTCTTGACTACGACTACAGCTCATCCTCCTTCTCCTACGAGTTCCCCAGAAGTAGTACGTGTTTCCAAAGATCGTCTGTTGTCCGCTGATTTATGTTCTTTATTAGCCTGTTTGTTTGACTCCGCAATGCGTAATGCTATCTTCTTCTATCCTCTCGTCGCTGGATATGTCACAAGACCCATGCGAAAACTTCTATGAGTACACAAGTGCGTAGTTTTTTTATCTAGGTTGAATGCGTATTGAGCAGGGACAGGTGGCGGCTGGCTTCGTGAACACCCTTTGCCTTCGGACAAGGGAAGCTTTGGAAGTTTTGAAGCGTTGGCACAGCAAAACGAACAAACTATTCAAAGGATTCTGGAGGACTCTTCTTCAACCTCTTCTTTCACGACGTCATACGATGAGCAAATCCTGGCTAAATTGCGCGGTTTCTACTCATCTTGTCTAAATGAGACCAGACTGGACGAGAGAGGTCAAGAACCTTTGGTAGGTTTCATTCAAACGTTGAGAAAGCTGTATCGAGGCGAGCGAACGACTGTGTCTTCCGAGACCGAAGAGCAAACCGAACAAAGTGGTCGGCGCTTGACTGAGGCTCTCGCGTTTTTGCATTCCAGAGGTCAGGACGCCGTTTCGGAGACATACTACTCCAGTACTCATCTTTACTTCCAGGAATCGATGCATTGTTCTCCTTGGGCATTGAAGGCGATGTTGGAGTAGATCCAAACCATATGGTACTTTGGTTTTCTCAACCTGGCCTTGGCCTCCCTTCTAAGGTAAGACAACTTGATCTCTATGTTTTGCAAAAACTGAGAAGAATCTTGTCAGGAATACTATGAAGAGGCTGAGATAACGGAAATATACCAAGAAGTCTTAGCGAAACTCATTGTAGCTCTTACAAAAGCTGAAGAAGAATTACTGCGTCAGAAGCAAGAAATGTCCACTCTTACCTTCACTGCCCAGAGTGAAAATGTGTGGCCGCCTTGGCCCTGGCCACCATGGGGAGGTGACGATGATGATGACGGAAGCGACAAACCTGAAAACCAGTCGGAGAAGGCCAATGAACTTGCCAAGAAAGTCCTCCAGTTCGAGATGAAGCTAGCAGACGCAAGCTTGGATCTGTGAGAATCCAAAAATTTGACAACTGTAGTGTCTGACATATTTGGATTAATCTCAATAGGGACATTCTCTATCAAGATCCAATTGCAACGTACAATCCTGCGCCTCTTTCGAACCTCACAATTGCCCTCCCTCAAATTCACTTCAATGAGTACTTCGCCACATTCACACCTCGCGCTTTCCCGGATCGCGTTATCATGACTTACCCAGCCTTCGCGACTTCTTTGTCGGACATTCTCGATCGCACGTCATCCGACGTCATCGAAACATATCTAGTTATTCGTGCTGCATTGACGCTCTCGCCGTATCTTGGGATCAACACAGATGCCTGGAAGGCCCAAAGAACCTTGTACGAGACTTTGTCTGGAATCAAGAAGGGTTCTGTAGGTGATCGAGCGGAGTATTGCGTTGGACAGGTCGAAGAGAAGCTAGGTTTTGCTGCTGGAAGATATTTCGTCAACGAGACCTTTGCGGGAGAATCGAAGGAGAAGGGTACCAAAGTCATTACTGGCAAGTTTGCTTCTTTCAAGTTGCATACCGGCATTATCCTTGAACGTGCCTGAACAGATATCGTCAATTCTTTCCAAAAGTCCCTACAGAACGTCGATTGGATGGACGAAAAATCTGCTAAAGCAGCTTCTCAGAAGGTGGGTCGTGTCTAAGTTGATACTCGATTCGAGGCTCAGCGGCAGCATATGGACCTAGGCGAAGGCGATCAGGGTTAAAGTCGGCTTCCCATTGTCCCCCAACACACGCGATCCTGCATCCATTGCGGGCTATTATCGTCTTGTGCAAGGGGATGAAGACAAGTTCTTCGAGAACGTCTTGAGTGCTGCGTGAGTATCAATTAGAACTTCCCTTTGACCACACCACCTGAGGTCCACTTACAGCACCAGTGACCAATTCAAGGCGTGGCTACAGTTGGGCCGAAAGAGGGACCCTGAATCCTGGGAGATGTATCCTTCGATGGTCAATGCATACTTCAACCCTCCAGCTAATGAGGTGTGCCACATTAGACTTATTAAGTGGCCAGCCCTTGACTGACGATTCGGAAGATTGTTTTTCCGGCTGGAATTCTCCAGCCACCATTCTTTAACAAAGATTGGTAAGTGTTTATCCAGCTTTGACCAGTCAGCTCTCTTAATTTCGATGAACCTTGGTAGGCCTTCATATCTTGCATATGGTGCTTTTGGACATGTAGCTTCACATGAGTTGACAGTAAGTCCTTCGTGATCCCACGAACGTTTTTCTAATTTGCTTTTTATAGCATGCTTTCGATTCTGCTGGTCGCCTCTATAACCAAGAAGGAAAGTTGGAGCAGTGGTGGACTAACGAAACCAGTGACGGATTTAATGAGAAGCAGGAGTGCATCGTTAATCAATTTTCCAGTGGGTGTCCTTCCTGTTGTCTATTAAATGACTAGGTCCAGACGGACGTTTTCATACAGAATATACTATCGACGATGGGAAGGGCGGCAAGGTCCATGTTAATGTATGCCCTTTAGTTTCATCGCGCTTTTTTCGTTTTGAGATTGCTAATAACAGTTCCATTGTATAGGGGAATCTGTGAGCTGTTTTCGTGGAAGACCGAATACTGCGGGTCCTAACTATTCTCCAAATCAGTACTTCAGGTGAGAACATCGGAGACACGGGCCTTATACAAGCATACCGTGCTTGGAAAGCACAATACAACGAGTCATATGCAGCTGGCAATGAGTACCTATTGCCCGGAATGAATTTTACACGGCAAGTTTTTACGTCTACCTTTCAACGATAACAGAATGAATTAAAGGCCTTTTTCTTGACAGAGAACAACTCTTTTTTATCTCGTTCGGACGTATTTGGGCTAGGAGCATGAAACCTGCTGCTGCAGTGAGTGCTCACCGTCATCTTCCACATCACTTGAAGTGTTTATTGACTGACATAAAACACAGGTTCAACGAATCAGGACAGATCCTCATTCACCGAGTAAATATCGTGTTGATGGAACAGTCCTTAATATCCCCGAGTTCGCGAAGGCTTTCAACTGTTCGAAAACGTCCAAGGTGAGTAATTCTAAATTCAACCGTCCAGGGATCCTCATTATTTGTACGACAAAGTTGAATCCTCCGCCGGAGAAACGATGCGTGTTCTGGGGTAGTTCATAACTTATATACACGAAGATCTGTACAGTAGATACACATATCGGAACTCTCGATCTTGTTCAAGGCTGATTCCGAATGAACATCTCCTGCGGCAGCGGATATCGTCCTAGTCATGTTAATTTGTACAATTACAGAATCAGGTGTCAGTCAGGAATGGCTATCCCAAGGACAAATTGGCAAAATCACAGTACACCCTTTGTACTGGGCACATCGTTGCTTCCTGTCCTCTCAATTGCTTGTCGTATGGCAAGTGCAAGAGCCTTGAAGGCAGATTCGGCACTAAAAGGAAGTGTGAATGATTGAAGAAAAAGAATCGTCTCAGACTTTTACCGATGATGGTCATTCTCGCCACGGAGAACATCGACATGCAATGTGCATCCCGATGCGATGGCGAACGAATAAAAAATATGAGGTAGCATTTCCGTCGAGAGATCTCCGATCTTTTCTCTTTTCAATCCCAAGTCTGTGACACAGTAGGGGCGGGAACATATGTCTATGACAGCCCTCGACAAGGCCTATGAAGATCGATTGTTACTTGTGTTCTACCGAGGGAGTTTCTACACACCTCATCGAGGGGGGCGAAACCAGTCCCATAACGTCTAATTCCACGGACCTCACCCAAAGCCTGCTTGAAAGCTGTCCCAAGGGCAATAGCGCTGTCCTGTGATCATCCCAAAGCGATCATTGGTCCAAGGAAAAATAGTGTCCACGAACACTAGGACTCATCTGCGGTGTGATGATCATCTATCCAGAGATCTCCTTTACACTTCATAGTTAAAGACATCCCGCCGTGTTTTGCAAGCGCGGTGTACATCTGTCACGATCGTGTTTAACGAAGTATGAGATTTGAAAGCTTGAACAGGTAAAGGGACGATAACGGACATGGTCGAGGAAACCGATTCCCGTGGAGACATCGATGGTTTGTGTAACACCAGCGCCTGGAGCACAGTCTAGATTGATAGAGACCTCTATTTGAGTTTCACTGGTTTTGCGGGAAATGTTCGCGGTCCTGGCCTGCATTATGGCAAAAGGCGGCAAAGAAAAGTTTTGGCGGTTACATAACGTGACCATGGCCTTTCCTCTAGTCACTCAGAGGTCGACAGCAAGAGTTCTTGCTGGCCTGAGACATTCACCTTCTTCGCTTCATTCTTCTTGCTATCTTGCTCAGCGACGCTCTCTTTTTAACCTATTCCGCAGGCCCAAGCCCGAGAAACGAAATGAACGACCGGAGCCTATCCCTCTTTTGACTGAGGACAACCTCGTCCATCCTTTCTCCAAGTCTCCATTTCCCCAAGTGCGCGCCAGAGGAGAAGTAATATGTTCTATGGCACCGTGTCCCGTCTGTGCTGCATCTCATACTCACACGCATGCACATGTTCAAGCGCAACCAAAGACCGTTAAGTGTGAATGCCCGGATTGTGGTTGGCCCACCCATTGTTCGGAAGAGCATTGGAAAGAGGATAAGGAACACGTGAAATATTGCTCAAGACTGAGAGAAGCGAATGAGGACGAACATGACTTGCGAAGTGGAAGACGTATGCCAGAATTTGAGCTACCTGGTGCGTCGTTTCTGCTTTGACCGTTTCAAGAGGTTGACACGTACGTCATGAAGGCCCCCAGGGATATGAAGAGACCGTTTCCTTTGCAAATTGGGATGTGTTTTGGTACACGCGTGGTTTCAACTCCATGGACAGTGAACGGTCGCGTCGACACGCCAGTAAACTCCTCACGTATCCTATGACAATCGGAAGTGTACTCCATCAATACAGTTCTTTGATGCTCAACAACCAGAGACTTACACCGGAGGGTAGTCGGTCTATGGCTGGTAAGAGACTTCTTTGCCTCACCTCGTGTCTCACATAGAACCTGACTTTTGGCTTCAGCTATTCGATCTACGCTTCATACTGAACCCGGAGCGCCGGAGACGCATGAGGCATCAGTAGGAAAGCCTCAAGTCCGCATATTTGTTCTCGGTGCTCGTGCTGAATCGTCGTTACCTCCTCACGTATGGGAACAGTTGGGTTTCTTGTTCCCGGCTGCAAATTTCCATGTTCTCTTCGTTGGTCCGCAGACGTCACTACCTCGTCAATACCAGCCCCAAGCAACTCCAGCTTCACCTGATTCTACATCTCAGACTGCTGCTACTGCCAGCTCTGAAACAAAGGAAGGAACTGCGTCGGATCAGTCTACGACAACAGAGAAAATGCCAGAAGCCTCCACTCCTTCAAACACTGAGGAGAAACCTCTATACACACCTAACGTGACTAAACAAAGTACAGAGGTCGCTTCCACTGATGGAGAGAAACCGCTCTACACTCCCAACGTTTATTCACCGCCTACCCCAGCTCCTATCCCTCCTTTGAAATGGAC
Source organism: Dendrothele bispora CBS 962.96 (assembly GCA_004369135.1). Classification (NCBI taxonomy): domain Eukaryota; kingdom Fungi; phylum Basidiomycota; class Agaricomycetes; order Agaricales; genus Dendrothele; species Dendrothele bispora. Next base: position 426,256 of record ML179036.1, read on the forward strand.
TCGGTCCTCCTTACAACGTTACGGTGTCCCGTCATATACAACACCCTACTCATACCAGATGACTCTTTCCGGTCTACAATCCAACTACGCCGACGTTCATCATCTATTCGAAGAAACTCTGGATCCCTACAGTGATGTTTTCTTCTTCTTTTCCCCAGGATTTGGTTTCCCATCTCCCACTTCTGTGGACCCAGAGACAGGTGAACCCCTTCTTCAGATCGCCTCGCCGACAGAATGGGGTCCCGTCTTACCCATGCTACTCGCTTCCAAATGCCCTATATTCGTCACTGGCTTCTCACCTGCTGATGTAGAGCGAGATGTCAAGTCTCTTTCTACTGCACCCGGCGTGGCGGGTGAGTTTGAATGGGTCGTCACACCGGGTCCTAATCCCTTTGGAAGTGAAAAGTGGGAAGTGGCAGATTTCGATCCTAGGGTGATGATCAAGGCGAATTGGGGTATCTGGGCTATCAGAGGTAAAAGTAGAGATATTCAGGAAAAGAGCTTCTTTTCCAATCTTTTTAGTAACAGTAGTAGTAGCAGCAACTAATACTTCAGAAAGGGAAATTACTTCTCACAAAATTGAGGATTTTTCTTGGATTCTACCCAACTAAGAGAGACCTGGATAGAATGTCCTGTTCGTGAGCCTGTATGTACTGGGGGGGTCGCCTTCCAGTGCTTCCTAACCCAGTGGAGGGAAGTCGCGGCCTGGACACCGCTAACAAATAATGGTCACGTGATTTTCGACCAGTTCGACGCGTCAAATTCACCAATTGTCTGCTGGTATCCTCGAGGCAAAACCTCTCTTCATGACTTACAATGTCTATTTTAGAAGCATATTCATCTCAGAACTCCAATTTTTCTACTCCAACGAAACCTAAGCGACGCAGATATCCTCGCGAACCAGAACCAGAGTTCAAAACTCCTCAACCACCCGAACCCGCTACTCCTCAAGCTTCTTCAGCTTCAGATATATGGAAATGGGTCTTGAGGTCAGAGGCGATTGCTCCTTGCTTCGTACGTGATGTGTTCAAGATGAGGCGTCATGAAATCAAAGGTCAATCTCAGTTCGGGTCGACTACACTTTTCGAAGTTAACGCCTTCTGAAACTAAACAGATGAGGAATATTATTGGATTGGGAACATACCTTGCAGGACAATTAGGATTGTTGGAATGATTGTAGGTGTTCAGAGATTTGACAAGAAGGTGGTGTATACAAGTATGTTGTCCTGCTCGTCTTTAGACCCTGACTGACCGATTTTCTGTTCTTCAAGTTGACGATGGAACTGCAGTGATAGACTGTATACACAAGACTCAACCTGCGGCCCAGATCAAAAACAATGATACCAAGAAGACCAAAGTTACTATAGACATTCCTGAGCTTGCGAAACCAATAGCCAATATAGGAGCCTTACTTCAGACAGTTGGTCGTGTGCAAGAATTTTACGAGTCGAGACAGATTATAGTAGAATCTTTAGGTCAGTCCCATTGACGATTTACTATGCACAAGACCAATTGATCGGGTGATGGTTAGAGAAATGTACTTCGGCCAATGAAGAACCTTTCCACTGGAGAACGGTGCTCAGTCTGCACGAAACCAAGTACTCGTCATCCGCCCCCTTCGTCATACCTGCATCCGATTCTTCTGCTGTTCTAGATAATGTAGTATCAGGCTCAGAGTTTGGAACACCTTCATCAACGATCATGTCGACACTTTCATCCTCAGTAGCCACCTCCTCAGCTGCACCCAGTCCAACCAAATCTACAGCTTCTTCCCAGGTGCGTTTTACATACATCTAAACCTCAACCATACTCATATCTCACTAGCGTTCACCTAACAAACTTCGACACCCATCTCGTCTTCATTCCCAAGACCTCACCGCCAACACATTCCGTATATATCTCAAGCATTACATGGATAATCCTCCCTCGGTCTCAGACGACACAGACCTATCCGACCAGGATGACTACGGCCCATTATCTTCTCCGACCAAACGGCAGCGAACACCGCTTAACAGGGCCGTTTCTTCATGTCATAATACCGATCCAGAAGCAACGCCTCGTCCTTCTTGTGCCACTTACATTCCTAAATCCCAGTCCTCGCAACGTATAAAAATGATGAACACAATGAACCCTCCTTTACGAGGATTTACGTTGTCTTACCTTCGTCGTGTGCCCGAACTATCCGACATGGCACGAAGGGTCTGTAAGGCCGAAACAAAGAGGCGCGAAAGGGAGGCTCGAAAAAAGGCCAGGGAAGCTAATTCGAATAAGAGTCAGAGTCGTTCGCGATCGCAAATCAGTCAGCCGTCCTCCAAATCAACAGCGGCATCAAACTCTGTTGTTCAGGACAAGGAAAATTCGACTTCGGCAAGGATTAAGAGACTGTTCAGATGGGCCATCCTTCGACTTATAGAAGATGGTAGCATCGTGATTTGGCCAGGACCCGCATATCCTTGCTCGACGGTTCCCGGTAACAGCATCCATAATACATTGCTTTGGAAATATTCTTCGTCATCCAGTTCCGCTAACAGCACTCTAAATTCCGACGCGTCGTTGTTCTCTGCCGCTAGTTCACGTAGCAGTACGACAATCCCAGATGACGATGAGGAGATTGTGATATCAGATCCAGATTCCGATGAAGAAGCATACGTCTCCTTATTCCCTGAATATCTCGCCATTGAAGTGGAAGCTGCTATTCGCTCGATGACGGCACGGGCTCAAGCCAGGTCGTCGTCATCGTTAAGGACAACTAAACAAGGTATACTGTCTTTTCTCCAGCGTGATGACAGATGGCGGAAGGTGGGCGAGTGGAGTGTAGAGGAAGCTTTGGAGTACCTCCAGGATGATGGAAGAGCTGTTATTGATAAGGGGCTGTGGAGGTTGCTTTCGTGAAATCGGGATGAATTTAATGGTTTACTTTCATACAGAGGCAAGGACTTGAAGGATAATGATTCATTGATTTTTGCATGCACATCAGATTTTAACTGACTTTGGAGCCGTAGTATACATCGTAACTCCTTCAGGTTTGCTTGACCCTGATTTGACCGGCTTTTTTCGGCTTTTTTCAGTGGATCAAACCGGGCAAGTCACAAGGGGACCAGCCAGCGGGGTTTTGGTAACAAGCTGCCTCGGCAACCATTGAATTTTTGTGACGTGCCGCTTGCCAACAAGCGGACAAGCCAGCAAAGCCGGCCAAAGAAATCACGTAATTTCACGATGTACTGCTCGATGATGAATATACCTAATTTACGATCAAGTCATGAACTTGTTCTTATAGCACTATCGTGAACAGTCTATAAATGATCTCTGGCTTGGCTTCTGAATAACGCTACACTGTTCTAAGACTTATTCCACTCTTTTGCGGTATTCAGGGTAATTTGTGAATTGTGCAGACTTGCATTTCAAAGCCCTTACGTTTGCACCCCATCATTCACGTCTAAGTGCATTTTGTAACTCTTCTATTTTTCAGTAGTGATGATAAAGTTACAACACCTGTTAGCACAGATAGTATGAAAAGTAGGGATATATCCTGATAGTTTTACAGTGTTCGACATGCAGAAGTGTCGGACGTACCAAGGATTCGGAGGGAATGATCTTCGTGCGTTGCTTCGCTAAATTCTGCGAATCAACGTATTTCCCGACAAGTCATTAATACTCCGGCCCCTCACAAAGCGCTTCAAGGAATACATGAAGGTCATCGTGGTTAATCTCCAAAACACTCGTATCGAAAGAACCATGACGAGTCCGTGCGTTACAGCGTTCTTTGGCATCGAGGAAGGCGAGGCCAAATTCACTAATAATGAAAGTCATCAACATTCAGAAGTTGGGGTTACTTAGATGGTGGGCAAGAAAACTCACTTTTTCCTAACGTCACCGAAATCCATTGCAGCCATGACACCGACGACTATGAACGAATTCGAGGGTTCGTTCAAGCACGCCACGACAAAAGGTAGGCTTTTCCTCTTGTTGCGGGTGCTCACGTTCGTACCAGATAGTTTATCCCGAAGAGCGTCTACGAGCCATAGAGCAAGACGGGAGAGTACACCTGGATGAGAGAAGAGGTGGAGGTCGGGTCCTTGGTTCATGACTACGACGCGGTGATTTCGCATTGTGCGAATCTCTTGTTTGTCGATTATAGATGTGCCTTGACGGATAATGGCTTTGTGGACAGACATGGCAAGACGGAGGGATTGTTGGAGGAGGTGAATGCTGCGGAGGAGTGTCGGTGCATATGTGAGTTTTTTGAGAAGGGTAGAAAGAAAAGGAAAAGAGACCCACTCGCTCAAAGCATCATATGCCATCCAAAAATTCCTTACCCACCACTCTACCTCCTTGCTCTCCTCAGACTCTCCGTCGTCCTCAACAGTTTGATTCTTTTTAGCTTTAGTCACCGTTCCGTTTCCGTTAGGACGTCCACCAGGCGGAATATTCTCCGTATCCTCATCCTTTCTCCACTTGGCTCCGTTCACGAGTCCTGGAATCTCCCAGACTCTGCCCATGCCAAACCACTCTCCACCATTCCTTGCGCCTTCAACCTCAACTTCCATTTTTACACCACCTGCCACGTCCAAGAGGGCAGAGATACCCTCAACAGCGTCACACGCGGAGAGCGGCTGGGATTTGTACCCAAAACAACGCATGAAGGAAGGGTAGGTCAGTTCGACAAGTCCGTACTCTGGTGCAACAGTTTCAAGTTGGGAGATTAGGTCGCGTTTGAGAGACATATCCATATGGGGGAAAGGTTGTTGGGTTTGGGGGATGGAAAACCTAGTAATGACGAAAGTAATCTTAGTAGGTAGCACATAGCGGTAGAAGTGTGCGTAACGACCCACCCCATTCTGGCTAAAAGTCCTGTTAATCGTTTCCGTCCGGCCTCTTTCCAAATGCCTAACTTTCCAGCAACATAACTCGAATGGAACATGGCATCATATAATGTCCAATGTCTATACAACATAAATCTAAGCTCGTCCGAAAACCGTATACTCGAATCATCGGGGCTTGATGCAGACTGTGCTTTATCCCCTTGTGGTGGAGGAGGATTAAGTCTAGAAACCTCGTCGTGGTATATAGAATGATACGAGTCGTATTTGTCGCGTGATATTCGGATGGAAGTGTATTGGTAAGTTAAACCGAGGATAGCCAGCCAAAGTAGGTCATTGTCGACGCGCTCAAGAGCGGTAGCAAGGATGTAAATGGTACCCGAAGCGCTTTGCCCGTGCCAAGTACCGGTCATGTAGTGTTTTTCGAGTCTGGCCATGTAGGTATCGCGTTCGTCTTGGGTCATCCGGCGTGAACGCTAGTAGAATATTCAGCGAAGATTTGTAGAAAAAAAGAGGAAGGAAATACCTCTTTGTCGTCTGTCCGGCGTCGTTTGCCTTTCCTATCATCACCCAAAGAACGGCGTTTCCGTGAAGAGGTACCGATTTCTTCAAATTCCTCTTCATCATCCTCGTCTTCATGTCGTGAGTAGTCGTCATCATCCGAAGTGTCTCCATCTTCGTCTGAGTCGGGTTCTGGTTCGAACTACGTCCAGAAATGAATCAATCCTCGTGGAAGATGAATAAAGTGGGGTAGATATACCATCAAAGCTTCCCAAGCCTTCCGCTCTTCTTCAAGTTTAGCAGCACCGCCATCATCCCAGACCACTATTCTCTCTCCGTTGACTCCTGCTCCAAATAAAATTGATAAGTTTTGAGGACGCGTGGAGTCGATGACATGGACAGTGACTCTTGTATGAAAATCACCGAACCAGTCCGGGGAAGATAAATCAAGAATCCCGCCCATATTGAGAAGGATAAGAGAGTGTAACTAACGAAACGCGTCAAGAAAACACCATTTTACGAAGTAAGGTTACTCACCTCCATATAAGTTGCCAACTCGGTTCGTATTCGTTCCAATTCCGAAATCCCAGAGACTGGGATAATTCTATACCCGACATCGTCCTGTTTGAAAAGGTCGGCTAACATACGGGCGGCACAAAGGGCGTCCACATCTGGAGCTACGAGGATGATCACTGAAGAGGCAGAGGTAAGAGGGGAGCGACGATGGGCAGTGAGGATCCTCGTGTAGGCTTGTGAGTAGGATGGATTTGTGTCTGTCGGCGGGGGGAGGAATACCATTATTTCGATGATGGTCAACAACAGAAGAGGTCCGGACGCGTGACATGAAATCAACCACCAGGCTCAGACGCGTTACGCGTTTGAACTTTGGACGCGTCAAACACGTGTCATTCAACAGAAACCTTAGCAAACGTTTATGTATCACTTTGCAATGAGCATTTACGACATGTTGATTCAATAGTACAGGTACAGGTACAAAAATAAGGATACTAGAACAAAACGATAGAACTTAATCAAAGCCTTTTATGACCGCTCTCCACGAAGTCGGCGAGCCAAGGCAAGATCCTTGGGTTGAATGGTAACACGCTTGGCGTGAATGGCGGCGAGGTTGGTGTCCTCGAAGAGAGAAACGAGGTAGGCTTCAGCAGCTTCTTGCAGCGCCATCACAGCAGACGACTGGAACCGAAGATCGGTCTGCGACATCAAGTCAACAAGTGTCATTGCTCGGAACCAGATTCTACACACCTTGAAGTCCTGGGCGATTTCGCGAACAAGTCGCTGGAACGGAAGTTTACGAATAAGAAGCTCAGTTGACTTTTGGTAACGTCTAATTTCACGAAGAGCGACGGTTCCAGGTCTGAAACGATGGGGCTTCTTCACACCACCGGCTGCAGTCTAAGCAGAGTCAGATATGTCCGCGAGTTTATACAATAGATGTCGGGACACTCACAGCAGTCTTACGAGCGGCAGACGATTTGGCTGCGAGCTGTTTACGAGGAGCCTTTCCTGTGAAGGAACATTAGTCTATATCCATGGTATACAACACAGATGACATACCTCCAGTAGATTTACGAGCAGTTTGTTTGGTACGGGCCATTAGTTGAAAGTGTGGTTTAAGAGTGGTCTTGGAGTAGCAGTGGTGGTTTGAGTTGAAGGAGCACTGTAACGAAACAGCGCGTTTTATAATTCCGTGGCGCGTCCGAGTCTCGTGATCATGAATCAGTCACGGGACTGTCTTGTGATGCGTGACACAGGCCCTTGCTCTGTGACCACCACCTTCAAAGCCTTGGCCACCGTCTAACGTCGTTTCTGATTTACTTTCTTTACTTCAGTGAAACTAAAGAGTTTATTTACGTTTTTTTGTCTTTGGGATGTCTTGTGAAGATGTATTCGAATCACTGGTAGAGCAGCGCATCGCGCAACTAGAGTGAGCCGTCCCATTTGTTACTTCGACAATTTACACTAACCCTGGTATGTTGTAGAAAAGTTTCTGAGCGAAGAAACGCGCTCCTCCGGGAGATGTTTCAAATATTGCGCAGACGGGACAATGTAGGAGCGGTTCTGACCATTGATGACGAGGACGAAGATGACCTTCATGTTTTTCTCAATAAATGCGATTTGCGGACAAAGTGCGTCGTAAAAGTCTCTTATACATGTCGTGAACTGATCATTTCTTTTACAGTCCCGAGACGGGATACATCGGTCATTTACCAGACAACGAACTTTTCAGCTTGATTCCAGCGAAACCTCCGCCTAGCTCTCCCGCTTCTTCCACGTCTCGACCTCCCTCGTCCAGAAATAGAACCAGGTCTCGAAGTAAATCTGTTCTTTCTGACTTTGGAGACGTTTCTGCCTCACCAGGTCACCTTTCAAAAATTCCGGAGGCGTCTACTGTCGCCATTCCCACACCTCGTCCTCCTGTTGACCACGGTGATTCAGATGATGAACTCAACTTGATCGACTCTCCCCCTGCTTGTCGTAGTCCATCTATCGTGTCAATCCATATTGAGAATACTCCGGAGCCTCTTCAAACTGAATCCGTCAGTGAAGAGGTAGAAAACCCAGAGGAGCAATCGGATGTGATGCAGGAAGAAGAGAGCAAAGAGGTTGAAGAAATTGTAGTTGAACCAACGCAGGAAGTGGGAGACACGCAGATAAAGGAAATGGTACCAGAAGAGTCTGTGCAAGAAGATGAACAGGATGCCGAGGCCGAAGACGTTCATCGGATGATTGAGGAGGAAGAGAAGCAATTAGATGAAACTGCGGAAAACCCGGCTGAACCTGCGTCCTCGTCTCTATACGAACCCATCAGCGTTCCTGAAGATACCTTACCAATTGTACCCACTGAACCGACCCGTGAAAACGAGGAAGATGTGGTGATGGATGAGCGAGTTGTAGAGGTAGAGGTAGAGGTAGAGGTTTCCAAAGAGACCACGCCCGCTGTCGAGGATACGCCCCCAATCCAGAATGAGCAAGCATCTGACGAGGAACCCATGGTCCTTGATTCATCGCCTCTCCAACCTCCCCGGTCACTGTCGGAAACGCCTGCTCATGCAATCTCTCCATCTACAAGTACGGATGTTCCCGAAGTTCTTGCTCAATCTCGTTCAGTCTCGCCTCCCATTAAGACCGACGCAAACCGAATGGATGTCGATCCAGAGCCAACCGAACAACCCGATGAGATGGAAATCAATGAACCATTGGACCCCATCGAAGCCCCAGCTCAATCAGAAGAAGTTTCCCAACTAGCCACTGAACCAGAACGACATGAGCTGACCCCTCCTCCTAGAGAACCTTCACCGCCTCGACCCATCCGTTCTTCAGTCCCGCCTCTCCCGAGCGAGTACAACTACGGTACCCCCGAACCTATCGTACTGGCCGATCCACCACCTCCGGTGTTTATCAAAGCACCTACTCTCCCACCCTATTCCGGTTTTGGTAAATTCGACTTACCTACAGATCTTAGCTCCCTGCACCCACCTACATCACCAAAATCCCCTTCTCAGTCTCAACCGAGGCATCCTTTGGGTTCAGATTATCCACTGCCCCCTGTGGATTCGCTTCCTATCGAGTTTAGTAGAAAAAAGAGGCTGAAGCAGCAGAAGAAGAAGGAAAGGGAAAGGGAGAAAGGAGAGGTCAAAAGAGAGAAGGATAAGGAGAAAGACAAGGACGGTGGTAAGGACGGAGGGAATGACTGGGCGCCTTGGGGAGTAAATCGGTGGATTGCTACCATCAAGACCAACCCGGTTCACAAAAAGGTCTCAAAAGCGACCAAGTGTCTTACGACGCGCGATTGGAGCGTAAGTGAAGTTAATCCTTTCCCGGGTGTTTTCAGACCGACTTTGTCCTTGTTCTAGGTCGCAATGCAAGAGTTGAAGCTCCTGAGGACCATGGATAGGATCGAGATGCTCAAGTCGACGGGGAGGTGGAGTTTCAGGCAGCCTAAGAAGCAGCGCGGTGTAGGCGGTTTGACCAAAACACATTGGGATTATCTTATGGATGAGATGGTGATTCTGCTTGGCGTGATCTCTTTTTTTTCATCTTACGTTTTTTTCAGAAATGGATGCGGACGGATTTCAGAGAAGAACGCAAATGGAAGATGGCCCTTGCTTACAACCTATCCACTGCTGTCCTCGAATGGCACGCTGCTGGAACATTGGAAAGGAGGTTGAAGAGAGGTATCTGTGTTCTTTGGAAGCCTCCTCGTCAAGATAAGGACCACGTTCAGCAACCAGAAGGTGCTTCTTCTCAGCTCGCATTAGATCCGATGGAATTGGAAGCTCAGGACCCTTCTTCACAAGACCAAAGTCAAGGCCAAGCCGAGCAGTCTCTATTCGGGCTTGATTACGGTTCTGACGAAGACGATGACGAGGATCAGGACAAGGATCAACAGAGTGTGGCTGATGCCCTGGATACGACCACCATAGTGGAGGATTCGTTGGATGCTGCTGAGCAGGAACGAAGTCAGGATCAGGATAAGGATGATAACGGACTTGGCGAAATCGATTTGAAAGACTTAGAACCCAAGAAGGAGGCCTTGGATGATTTGGCCAATCTTCAGATGCCTCCACCTGGGATGGATGTTGATGTGCAAACGTCGACTCAGGAGACGCAGCAGGCCGAAGATGAAAATATGGATCAAGTCTCGGGTAGTGAACAAAATGTCGTTAAGGCTGAACCTGCCCATTCGGGCCTTAGGTCTTCATCGAATAACCCTATACTGGGCAATGGTGAGCTGCGGAAATCTAATTCCAGTTCCTCAGACCCGCCCATGATACCTCAATCGAAGACTTCACGGAAGAATCTATATGCCCCTTTGCGGGAACGGATAGCTTACTCGGACGTCGATAAGTTGTTCCTCGATCTGGATGATTTCCATATTACGACGCCCAACCACAATCCCTCTAACGATGCTCCGGAAACCCAACATCTTCTACCTCCAGCCGATTTATCGGATATCTTCCCAGACCTCCAGCCCTACACTCTTCTGGATGTCTCTCCATCAGGTCCTCCTGTCGAAGAAAGGAAAGGAAAGGACAAGAAATCAGACCGGGACGACCCCAACAAGCGTATTGAGGAGGCTGCGTACACCAAGATTTACCCAGCAAGTAAATTCATACATATGAAACCTACATTGATCGGTGCCCTTCAGCCGGCCACTCATTTCAAGGAAGGACAATGGGTGAATTTGGACGAAACGCCTATTAACGTAGAGCTCGATGTGATGCCTGTTAGGATAACGGAAGATTTCTCGGGAGGTGAGTTTTTCATCTCTCTATGCTCGTGCACCCATTTTATGTGTTTCTGCCGAAAGGTCTGTTTGATCACAGGATGGTTCCTCCGCAGATTTACACTGCACTGAGTCAGCCTGTTCAATCTCATTGGATGTCCAAAGATCAAAATGGAAAGCCTCGAGAACCTAAACGGGTTGAGCATCAATGGAATACCAACGACGATGCTCTCTTGAGGAGCCTGGTCGACAAATATCTCAACAACTGGGAGCTCATCGCCGAGTCTTTCAATGCGATCAGTCAAACAGTAAAAACCGACAAACGGACTTCTCGTGATTGCCAGGAACGTTGGAAGGAGCGTTGGGGACAGGATCGTCGAATCGTACCTGAAGCCCCTTCTGCACTAGACAGCACACCTCCACCTCAAGTTGTCCCCGCTACACCCAATCAGATCACGACCAGGGGAGTCAAGCGTGGAGCGAGTACCAGCGTATCTAGTCCGGCTGGAATGTCGACTGAACCATCTAAAAAACGAAGGAGGCATACTTTGATGCAGGATCTGGTGCGCAAAGCGGCCAAAAAGAGAGCAGAAGCGTTACAGAAAATTAGTGAGTTTTCAGCTGAATTTTAAACGAACGATAGCCAATAACGTTGGATGGTTGACAGATGCCCGAAAGCCACCAATTACACACGAGTCACATGCTGCCTATAATAAGATGCCCAAAATGACCCCGGCTGAGTTGAGTAGGTCTAAGGCAGAGCGAGAGGCCAGTGACCAGCAGTATCAATTGAGGGTCAGAGCTCAGCAGCTTCAGCAAGTTCAACAGGCTCAACAAGCGCAACAAATGCAACAGCAACAGCAACAACAACAACAGCAACAGAACGGAACTCAGGGACGAGTTACACCAGTAAGTCTTCGGTATATTCTCTTAACGCCAAGCAATACTTAAGTGTCTCAGACGGCCCAGACGAATGGTACTGGTCAAGTACAAGCCCAGCAGCCTACTGTTGCCGTTGCAAATGCAAGTGCTGGTACAGCAGTATCACCGCCAAATGGTGTTGCGCGCACATCTACCTCTGGTCTACAAACTCAGGGCCCAAGCACTGTACCTCAGATTAGGTCTGCTCAGGTCCCCATTTCTGGTCAACAACGTTCCAACACACCCATGCTCACTGGAAATACTCGTCTGACGCAGCAGCAAATCATCCGTGCTCAACAACAAGCCCTTTCTCAGGCTCTTGCAGCTCAAATGCAAGCCCAGCAGCAAGCGCAAGCTTCTGCTTCGGGTAACGGCACCAATGTGAATGGTACCGGAGTACAGGCTGCAGGCCAAAACGGACAACCGCAAGGGCAAGTAGCTGTGAACATGAATGGGAACATGAATGGGAACGGGAATAGCAGCATGTCTCCGCCTTACACAGCAACAGCAACGACGAACACTTCGCGTGATGCGACTTCGTCTCCTGCGGTCCCACACGGGTCACCTCCTCGGACGTCTGGTACACCGACCAATGCGAACGGTAATGGAGTAAATTCACCTCGTCCGGGCTCGGCGCAGGCACAAGGACAACAACAGCAAGGTGGCCAGGCTTCTCAAGGACAGAACCAGAATCAGGGTGGGACAGTCCAGATGCAGCAACCGCAACAGCTCGCGGCGATGTTACAGAGCGTTCAACAGAATGGGCAGATCGGTCTTTCACGTGCGACGAATGTGCAAGGGCATTACTATCTGCCGGGGTATACGCCTGAGCAGCTTCAGAGTATAATGCGGTTACATGCTTTAGTGAGTTTGGGATCCTTTCTTCCTTTGATATGAACTGGAGCTGAGGGCTGATTGTATGTGTAGCAGCAGCAGCAACAGCAGCAACATGTTCAGCAGCAACAGCAACAACATCAACAGCAGCAGTGAACCCACTCCCCGTTCCATAGCGCTCGATACTCAGTAAGGAGCTCGGCGGGACCGCCTTCCCTCCGCGTATCCAGGAACGCAGTTAGATATTTTGGTTTTTTGAGTTGAGGACGCGCGAGTAAAGAACGTGGAGATGTTTTGACAGAATCCGTCGTCGTGCGTATATATCGATGCAGTGACGCACTAGAAGTTCTGTGATGTTTTAGAACAACTGTACTCCAGCTAAAAATGGTTTTGATTGCGGCCGGTGCTTCGACATGGGTTACAGAGGTTCATTTCGGGCTAAAGTGGTTGTAAGGAGGCTTCGTGGGGGAGACGTGCCATGTTTATCGTAAATGTACATGTATATGTATGTTTTACACTGAGATTGTCTAGATTTTTACGCTAGTGTACCGAGGATGCCTCTTTTGGGATTCCATCTTATTTGACGTGAGTGGCGTTTGGTTTGAGTAGTACGTAAGAGACGTGGTGGTGGCGCTTCTTAAGAAGTAATGGCCTCGAGCCAGTGCGTACAAGACGGGTTCATCTAAGACCCTAAGCTATAAGACGTTAAGGAAGGCTGTTAGTTGCGGAGGCAAATAGGGAACAAAGAGCTCCGTTCTACAAGGAATGTGAAACGATCGGGAAGTATTCGGTTCACGGTGACAGTTGTCCGCAAGAACACGGATTTTTTGGATGGGCGGTCCAACGTCTACTGTTGACAGAAACTTGAAATTCAGCCGTGAGGCCGTTTGAAACTATGGAGAAAAGCAGCAATCCAAGTGTATTTACACGGAGTACTCATATCTATTTTCGTTATTTAATCACTGGCGTGTAAGTTTTGATTTTTTTGATTTGGTTTGATGCCAACGGTCGAACGTTAACGTATCGACGGCCCACAAGAGATTGATATTCCATGGATCCATGGATGCCCATTTCAATTGGATCAAACGGACTCGCTTGACTTGGTTCGGTCACGAAATGCCGGACGCCTGCCTAGTAGCTTATCCAAAACGAAAAAAGAGGGAGAGGAACGAGACAGAGAAGGACGAGGAGTAGAAAGCCAAAGAAGAATAAAGTACGCAGGAATGTCGTTGGGATGTCTGGGGACATGAGATGATGAGATTAAATATGGATATGTCATGGAGGCTATTTTATATAGAATGGTCGCCAAGAACATGGCACGGGAAGGGGCTATCGCGTGACCCAGTGTCGAACTGCTTTTGTACCGGAGCTGATCATTCTCCACCTACCCACGTTCTTTTTAGTTCCTACCACCTCTACTGGCGAGGAAGACAGGTACCGTGCCTTTTCGTTTTTCTTCATCGTTTCTCTATTCCAGACTCAATCTTCTACCTGATAGTTCCTCATGTCTCAGCCAACCCCCGTCCGGTCCGACAACATCAACTATGATCCTCTTCCCCTGACCAGCGAACAGCACACCGACTCCCTTTACAACGCCCCTTCTGCTCCCCCTTCACCTGGCCCCGATGCTGCTTTCCATACACCACAACAGTCTTTCCGAGAACTCGGAGACGAATCTATTCCTTCCGGCGCTGCTCAGCCTCGTTTTCTAGGTGCAGCACTCTATGATGAACGGGGTCCGAATATTAGGGACTCCTATGCCTCCTCACATAATACCTACCCATCCATCGGCCGTGAGTCCGAGTATAGCTCGTCCGTCTACGCGTTAAACGAAGCTCGTGGTGCCGGGTCTCTCTCGGAGCCCTATCATGATGATCCCCGTGACGGTATGGCCATGTCACCGGTCGGGGGTGCCCGTGCAAGTCGTTATATGGAGGAGAAACGAGCCACCTATGCTCCACCCAGATCCAAACGGAAAGTGATTGTCATCGCGGTCGTGGCCGCAGTGATCCTTTTGCTTTTGGCGATCATCATCCCCGTGTACTTTGCCGTCGTGAAGCCTAAAAACAATGCAGCAAACGCGGACGCATCCAGTGATTCGAGTAGTGGTGGGAGTGGCTCGAACAACTCGGGTGGTGGCAAGGCCGGTGGCAGTCTAGCGGTCAAGACCGGAGGAGATGGTAGTAAAGTCACGATGGAGGATGGAACCACTTTCACCTATTCCAACAAGTTTGGTGGCATGTGGTATTGGGACGAAGAAGATCCTTTCAACAACGGAGCCAGGGCACAGAAATGGTCTCCCGCTCTGAACGAGACTTTCAACTACGGTATAGACAAGATTAGAGGGGTCAACCTTGGCGGATGGTTAACTCCGGAACCTTTCATTGTCCCGTCCCTATTCGAACCCTATGTCAACTTGCCAACCCCCGCCGTAGACGAATGGACCCTTTCTGAGGCCATGAGAGCCGACTCGGCCAACGGTGGTATCAATCAGCTGGAGGATCACTACAAGACTTTTATTGTGAGTCACTTTCTGTTGTGAGCGCGAAACCACTAACAATCGCTCTAGACGGAACAAGATTTCGCAGAAATTGCTGGAGCAGGTCTCAACTATCTTCGAATTGCACTTCCTTACTGGGCCATTGAAGTCAGAGATGGAGAACCTTTCCTCGAAGGTGTCTGCTGGAAGTAGGTACAAACTGCAGTTGTTGAAAGCTTCCACTGATCCCGTTCAACCCTCCCAAGGTATTTCCTCAAAGCTATCCAATGGGCTAGGAAATATGGTCTCAGGATCAATCTCGACTTGCACACCCTCCCCGGAAGCCAAAATGGATGGAATCACTCTGGCCGTCTCGGTGATATCAACATGCTTCAAGGTCCCATGGGCTTCGCCAACGCCCAAAGGTCGCTCGATTATATCCGTGTAATTGCCGAGTTCATCTCCCAGCCTCAGTACAGCAGCGTCGTCACCATGTTCGGAATCACTAACGAGCCTCGAGGTTCGTTCATGGGTCAAGACGTGCTGTCTTCCTAGTATGTATCGCCTGATCTCGACTCCACGTTGTGTTTCTAACAATATCTGATTCACAGCTACCTTCAAGCTTACGACATTGTTCGCAAAGCTAGTGGTACCGGTGAAGGCCAGGGTCCTATAGTCAAT
This sequence comes from Dendrothele bispora CBS 962.96, assembly GCA_004369135.1. Classification (NCBI taxonomy): domain Eukaryota; kingdom Fungi; phylum Basidiomycota; class Agaricomycetes; order Agaricales; genus Dendrothele; species Dendrothele bispora. The sequence continues at coordinate 441,740 of ML179036.1, forward strand.
TTCCACGACGGATTCTTTGGTCGCACCAACTGGGCTGGTTTCCTTCCCAATGCCGACCGAATCTCACTTGATCTCCATCCTTACCTTGCCTTTGCTCAACAATCAGATGCTCCCATTACTACATATGGAACTACACCTTGCACAGCTTGGGCTTCTGATGTAAACTCGTCCATGTCAGCATTTGGTTTGAATAATGCCGGAGAGTGGAGTCTTGCTGTTACTGATTGTGGCAAATGGGTCAATGGTGTTAACCAAGGTATGAGGTATGAAGGTAACTATGTCCTTGACCCGAGCTTCAAGCGTGTTGGAAGCTGCGATCCTTGGACGGACTGGCAGAACTTTGATCAAACGACTAAGGATGGAATGAAAACGTTGGCCTTGGCTAGCATGGACGCACTTCAGGCAAGTATTCGTTTGCGTCTTTTCTTCCGTCATCGTTTCTCATGCTGCATCTATAGAACTACTTTTTCTGGACGTGGAAGATCGGCAACTCTAGCGTCACCGGAAAGGTCGAAGCTCCCCATTGGTCTTACAAACTTGGTCTTGAGAACGGATGGATGCCGACTGATCCTCGGGAAGCCGATGGTCAATGCGGAAATACTGCACCCTGGGATCCACCTCTCAAAACTGGTTCTGGACAAATTCCCGCGAGTGTTTCTGCTAGCCTTCCTTGGCCACCTGCGAGTATTAGTAAGGGAGGTGCCGTCACGGACCTCCCTTCGTACACTCCTACTGGTGCTGTTCCCACCTTGTCCGCACCGACCTTCTCTCCGTCGGCGAGTGTTGGCGATGGATGGGCAAATGCGGACGATAAAGCCGGCTTGATGGTGGCGATCTCGTCATGTAGTTATCTCGATCCTTGGATCGGTACAACAGCGAATCCTCCTTCACCTCTTTGCTCAGGTGGCAGCACTAGACGGAAGGAACCCGTCTTGGAAGTGCGAGAACCTATGATCACACCACCGCCTGGAGTCTAATACAGTCCTTTGTTCTTGGCTTAATTATCTGGCCACGTCGACTGCTCTATTTTCTTCCCTTTTTCCCCCCTCTCTTGTCACCACCCTAACCTACCCTACACCTGTCCTGAACTGGAATGGTTTGCCTAACCTAATCTTCGATTGAAAAATGTTGTTCTGGGTATATCGGAGTCTCTGTTCAATTATACTGTACATTTCCCTCGTGAAGAATCCACATGTCGGGGATTTCCTTCATGATATCGCTCGTTACACGTCTCCATCCATCACCTGCTTTTGACCCGTGTCTCGTTATTTTAGTCACAGTCAAAATGCGTGTCCTCTCGCATTCACTTTTTCTTATACCTTGCGCTCTGTGTCTCATATAGTAGTTAGTTGTTCCATGGACTTATTTTTTCTTGTTCAATTCAGATGGACCTTGACACCTCCCCACCCTCTCTTCTCAAATCATTGATGTCCCTTCCGTGCATCCTTTCACCAGCCTCCCTCCAGTTTTGGCTAGCCTAGACTCGCGTTTACATGTGCAGATGGAGCATCCATCGAAGATCAGCCGGCCGCCCACATACAATCCATCCATACGCATATCGATATCATTTCTTTACAATATCCTCCTATTTTTGCTCCTCCGCTGGATATTTCATACTCGATTGCAGACTTTTCTTTTGCAGACTATTATAGTACACGTATACTATAGGATTTTTCTTACGATCACAGTATAGTTCGCATTTACAGAAACGCTTTTTTTTATTATTTTGACGCGATTTTTTGTACCGTATGTATGTAGTATTTTTTGAGGTACTCCGAGCAGGTCAATTCGGTTCGCAGTTCTCCGGATTTCTACATACCTACTGTCTTTCAATGCTTGCGTCGTCGAACAGGGGGAAAAGTTTGCAGAGTTTCATTTCTTGCGTTGAACGTCGAACAGGGAAAAAAGTTTGCAGAGAAGAGAGTTCGATTGAAGATGTCCGTTCGCTACGTGTTTGTGACGTCATTATTAGTTACTACATGAGCTGCTTCAAAGTCCGTTTTAACTCCCCCAGCGTTCAACCTTGGACGAGATCCTCGACTGAACTCAATGTTCTCCACTCGTCGTCGCATATCTATCCTCCAAGCTTTCCTGTCCTCCGTAACCTCCCTCGAAATCCTGTCCATCGTAGGCTGTTCCAGCCTGAGCTAGATTCGAAGCCTTGCCAGTGGACTCGGAAGATTTATCGTCTTTGGATTGTTGATCGCGAATAGCAGCTAATTGGGCTTGCTCCTGAGAAGTCGAAGCAAGATAATGATAAATGTCAAGATGAGAATCCGCGTCAAAGGCAGGAATTATTAACACATTATTACCTTCTCTTGGATGTAGCGGAGCTCTTCAGCTTGCTCTTTGGATTTCCAAGCACCATCCTGCAACAGTGGATTCGTTCGTGAATGATCCAGAAAAAAACTCTAGTTTTCGAAAAAGGGCTTACTTGTGCAGTTGCGCCAGCGTTTGAAGACATTTGATGGTGATGATTCACTTTCAAGGGAGAGGGAGGGGCTATTGTATTACGATTATGACGACATTGGGAGATTTGGTTTGGTTTTGAGGTATGTACATATGTGGGTATTACTACGAGATATACTGCATTTACTTGGTGGATCCATCTTATGCTTGCGACTTCTTAGCAGCAGCTTCTGCTTTCAATTTTGCGATGTGATCCTTGACCATCTGACTGCTCTTCAACCATTCACGGTATGGTTTTGCTTGGGGATAGATGGAGAGCGTTTGTTCTTTGCTCTGTAAGGGGAAGAAAGGACACGCCTTCGGTAATGACTCGATGTAAGACTAGGCAAAAAACTCACTCTGTAGCCACTATCGGGTCCAGCACGAGCGACAAATTCCCAGGAGAGATACATGAGCTCCTGTACCGAGCCAGGTTCTCCTCGAGATGCCTCGAACGCCTCTTTGGAAAGTTCCAGAGCAAGGAAAGCTTTCTCTCCGGTAACTTCGGTAAATTGCTCAGCGATATCGCGAAGAGAAAGGAATTCTACAACAGTCTTGATCTTCTTTCCTGTAGATTCAAGGGGCGAAGAAATAAGTACGAGAGCATGGTGCGGATCGAACGAAACGCGAGATTACCATTCCATTGCTCGGGCTCTCGGAAAGCCGGAACGACCAATGCGCCCAAGTCCGAAACAGAGAAGGCAAAGATAGGTACGTCGGGCATGAAACCGACCGTCCAATTGAATCCCTTCTCCTCATCATAACTAGGAGCAAAAAAACTTGTCCAAAAGTTTTCGTAGTACATGGGAATGTACACGAAGGTATATGGGATACCGGACGCGACGACCAAGTCCTCGATTTGCGCTTTGGACTTCCAGCTGATAGCCCCGCATTCCCCCTCTCTGCCTTCGACAGTGGACCAGACGAGGTGCTTGACTCCGGCGGCTTTTGCGGCTTCTACGATATTCCTTCCGTGAAGCTGCTCCTTCTCGTACCCATGCTCGTAAAACTGGGTCAATCCGAACACGCCCCAGGCGCCCTCGAAAGCTTTGGTGGTTTCTTCGAGTGAAGAGAGCTCTGCTTTGACGACTTCGATGCCCTTTGATACAAGAGCTTTGGAAGCTTCCGAGTTTGGATTCCGTGTGATGGCACGAATCTTGAAAGCTCCCGCGGGTTCCTTGAGCAGGAAGTCGATAACCGAACTGCCTTGTCTGCGAGAAAGAGTGAGTAAAAAGGTTACTTCGCGTAATAGTATATCTTTCCAGGATGGAAGACGACTTACTGGCCAGTAGCTCCAGTAACAGCGATAAGTTTAGACATGGCGAAAGTGAGGACAAAGTTTCAGCAAAATGGAATGTTTTATCCAAAGAAAAATTGATCGGGTGTGTTTCGAGAATCAACGTACACCGATATACGGATGATATGTAAGTAGTTCAGCCTGTTGCTAAGGCATTCCAAGGGGCGGCCTGGCGAGTATGTTTTTAAACTCTTTTTGGTAACATGTTTTTCAGGTGGTGATCTGTGCGGACCCGGAAAGAATATTAAATCTCAGGAGATCTCAGAGAGCACCTGCCATATTTGTGTCATGTTTTCAAGTCAAAGTCTCGCGTTCTCTTGGTATTGGAAACGTTGGAGATCAGAAGTCCCTGATTGACACAGTAACCAAAAGGGTGTTCGAAACGTTGGGGCAATTTCCGGGAGTAGGATCAAAAACAACTCCGACATATGCCGCACATACCCGGGATTGTGAACATCACTTACACCTCATGCCACAGTAGATTTTATAGCAAGAGTATGTAGTAGTTCTGACTCTTGCACGACTGTTCCTAATTTGAACATTCACCTTCAAAGCGCGTAGGAATGTACGGATTGACAATAGCATCTTAACGGTTCCAAAAGTTCAGACGGTGTTTCGTAACAACAGAGCGATTTGAACGGTTTCAAGCTTTTCAGCTTGACGAAGGAAGAGCAACAGACAGGATCTCGATCGGCGTGTCCTAGAACCATGTTCCTTGCGTATCATCTGCAATTTGCGGAGTGGTGTCAATCCTGCAGGGCTGCGCATCTCATTAACAACTTGCAGGTTTGGTGCACCTCACACAGTCTACCTTTATCGATCCAAGTTTCAGTAGGTAGCTGAAAAAAGAGCTCCGTATGATTTACATTCGAAAGGTGGACATTGGTGAACGGATATGCTTGTTTCTCTATTCAAGACACGCACACCTACGCACACCTACGCACACCCGTTCTTGCTCAAAAATGCCGACGCGTTATTCGTTTGTAGTCAGTAGTGGAAGTGTAGCATGTGCCCTCATGTTTCCAACTCGGGTGACACTTGGCTCCAGATTCTTTACCCGTTTGATTTCGAATCCCCGATACGAACATCGCTTTCCCGATATTTTCAGAGCCTCTTCGCGGTTTGCAGAGCGCCTACTGATACTCTATGATAAGTGTAGACGTTTACATCTTTTTACGAACAAACATCGTCCTTATCGCTCCCGCCACTGGAAGTACTTGGCAAACAGGATACTCCGACTTTCCATAAAACAGCTTTGGATGGTTACGTACCAAGCGGGCCGGCGCCCTCAGGCGCCCAGGGTCTCAAATTTGCAAATGGTCTTTTTCGGCCATACCAGAGACTTATGTGTCCCTTAAAAGTCCGTTTAAACTAGACCAAAATATTTTTCGTCACCCTTCTCCACCTTCACCCTTCTCTCAAAGATGTCTGGAATGACCGAAGTGAACTGGGCCGCCGCTGAATCCGTCAGCGGTGGCGACGCAACGGTCACCAAGCTCATCGCCACAGGGCTAGGACTCATTCACGTTTTGCAGGTCTATACATCTTCCATGGTTTGTTGTTTTTTCTATCAGAATTTCTGGAGGACTTAAGGGATTTACTGATTTACCTACTTACAGATGGCTATCGCTGTCTGGGACTGGCTTGTTTGTCTTAGAAGTGAGTACGTTAAACACTGACCGGTTGGTTATGATAACTGACATTCGATTTAGTGGAATGGCAACGCATTTGGAAGCGAGAGTGGTCACTGGTCAAGATATTATATCTCTGGACGCGATACTATGGATTATTTGCTTTCGCATTGAACCTGTGGCTTTTTAATGGCAATTTCACCATATCTCAATGCCGCGTTCTGTAAGCTTTCTTTGAAATCCATGCTCTTCTGATAACTAAGCCATTTCTCAGTCATTATTTAATTGCCGCCACATGTATGTGGGTCACTCTTGGTTCCGGTACGTTCGATGGAGTTACTTTCAAATTCACTACCGTAATGTGTATGTTGTATAAACAGAGGCTATCCTTGCTGTGAGGACGTACGCGTTCTTGGGAAGGAGTATGGTCATTGGCGCCGTCCTTGGTTTCATGTTGGTCGGAGAAACCGTCTTCTTGCTTTACGTCTCCATTGCTGGAGTCTCCCAGATCGCTCCGGCCCTTGGGACGAAGGGACCTTGCACCGCGTCCGACAAGCCCGGTCAACACATTGTCACCGGCTTTTGGTTGGCACCTGTAGCATTCGATTTGATCTGTACATTCCTTACAGTATACAAGGTACGCGATCGACCGTACTCCTTTTCATGTCGATCATGCTAACGATCATTCAACAGGCTTTAGCAATGGAGAGAAACCAAGGTGTTAAAAGCCACATCGTCAAAGTCTTCCTCCGTGAGGGTCTTCTATATTTCTTGGTAAGTGTTGTGCACTACCGCATTCGTCGTTTCATAGATGTTGAAGATTTTATAGGCCGTCGCAACAGTGAATATTATCAATGTAAAGCTCTTCTATACTTGACCTGAAAACTTACTAACGGAATCGTCACCCGACGTTCAGGCCGCTTTCATGTTCCAAAAGAACCAAAATATTCAAAACATCAATGGTTAGTGTTCTATTCTTCACCTATTCATAAAGAATGGAGCCAATCGAAACCATCTAGCATTCCTTGCTCTTGTGCTCTCTCAAGTTCTTTGCTGTCGGATGGTCCTGAGTTTGAGAAATAGATCCGAACCATCCAGCATCTCGACTGGGTCTGTGGGACATTCGTTTGCCACTCCCGGGACAACGAATCGTCACGGCAACGCCACTGGCACTAGGTCCGGCTTCAGCATTCCTCTGTCCCGCTTCGAGAATGATTACGGTGCCGAAACTTTTGGAGGGGTCCAAGTCAAGGTTAGTTGATAAATCTTGAATTTTCCAAGTCATCACCGTTTCGCTGACTTGATTTCGCTTCGCTTTTAGGTCGATGTTGAACATGATCTGGAACTTCGCGATGAGCCCTCGAAGAAAAGTAGAATCACTCAATCATCTGCATAAAATATGGACTTCACACTCGTTTAGTAGTCTTCTATACCTGATGGTTTTTTTGAAATGGTTATACGTGTGCGTGGATACATTCAGTACATTAGTGTTTACACACACGCAGTCACCCGGTCCTGGCACCCGGGGATGTGCAAGTGGAGTGGCACTCACAAGCTTGATCATTGATGTGGATGGTAGCTTGTGACCATTTAGGCTATTGAACGAACTTCCTCCGAAACTATCTGAAAAAGACAATAACAATGTATCGATTACGAGTTCTTTCAGAATGGATCCCATCATACAAACGAAAATTAAAGGCCAAGGACTGAATGCGATGTACATTTGGTTGAAATGCTTGAGAGAACTGTTCTGGGCTAAGTGCCAATTCCAGTGCTCGCGTGTCCACTGACACGTATGCAATTGTACATTCTCGAGACTTAAGCTTAGAGTTTGATCTGGCTCACTACTTACAGACTATCCAGATGACTCTCGGACCTTCGACAAAAGCTTTCTCAAGGATTTCCATAGACCAAGTGCGATTTATCTCGATGAACACGTCGTTCCTGGGTCATTGTTCACACTCGTCATCGATCATCGACATCAATTACCATCAGCTCAATTAACCTGGCAGGTACACGAAGAACAGACGCATTATGCGGGGTACTACAGTAGATCTGCTAAAATCGAGTCCAATGGCAATGCTACGTACGACCTCGAGATTCAACCGAACTACGATTATAGAATTTTGTCTTATCTGTTTGCATACAACAGTGACTACGATTACGCTTGCTAATACCTGAGCTTGTGGAATCCGAAAAAAAGGATACCGCGTGCTTCATCTCATGCTCAGCGTCTGATTCATATTGCCAGCGCATATGATTCTAATGAATGTCCCCGAGTACTTTTCCTTCCTATATTGGGATCCTGGCCAACATTTGCACTCGTTCGTGTCACGCGGACTCCGAACGAGCACCGCGGTCTGAATTATCATACTTTCCTGCTCTTTATTTTCTCTGGGAGTATAAAGACGATGCAAAAACACCGAACTGAAATTAAGCCCTTGGAAGATCACCTATGGCCCTCATCCTCCTAGCTTTCTTGGGAGCTTTGCTCGCTCATCTTGTCCCAGGTGTCGCGTCTCTTGGGACATCATGTTCAGCTCCTCTAGGCCCTGGAACTGCTGCTCCTTCGGATCCGTTCTGGATGCAAAACATAAAGCACCAGGGAATCGCTGCTTTCAATTCCAATCCCTCTGGATATCAAGTGTTTAGAAACGTCAAAGACTTTGGGGCTCGTGGAGACGGTGTTACAGACGACACTGCTGCCATCAAGTATGGGTGCTCTCTTTTCCTCGCCTTCCTGAGACTAATAATCGCTCCAGTGCTGCAATTTCTTCTGGTAACCGTTGTGGTCAAGGCTCTTGCGCGTCCTCTACGTACGTGTTTATTTTAAAATTAGGGTCTTCATGCCTTGCTCACTTATTGCAGTGTGACGCCTGCTGTAGTCTACTTCCCTGCTGGGTAAGCTCCTGTGCACTACTTGGATGACACTAGCTAAACCCTACATGCAGAACTTATCTTGTTACCTCGCCCATTATGACTTATTACTACACGCAACTGATTGGTGATGCGAGACACCCTCCGACGCTCTTGGCTGCTGCTTCTTTTGCTGGAATGGCAGTCATAGATGCCGATCCTTACATTCCCAACGGAGGAGGCGCTCAATGGTTTGTTAACCAGAACAATTTGTGGGTTTAACTGTCCATCCATCATAGAATCCGCAACTCATTCTCTTCCCCAGCTTCCGTTCAGTTCGAAACTTCATCATTGACGTCAGAAGGTATCTCATTCAAGGCTTTTCACATAAGCTTGTCCTGACGAGTGCAATTCAGAGTACCTGCCACCAATAGCCAGGGAACTGGTATTCATTGGCAAGTTGCCCAGGCCACCAGTCTCATGAACATTCAGTTCTTCATGTCCACTGACGCCAACACCGCTCATCAAGGTAAGCTCCATGTGTTGAATGGTAGTTCGTATTGGTTGATGAGCCTCCCCACACGATAGGTATCTGGATGGAGAATGGAAGGTATTGAAACTTTTTTTTGGAAATTAATCACATGAAGCTTATAGAAGCCCAACAGCGGAGGGTTCATGGGAGACTTGGTCTTCAACGGGGGTTCGTTGTTTTTTCCTTCCCGTGGGTGTTTCTCATAGTGACCGATGTTACGCCGTCAACAGGGAAGTTTGGTATGTGGGTTGGCAATCAACAGTAAGCCTAATAAAGTCTATTCGAGGCAACCTTACACCATCTGACATCACTGCTCGTCAGGTTCACGGTCAGGAACATTACCGTCAACAATGCGAACACTGCCGTGTTTAGTATTTGGAACTGGGGTGACCTCGTTTTCGTTATGAACATCTTGAGCACTTCCTGACGCATAGCAACTCGCAGGGTGGACTTTCCAAGGGGTTACGATTAACAACTGCCAGGTATGTTGCACTTACAAGCGTCATCGATCGTCAGTCCCTAATCACTACATGCTAGGTTGGGTTCGATTTGACTACTGGTGGCCTAACGGAGGACACACAGGTAGGCTGGCTAACGTCGTTTGATACATCCCCGATCACCCTGCTAATCGAGTGTTGACAGAGCGTTGGCGCAGTCGCTGTTATCGATGCAGTAGTAACCAACACACCCATATTCGTACGCTCGAGTGTACCCAGCAATGGCAGATTGGCTGGTTCGTTGGTGATCAATAATGCAAGGCTTAATAATGTCCCCACTGCTGTAGTACGTCCACAAGCACAAAGCTTCGTAGATGTTTGTAGTATCTTACATCTCTGTTTAGGGTGTCGTTGGCGGTGCGACCGTGTTGGCTGGTGGTACCACTACTATCGCTAGTTGGGGACAAGGCAATGTCTACACTGGAACAAACGGCGCAGGGCGATTCGTGCAAGGAAATATTCCTGCTGCCAACAAGCCAGCCTCCCTCTTGGACGGGTCGGGCCGAATCTTCGGGAAAACGCATCCTCAGTATGCGGATTACGCCGTCAGCCAATTCATCAGCGTGAAAGACCAAGGAGCTCGGGGAGATGGTCACACTGACGACACTGCTGCGCTTCAAGCCGTTTTCAACCAGGTTCGTGTGCTTGCTTCGTGTTGGTTTCTCTGAAAGATAATTTATGTCTTGTAGTGGGCTGGATGTCGAATCATCTTCTTCGATGCAGGAACATACATCGTCACTTCGACTCTCAAGATACCTGCTGGTACTCAAATGGTTGGAGAAGCTTGGTCTGTCATTTCAGGGAGAGGATCAGCATTCCAAAACCAAAATAGCCCACAAGTTGTTGTGCAAGTCGGCGCTCCGGGCTCGCAGGGAATGATGGAAATCTCTGATATTCTTTTCTCTACGGTTGGACCAGGTAAAGCTCAAATTCGTTACCTTCCATTCCCTTTCGTATATTAATGGAGTTCCTGCTCCTAGCTCCTGGTGCTATTGTTGTGGAATGGAACGTCAAGCAACCTGATGGTGTTCAAGGAGGTGCTGGTATGTGGGATTCGCACATCAGGTAAGTTGATCTCTGGTGTTTGTTACGTGGAAAGCATTTTTATAAACATTCTTTACAGACTCGGAGGTGCAGCCGGAACACAGCTCGAGACTAATTGCCCCGCGAGTGGTGCTGGAGGAACGACAAATTGTTTTGCAGCGTTTATGGCGCTCCATCTGACGCAGGGTTCGACTGCCTATCTAGAGGTAACTCATCTGTGATCCTCGACGATTTTACCTCTGTCATGCTGACTCAATTGCGAAGGGTACTTGGGTGTGGCTAGCTGACCATGACATGGATGGAGATGGTACAACCCAAATCGCCATCTATTCCGGTCGTGGTATACTCTCCGAGTCCGCTGGACCTGTCTGGATGATTGGTACCGCATGTGAGTGTTTTGTAAAGTCCACTAGCCAGCTGAGAGAAACTCCTAATCTGCATCGTAAACTAGCGGAACACCATACTCTATATCAATATAATTTGGTCAACGCTAAGAGTCATTACATGGGCTTGATCCAGACCGAGACGGTGATTATCTCCTTAACGTCTATGGTGAAATTCTATGCTGATTGCTGATTGTTGTTGCCATAGGCCTACTACCAGCCAAATCCTGCCGCCCCTGCACCGTTCTCGGTCAATTCTGCCTTTAACGACCCGACTTCGTTCGTTGATGGTTCTGGCTGGGCCCTGAGAGTCATTACGTCCACAGACATCATCGTGTTCGGTGCAGGCCTTTATAGTTTCTTCCAGGTGAGTAGAATCCAGGGGAAAAAGCTTTCCATCTCTACCCGAAGGGACCTAAATCATTGAATATCCTGCTTCTCTTCCTCCTTCTGTTCAAATAGAGCTTCACCCAAAACTGCCTCGACACGTTCAATTGTCAATCTCAGATCATGACCGTCGACTCTTCTTCCTCGTTACACATTTACAGTCTGTCGACCGTGGCTACAACGTTCCAGTTGAGTGTGAACCAGAACGGGATCGTGAATCAGAACAACAACAGGGATGGGTTCGCATCGACGGTGACCTCTTGGAGTCAGTCGTGAGGTGATCTTTGTGAGGACAGGGTTTATATTGTAATTGATCATTGATTGTCATTGGTGAGTATGGATAGATGGATGGCTCGCTTCAGCTCTTTTTTTGTCTTTCTGTTTGGTGAATTGAAATGAGATGATAGGAGGGTGTGATATGGTTCTTAGGGTCGACAGGTGAAAGCACAAGCGGTTTTCTTCTAGTGTCTTGCGGTTAACGCACACACGAGGAGGGGAGGGCTATACTTACGATCGTTGCTTAGGGACGAGAAGCGCAGCATGGGTAGCTCCCTCGTGATCTTGGTTTTTACTTCTTTTTTTTTCTTTTTTCTTTTTCACGATCGAAAATCGTAATCTAAACGCATACACAGACGACAGCTCACGACTACTTTACGCCTCTTTTTTCCCCTCCTCCGACTTGGCAGGTGTACTCAATATGCTGTTTATATAAATGTACTTGTGGTAGAATCGAAGAATCGACAGGAATACACGTTGATGCATGCATACGCACGCCGCGTAGTAGCGCGCGCTTGCCACTTGGGCCTAGACTTGATGAGTATTAGGCTGAAATCGTACTAGTGGGGACGGGAACACATGAACATTATATCGAGCGATAAGAAAAAAAAAAGGGGATCGGTGACGAACGATGTCTGGGCAGGAAAATTCGAGAATTGTTAAACGTTGTGCCCTGCAGACCCTCTACTCGATACTTCCTAGACTACCCTATTCACGCTCAATGACCAATTACCAATTACTCAAAAAGTTAGTTTCCTGTATGAGTAGTTATAGCATCACTAAACCGTTCCGTTTACAACAAACTCCTGTTTTTGGGCTAGTAGTGGAGCAGCGAGTGATGTAAAATTTTCTTCCTGACTCTTCTTCGGGAAAAGTTTTTTTCCTCGTTCGGTTAGAATTTTTTGTCTAATCAGTCGAATCTGAGCACGGCTACTTAATGTGGTGCGTGTCCTGGTTACCTTTGAGGTGTGGGTGTACGTAGTGATGTAACGGGCTAACTTAGTCAGTTAGTTAGTTAATTAACAACGGCAGGGGTCCACAGGTCGGAACAGGCCGGACGACCAATTAGGGAGCGTGTGCACGTCTGGTGGAGGTGTATAGTACACCATATTGTACGTACATCGTGATTGGTCGAGCTGGCCAAAAGTCCTGGCCCGTGTACTAATAAGTATCCCTGGCTCTCAAAACTTCCGTATTGGCCTCCGCGAGTAGTTCTGGCGTGTAAGTACTAACTTGTCTAACATTATCCCTGGCTCTCAAAACTCCGTCGGTAGGTGCGTCTAACTTGTCAGACATTTGTGGCGACTTTAAAAGACTTGGAAAAAGAAAAAATTCAGGATTTGAGTGAAGCATTTCTTTCTCTAACCTTTTCCATTGTTGTATGTGTATATACAAATTTGCATGCGAGTAGATAATGTGTACGAGAAAAAAAGGAAGAAAGAAAAAAAAAAATTGCCATACTTACATATAGCCCCTATAAATCCATCTGCATCTCATACTTTTAATACTCTATGTATGAGCCAAAAAATAAAAAATGTCGGACATCCCATAAACCCCCCTTAAAGCCTCCTAACCTCCTTTCATCCTACTCAAAAGCAATTGATATCACAATTTTATCATCACTCAGTCTTAACCTTCCCTTCTTCCTTCCTCATCCTCTCCAAATTCGCCTTCAAATCCCCTAACCTCTGTCCGACTTTAACCTTATCCCCCGCCTTGATCGTGAACTCAAACTCGTCCGAAGGAGCCTCAAACACGAGGACAATGGTGCTTCCAAGACAGAAACCTCCCATCTCTTGAGCGGTCAACAGAGGTTGACCGTTGAGGATCGGTGAGGCAGCGGAATAGACGGCTTCAGAGTAAGTGCCAGGTGGTGGAGAAGGACCGCGGACGTTGGTACGTAGAGCCTTGTTCATGTATTTATTAGTGCTAGGTAGAAAAAGAAAAGAAAAACAACGCACCTGATCGAAATTAATCTTGATACTCCCTACATTCGTCGCACCAACGGGAACCATACCGAAAAACCCATACCTCCATTTCCCCAATAACGCCACTCTCTCGTTCAACACAAACAAGTTTTGTAATCTCTTGGCCATGTAAGGCGAGACCGAGAAGAGTTCTCCGACGAAGTGACGACGTTTCTCGACGACCCAAGCCGTGGGACTGTGGAATCGGTGATAATCTCCTGGAGCGAGGTAGATCACGGTGAAGTAGAGAGAATTGCCTGGACGAACGGAAGAAGCTCCCCCCGAGATGCTAGATCGTTTACGTTCCAAAGCAGGTTGAACGCCCATGGAGAGAGCGACGGAAGCGTCGTGTGCCAAGGTTTCTTGTAAATCCTTTTGAGGAACCGAAGCGTCGATTCGGTCACCGAATTTCTTGGGTAAATCAGTAGCAGCAGCAACAGAGCTCTCTCTCTCCGAACGTTCTCGACTAGGTGTAGGAGGTGTCGAGTCGATTGGAGAAGACAACCCGATGAGTTGGTTCAAACTATACTCTATCCCGTTCACGTTAGCGAATTCGTGATCGTCCACAACAGGCATCTTGTCTCTATGCGACGGCGCAACATGAGGTGGAGGTGTACCAGGCCGCTCAACACCCAACAAAGCGTCCAACGAATAACTCATCCCTTTCACTTGTTCCACGCGTAAATCCTGTACAGTCCCGAAATGTAAGATTCTCCCGTCAGCTGGACTGACGAGAATCGCGTCTGGATCCACGGGACGCGCGTCTTGTTTGAGTTTTCGATAGAAAAAGTCGCCTAGGGAAGCGTAGGCTCGGAGGTCGGCAGGTTCGATTTCGTCTAGGTTGCAACCGAAAGCGGTAGCGTAGATTCTGAGACCGATGGGACGGAACCAGATGGGGAGTTCGAGAGAGTTGAGGTAGCCCCAGATACGGGACATGTTGCGAAGTGGGAGGGCACCTAGGACGTGGACCTGATGTACTTGTGAATAGGTAAGTCATCGTTGGTGTAAAGACGTTGAATAGAGTGGAGAAGAAAGGAAGTAGATGTTCACCTGCCATGGACCTTGGAGTTTGATGATTTCGATACCGTCGTCGTCGAGTTCGACTTGTTTGCTTGAGCCTTTACGCTTTTTACGGTATTGGATGGCTACGAGGAGAATAGCACCGACAGCAATAGGGAGAGGGTACCATTTGGTAGGGGTTTGGGTCCAAGCGTTAATTAGCTTGCCTTGAGAGAGAAGGGAGACGTTTGCAAACACCGAGAGAGAGAGAAATAGGGATGAACTCACGATAGAATGGCAATGCCTTTCCGAGGTTGTTTGGATCAAAGTCGTTTGGATTGGAGCCCGGGCCAGAGCTGTGAGTGGCATATGCACGACGCCAGCCTTCGTTCTTGACGGTACGGAGAATGGCGGACGTCTTGTTTGTCCCACGAGACCAGCATTTGTAGATGGTGGAAGAGGCGGAGGAGTTGAGGACGCGGGAAGCAGCACCGGAGAAGGGATGCTTGGTGCCCTTGAGAAAGATGTTCTTTTTGGAGAACATCGAGTCTTTTGGTTGACTGGAAGACTAAGAGAACATGAGACACCTGTGATAATTATTTTTATGGATGGCCGACACGTCGGTGACACACGAAGACTCAGGGACGGAACAGCCAGGTCACACCTCTTTTATGTCCCCACGTGTCACCCAGACAAAGCACCTCAAAGCACTCTTTTAGAGAATTTTACTGATTCTGATGTGCGCTGCATTATCATAGCGCATCGTGCAAGACCTCAGAGACGTGATTAAGATGTTTCAGCAATGACAGAGTGGCTGTATTTTCACAAACTTTTGAATGGAATGCCTGGGATGATGGATCAGAAAATGATCGGCTCCCATGATATATTATTTAGGGTCTCCTCTACTTTTGGTTACGACGACTCGCATTCCGTTCCCTTGTCCATCCACGCTCGTTAATCCCGCAGGTTTCTACCTGCCAGTCTCTTAAAAAAACGCATGAAGTCCATACTATTTCCTGTCTTTTCTCTCCTGCTCTCTGCTGCTGTCAATGCTGCCCACTCTTCCTCCGAGCATTCCTTCGCCCGTCGTTCTCTCTTGAAGTCTCACCACAAACGACAGCTCGGTGGCCTCGGCAGTATCTTGAGTGCGTTTGCCCTTTTTCTTGCCTCATTCTTTCCCAACTTTAACTGACACTTGACGGTTTCCGTCATCTTCCCCAGACCCCGGCGGCAATTCCGACAGCAACAATAACAACAACAACAACGGTGGTGGATTCCTGGGAGGCATTCTAGGCGGTCCCGACCCTTCTTCCTCTTCCTCTCCCGTCTCTTCATCTTCCGACTCTTCATCTTCCGCCTCCGGCTCTGCCAGCTCCAGTGACCCTTCCTCCTCCCCCTCCGACAGCGCCTCTAGTTCCGACACCTCCTCCGACTCAGTTGCATCCACAACCACAACGACTGATGGTGGCCTTCTTGGCGGCGTCGTCGGACCCCTTACTAGCGGCCTAGGTGACGTTGGTAACGCTCTCACTAGTACACCCTCAACAGACACCGCAACTACATCTGCTGCTGACCCTACCACTTCTCTCGTTGATCCCGTTTCAGTTACCCCTTCACCGACAGACACCGTTTCCTCCTCGTCCCCCACTGACACAGGGGCAGCAGACACCACTTCCAGTTCCTCTACCGATGGAGGTCTTCTTGGTACTGTCGTCGGCGGTTTGACCAGCGTTTTGAATCCTTCCCCTACTACTACCGACGCCACTTCTGCTGCTGCTGCAAGCCCAACTGACGCCACTTCGAGTCCCGCTGCGACAGATGTTACTACTTCATCTTCCACTGACGGTGGTGTTCTCGGTGGTCTCACCAGCGTTTTGGCTCCTTCACCTACCGACGCCACTTCGAATTCTGCTGCGACAGGTGCTGCCTCGACTTCCTCAGATGGTGGTCTCCTCGGTGGTCTCACTAGCGTTTTGGCTCCTTCGCCTACCGATGCTACCTCGAGTTCTGCTGCGACAGGTGCTGCCTCAACTTCCACAGATGGTGGTCTTCTCGGTGGTCTCACTAGCGTTTTGGCTCCTTCATCCGACACCACCTCTGCCGCGAGCCCAACTGAGGTCGGTTCCACCTCTGCTGCGACAGGTGCTGCCTCAACTTCCTCAGACGGTGGTCTTCTCGGTGGTATTACTAGCATTCTGGCACCCTCGTCTTCTTCGACTGCAACTGACGCTGCCACGACTTCAGCCCCTACCGCAACAGATGTCGCTTCCGGATCCTCTAGTTCATCCTCAGATGGCGGTATCCTCAGTTCGGTTCTCAATCCTATTACTAGTGCTTTGGGCCCTTCGACCACCGCATCATCAGATACTGCAGCATCGTCTGCTTCCACTTCCGATGGTGGTATTCTCAGCTCAGTGCTCAGCCCGATTACTTCGTCAGCCAGTGGTTCAGACTCAGTTTCTTCAGCTTCAACTTCTGACAGTGGTATCATCCCCTCTATCACTGGTATTTTCAGTAGCTCCTCTACATCTGCGTCTGCTTCGATTACTGCAGTAGATTCATCTAGTGGATCCGTCAGTGGTACTATCAGCAGTGTGTTCGAACCCTCCGCCACTCCTTCCTCCAACAGCGCCAGCTCAAACACCATCGCCCAATCCTCCGGTAATTTCTCTATCAACTTCCCCACCGCTTCCGTCACTCCCAACGTGACGACCCAGGTCAGCGTCAGTACAGCTACCGTCACCACTGTCGTCTCTATCGCTTCCGAGTTTTCCTTCCTCACCGAGTCCTCTCTCGCGTTCACCTCTGTCTCTATCGCTTCCCCTACCACGTTGACCGATCCGGATCAGGCAACGACGACGTTGGAGAGCACGACAGGGACCGCTTCGGCTCCGGTCAACACGGCAGCGTTGCCCTCTGGTTTGCCGTATAGGATTTTGCCTAGCATTCAATTGGACACGAAACAGGCCCTCTCTGGGTATACGTTGATCAGTTTGTTGTTCAATAACCAGCTCAATTGGCCTTTTGTGGTGGAGAATTCGTCTTCGAGTAGTCAGATTTTCGCGTATGTTCCTGTTATTTTGCAGAACTCTTTGGGACTCGATGGTGAGTGTTTTTTTTTTCATCTTTCTATTTTTATCCGAATTTCGTATCTATGGCTAATTCGGATCCCCCTTTCTTCTTTTTCTTTCCCTCTCACCAAAAATAAATGAAAAAAAAATAAAAATAGCCGATTCCGTGAAAACCTGGCTTCTTCAAGTCTATGTGCCTTCGTCTTACCGGGGCCCTAACGACGCTGATGAGCTGCAAACCATGTTCCTCGGTTACATCCCAACCGACAAAGTCGACGAACTCGCCGCACAACTCAAAGTGAAGTCCTCCGCGTTCTACACCGGTACGAGCGATGGCATCGCTCAACAACTCGCTCAACGCGTCGATTCTGGTTTTTCCCTCCTCTCCGTCCCTGCTCCAGCGGGTGACAACTCGTCCGCTTCGTCTTCGAACAACGACAACAGTGGTGCGAGTGGCAGTGGATCTTCTCGACAAGACGCGATCATTGGTGTGACGGTGTCGTTGGGAGTGATCGCTGTGATCATTTTGGGATTCCTCGTTTATAGATCTCATAAGAGGAGACAGGAAGCGAAGCATCGTAGGTTGTCGGATCCTGCGGTCGTGGTTGGGTCTAGACCTGAAGGAAGGGACTTTGATCAGGACAGTGTTGGTGGACAGAGGAGGAGGAGCTTTTATTTCGCGGAGGATTCGTTGAGAGGGTTTCAGGGAGATAGGACGGAGGAGTATGAGTATTCTCAGAGGGGATTAGGAGGAGAGAGTCAGATGAGCCAGAGGAGACCGATGATGGTGAATGCGCCAATTTCGGCGCCTATTTTGAGGGAGAGTAGTATGAATTGGTAGATGTCTGACTTTGAGGTGAGGTGGATTTGAGATGAGTGATGAGCGGTGATGAAGATGGTGGGTGTTCTCGTTTGATTGGCGTGTGAGGTGGATTTGAGATGAGTGGTGAGCGGTGATGAGGATGGTGGGTGTTCTCGTTTGATTGGCATGTGTGGTGTTTTTGTGTTGTGATTTTGACTGTGTCGAACTCACGCACTTTTTCACTCACTTTTGAATAGATACACACATTTTCTGGTTGGGACGTGGTTTTGTGTGTCTCTATGTGTTTTCTTGATCTGTGTTTTGTCTGCCAGTGTTTTTTTTCTTCTATTTTTTGGACTGTCCACATATCCCAACCTAGCTACTGGCCTGCTTATTTAGTTAATTACTATCCGACCCTTTGTCACTCGTTTACAGCTTCCGCTCTTTTTTTTTACTTATATCTCTTTGCTCGCCACTTGCGTAGTTTTTTCTTGGATGGGATCTTTTTTTTTCTGTTTTGGTCTGCTTGAAGTCTCTTTGCCTCTGCTGGGCTGGTCTTGGTGGTCGCTTGCTTTTAGGGAATTGAAGAAGGGAAATGTATATACATATATATCTTCTTTACATTTTGTGTGTATATGTGGTTTTTTTTCTCTCTTCTCTTCCCCCCCTGTGAGCCAAAGCGTCTGCCTCCCTTTCCTTCCCTACAGGCTTGAAACCCCCTGGAGCTAGATGTACGTACGTATCGTACCTTTTTGTTTCCACGTATTTCACACTTCTGGATTTTTTGTTATCTCCTTATGCTAATTGATTATGCCCTTTTTAGATTTATTTTTGCAATGCTTGTCACAACTTGATTCCCCCGAGCTCTAACGTTATTCCATGACTTCTTTTTTCGTGAACTCTGAGGATAAGTGTCAAAGAATCTTGTTATGTTTTTTCTTGAGATAGATGACCCTTTGCATCATCGGTTCTATTCGAATTTCCTTCTATGCGTTAATTACCAACAGTGAGTCCCACACCTTTCCTTGGTAATGCCTTCTCGACGTTTTCAATGCCTTCTCGACGTTTTCGATTCCTTCGATGTTTTGACTCCGGTTCGGAGCACCACTGGGGCTAGTGTACGTTTTTGGTGATCGTCTAGACACTGGCTATGAAAATTCTTTTTGTTCTTCGAAACTCATGGTCTCTGTGATTCCATTTCGTTATTCATTTCACAAATGATAAAATGTACTCAGTGGCCGCCGTGTTTTGCTTCCTTGCTTCCTTCTTGACTCGGAGGCTGAAGCATCATCTTCGTTCCACCTTCTCTTGATCGTTTTTTTCTTTGCTCGTTCTTTCGTGGCAGTTTGGTGTGGTATTTTGGTGTGGTGAACGGTTCAGATTATTTCCTGGACGTCGATAAAATTGGACTTGAGAAAAACTGGGCTAGCAAGCCATTGTACCTATCGATATCATTCATTACTGCGAGCCACCCGGCTAAGTGCCGTGTGGCATAGTGAGGCCGGATTGAGGGTCCAAAGGGTTTTGGTTCTAGTTTATACCTTTGTCGAAGTTGTCGCCGTTTGTAAATCTTTGGAATACATCTTCCGAGATACATGCGTATTGGTGTACAGTATCTTGGTGGACTTTTTCTTTTCTTTTCTTGATTTTAATCCTCGTACATACAGGGCCGCCATAGTTCTTTTCACTTATACTTTTTTTACACTTTTACATGCTTATAAGTACCTCTAGTTCAGGACGGTAATTGTGACCTTGATTTCTATCTGTTTGAGCGAGTACGCAAGCTTTGATACCCTGAGGTCTCGAGCCTCAAAATATATGAGCCAAGGTTTCCAGACAGATTGGTGGCTTCTTTTTTTTGTGACCTATGTTAGATGAATACTATCTGCTTGTCAGTCTAACAACTCAAGAGCTTGAATTATCACATACTCAACGAACCTATACCCGAGCCCTGAAAACTGAGAATGAAAGCAATTCGTTATATTTTCATAGTGTAAGCTAGTATTCAATGTCTAAGTACAGGTGGCGCCACCATGAACTTGGACTGGGTGGCTGCCAATGAATAACTCGAATGATTGCTCTCGATGTTTTTCCTTCTACGTAATATTTCAAATCCTTTGTTTTTGTGCAGATCTTTAATCACCTCGTACATAAGGACAACCAAAGGATGGCACTTATCCTGCTGATTGAACTTAATCATCATTACGGATGACTCACGTTTTACCGAGACCTCAACGGTCCCCCTCAATGCCGTTTTCCCTCAGAGTCTGAGACTAAGCAGTTCAGTGCATGCGCACGTTGGCGGATTCACGCACGGTGTCAGTGTGTACTCATGGGCATAGTCCGATGTCATATGTCTCAGGTGCCACAAGCTTTCGATACTGTCAGTAAAACGAAACTCAGTGAAATTTGCTGTTTTAATCTCCGATACGTACAGATATCAAATTTTCAAACCTGGTTCAATTCTTTTTGACCACGTTCAAAACATAGCGAGATTGTGGATCACCCCGATGTAATTGTACTCCGGTTCCCCCCGGATCCTTCGCGGCTTGCACAAGGTTTAAACACCGCCGGATTTGACCGACAGGCGTAACACACAATGTTCATAAACTTTTAATGGTTTTAATACGTACTGAACAGTCCACTGTTCTTTTGGTTCTATCGCATGTTCGTTCGTAAAGATGCCTTGTCTGCTTTGGGCCTCAAGATCTCAGCGCTTCAGCCTTGGTTGACATCGTCCAAATTCAACTTCGGGTACATATAATCCCATTTTCAAATATCCTGTTCTGTTTCTCCGCGGCCTCCTCTCGTTCTACTCGCATCCTATTACCTCTTTTCTGAGGTGATCATCGTGATCTGGAACTTAAAAATATAGCTCAAACGTGTACAAGTTACACCACTGACTTGTTCCTCGGCAGCTAAGAGGGTCTTTCGCACGCCGTCGGACCCTCCACAATGAGCCACACGCTTACCCACACTTTCTACGACCTCGCTCTGATCTAGGGACCTCAAGGATAATTCGCTATACGTCAATTTCGATTTTAAGAATACTTCACTAGCGCCGATAACTGTGTCCTGGATATCCAAACTTATCTCAATCTTTCTCGAAAGAATGCGCGTTTACACTTCAAGGCCGGCGCCCTAATTCTTGTCTACTCTGCCCGAGGACTCGTTCTCAAATTTGAAATTATAAATGTCTCGCCATTGGCTACTGCCGTGCAGATCCTTTGTGGCCTGTTACCGATCATCCATACTGGCATTGGAAGGTTCATGTCCTTCTCCACTGCCTTGGGATCATCGGTGGATTGAAACATTGGAAATATTTCTTACGCATTTTCGGCTCGTGATGAGTCGATTGAATGAATTCATGGATAGGTCGATACAAGTGCATCCGCTTACTTCTATCAATGATTGCGGACCTCTTCTAGGAGTTGATCAAGCTATAAAAGATGATCATACTAACGAGAAAATCATTAAACAATCGAGGCAATATTAATATTAATTTAATTCAGCGTTGAAATCGCGATCCTAGTTGTATGTACTTGGAATGTGAGCAATTACAAGGCGACAGGTAATGGCAAAGCGGGTTTCGTATCTTTCTTTGCTTGGCTTCTCTTTCATTACGAACTGGTACCCTTATTCTTGCTCATCTGTCTATTGCAGATGACGATCGTTCTTGAAATGGAAGGTGCGAATCTTCAGCGCGTGTTATTCTTTTCGACTACTTGGTTTCCGAATCGTTTGCAAAATTCCACATGTTAGAAGCCAATCACTTGCAGAATATCAAGTCTCACATGTTTGATACTTCAATATTGTCCATTGGGATATTTGTATGGATTAAGGAAGTTACGGAAACCTTTTAGAATTCTTGTGGGGATTATTTTGTTTATTCGGTTGGTGCAGACCATCCCGAGTTTCACGGTGGCAAGTTTATCATGTGGGTCAAGAAGCAGCAAAGTTGTGCACGGTGAGAACTGTTGCCAATATTTCGTCAATTTGCGGACTGCTGTATTGGAGTTAGGGCGTGTCTTGTTCTTCCTAAAAGCTAGGCTTGGATTTGTTATTGCTTCGACGCTCAAGGGTCCCCTGGGATGTGCATTTCAGAAGGTCAAATTCAATGACAAAATTTAAATCATACTCTTTTTTGTTCATGAATTGTAATGGAATCGAAGAAGTTGTAGATTGGCTTCGATCTGGTGAGGACGTAACCGGTGACCCCAAAACTATGAACTTCAGTGCATACACTCACCGTTTTTATATATATCTACATGAATCGTTAGATAGGCTGGAGCTAGTATTATAGATGCTGTAGCGACAAACACCGCGGCATTCGTTTGTATATCGGAACACAGTGTCAGGGTTCTCTTGCTGGTTCCGTGATCTTGAATAATGTCGAGTTCAAGACGTTGAGATCGTCATTGCTACCAGGAATGAAATGAGACGTTTTAGAGGGAGGAGCTTGAAAGCGGCGTCATCATTTTTTTGGCTGTGGGGCCGAGTAAAGTTTCAGATTCGTATGCAAGTTTTGTTTAGGTGCTCTGCAGCTTTACTAGATGCTATCCTTGTCGAAAATCAAGTGGGCGTCGCTGATTAGGCGCTGGCTGCTCACACGTAATACTCGTGGAGCCTATCATGATTGCAAAGCCGCAACAGCACATCTTTTCCAGTGATAATAGACGGAGTCCTCGTGTCAAGGCTCGAATACTTGTCGAAGGATTAGTATAGCATACGACCAGCCGCCCTCGATAGCTAGAGCTACCCATGAGTGATCCAAGCCACGAGGTACTTATATATCACCAGTTATCCTTCTGAATAAAGAAGGCACAGTCGTGGTCAGTTGAAGTCAGCACCATTAAACCACTAGTAGCGAGCCCTGGAGGCCTAGAACTCACAGGGTCAGCAAGTACTTGCTACTGACTAGTACTGTTCCAATCAATGGGAAGCGTAGAGAGACCCATGGGTGCCGGAGTAGAACTAGGTAGAACTGTGCTTTTCAAATTTCTAGTTTCATTCAATCATTGCTTCCCGTGGAAATTCATCACGTGATCGTGTTGCGAGTCGCGTCGCGTCATTTGTTGATTTCCATTTCTTTCTTATACATCCACTTGTATACTATGTTGAGCACCACAGTCCGGCGTACATATGGCTCCTCTCGCCAGAACAAGAAAACAAAAATTCCATCCTCCCCACCGTCTACTCTCTCCTCTTCACCCGAACCTCACGACAACAACAGAAAAAGACCGCTCGAAGACGCGTTTTTTTCGAACGAACCTCCGTTGACGAAGCGCATGAAGACCTCGAAAGCAGACAAGAAACCGTCGGTGACGAAAGGTCAAAAACAAAAGACCCTCACACAACTTCATTTCTGTATCGACAAAAGTATCATCAAAACTTGCGCGTCATGCGGTTTGTCGTATACAAAAGGAGCAGAGGAAGATGAAGCCCTGCATAAGAAACACTGTATGAGAGCGCAGAAGGGTATGGAATGGGGTAGGGAGGAAGAGAAGGAGGGTACCAAGGCGGGTGTTAAGGAGGTTGCCTCTGGAGTGAAGATGAAGGATGGAAAGAAAGGGAGGATTATTTGCGTCAATGCAGACATGAAGGGAAAGATAGGTTCTAAGGTATGTGTTTGGTATTCTTCAAAAGCAGAAGGTGATATGAAAGAATTCCCTCGTAGCTGGCGACACTTTTCGAAACGATGAACGTTGTACTTTCCGCCTCTACGTTATCACCGCCTGTTCTCAAAGTA
The DNA here is from genome assembly GCA_004369135.1 of Dendrothele bispora CBS 962.96. Classification (NCBI taxonomy): domain Eukaryota; kingdom Fungi; phylum Basidiomycota; class Agaricomycetes; order Agaricales; genus Dendrothele; species Dendrothele bispora. Next base: position 465,679 of record ML179036.1, read on the forward strand.
TCAAAAGCTTACATCTTCCTTCTGCCTGGCACGATACCAACGAGAGAAAAGATCATCGGATGTGCTATTGCCCAGTCTATCGAAACTGCGATGGCTATAGTACCATCCTCGTCTGGCCCGGCAGAGCTTTCCACTCCTAGAACAGTCATTATGCATGTCGACGACAGTACCAGTATCTTTTGTGACCCTACTCCTTTGCCTACACCTCTCGGGATTCCTCGTATATTTGTGTCGTCTTCACATCGTCTACAAGGTGTGGCCACGGCCCTCCTCAATGCTGCTGCTTCGACGTTTGTGCACGGCTGCACGCTGGATCCCAGACAAGGACAAGTTGCTTTTTCGCAAACTACGGGCGACGGCCTCAATTTAATGCGAAAGTGGGGATGCATGAGGATGTACGATGAAGACGACTCTGAAGTTAGATCTAGGTTAACGCGTAAGTTAGACTGAGTAATTGTTAATTGTGCGCTGTTAGAATTTAGGAAGATATGTATTATTGCTCAAGTTAACCTACTATCCGCTATACTTTTACATATCGTCGCAAAAGCGCTTATTAAATACATTACACATGTACAACAAGTCCCAATGATAGAGGAAGAGGTTGGTCCAAGACACAAAATAAGGAGAATGGATACATATATTCGTTTCTCCCTCTGGCGCGAGACTTTCCCGACTTTGAGCTAGACGCGCCTCGACTCGAAGGACCTGAAACGCAGCGCCGAGCGCGATCGCCATTATATCCCCCGAATTGGAGTCAAGAACGAGCAAAGATGGTGTGCATATTAAATGCATATGCTGGTATACGTGTTACCGAGTAACATGTCACCCAAAATACGGTCCACAGTCGCGAGTGTTCAACTGGAATTGCCGTAAGTGACGGATTAGGTATAAGAGATTCTTCAGGGTTCTGCCATTTCTTGGAAAACTCTGGTGAAAGCTATCGGTCGGCCTAGACAGATAAGAAAACACGCAAGAACGAAGCATAGGATTATGATAAGGAAAAGATCCTTGGCTACAACAAAAGTGAAACCCCCAAGGACAATCAGCAAAAGGGTATGAAAGACAGAAAGATTCACTGACTGAATTCTTGCTCCTGATAAACCTCGTGGCTTTTTGCGCGTCTACAAGAATGAGAGCGATGGCGACGGTGGCGATGACGGGAGGGTCTGTAGTTACTATATGTATCTACGTCTCTTCCAACTTCTGTTTCGGCTTCGTGAGTGATAGGTTGAGGTACAAGCAACGGCCGATCAGGGCCATGAAGGTTCTGCCATTCCACCTGTCCACGGTGCTGGTTCTCCAGCACATCTATGAGGGTACGAGTTTCTGCCTGTGCGTTCCACTGAAGCAATGAAGGAACAGAACCAGATACATGTGTCGCAGTGAGTTCGGAAGATGATGTGTATGTGTCAGCGGAACTTGATTGAGAGCTACTCCACTCGGATGACGTTGTCGTCTGAATGTCAGAGCTAAGGGGACTGGAGATTGTAGTGGCGGTGGGTACCGGCAATGAGGAGTTTACAGGTAAAGGAGAGTGTAAGAAGCCAGAAGCCATAGTTAGATGGTCGAGGCTGTCGGAAAGGTTCTGTATGCCTACTAAAACGAGAAACTAGGCACACACGATGCAGAGCGTGAGTGTATGGGGTTGTAAAGTGATGTCCGGTCGAGAGTCAGGAATTAATGGGAGAACGAAATTATGGAATGAGAATCAAGAGAGGAAGGTTGGTTGAGCTGACAGTCAATGCATTGCTTGAGAACTGGTAACGTAGACCCTGTCACTGTGCCTCCATCGTCCAGTTGCAGTGCTGGTCACAGTACAAGAGCAAGAAATAGCCAGCGGCCTCATGGTTGTCACGCACCCACTACGTCACAACTGTAAGTATAACTCAATATAACGTTTCGTACAACGCTTTTCTGATCTTGGCTAAGTACTGTCACCATAACCCGTCAATGCATCTATGACCCTGTCAAACCACAACAAACCCACAGAACTTTGTGGTCACTCGTTGCAGAAGCAGTGCCGTATGTTGTTGCCAAACGCAGGGACCCGTATGGAAGCTCTAAGGCATAAAAGGGTCTTGACGTCAAAGCGTCAAGACTTTTAGGGAGCGTACCCATTTTTTGGAATTAGGAAGGATTAGTTCCTCAAATCGAAAGTATTAGATGAATGGGGATCCGAACGAGAGTCAATGATCAACGAAGACCCGACGAGTCAAAAGACACTCAGATGTTTAGAAGGTCCGAGGTATCGACAGAGTTCTGAAGGATGTCCCATCCCTTATAAGTCTTCAATCTGTTGAGACTAATAGTGAATAAGAGTTCAATTCAATGAACTCCCTTACCTCAATCAAGTAAACGATTCTGTGTGTTGTCTTGGCTTTGACTCGTTAGATTAATGACCTTCAAAAGGGAATCTCAGGACAGGAGTATTCGGTTTCCAGACTTCCTGGAAGGGTTTCCCACTATCTGTAGAGCATTCATCTCAATCGGACTTCATTTGAATTAGAGTACTTATAGATGTGATCTCACTGAATTCCACCGTCGGTATACTGGGATTTTTGAACCACCCTAGAAGGGGAAATTCCACTCAATAGACCCTCTAAAATTGAAAAATTTCCGTTGCATGCAGTCTACGCTGATACTCTACCTAATGAAGTAATAGACCATATTGTTACCGTCGGCCCAACAAATCTCGCTCACTCTACTTCTTGCTCTTTCATAATTAAGGTGAGGACATGCTCCTTGACAATGCCAGCAACTTTGAGCACTGAAAACAGAATTCTTTGAAACATTTCCTTTTTAAGGGGGGGACATCACTTTTTCGTACGGGAAAATGTGTCTCGTATGTACATGTAATAAAGTCACCTCGGGCACGGAGTCTGAATTCTGTTCATAAACAAGACCTATCATTCGTACCTCAACTTTCAAGAAAAGCTAGATCGACATAAGGCAATCTTAGCTGATGCCGCGGTTGCGGTCGCGTATTTCTGGGGGTCACACAAATACTGCTTAGAACACACCTCGCCTCATTATGCGTGTATCCTAGCACCTAGCGTCCAATGTAGATCCCGTCTTGATGCTCCGGGACATTATAGAAGTGCAACTACGGTTGCGCTTTTCCGAGGTATATGAGCTGTGAAAATCATTTATGAACGATTCAGAGCATCTCTCACTATGAATCAAAATGCAATGAATGAGAGGACACTAGTACACTCGGCGCAATCGATGTCAGTTCTTGTCTATTGAGATGATAGGCGGCAAGATAGATGGGACCGGAGAACACTATGAAGTTGATTTGCAGGGTCCATTCGAGAAGTTTTAGATCATGAGATCTTCGGATAGTTGTTATTGCGGGACAATAGTCGAGTAGTGGTTCGCAAATGTAATGTGCTACGAGCCGGAGAATGAATGAAGAGCAGATCGTTATAGATCGTTATAGTGAACTGGAGTTGATTGAAGAAGCCGCAAGTTCAATTTGTGGCCTCGAGCAAAACGCAAATGCAATGTGTTGCGATGGCGTGCGATTTTTAAGGAACCTGGGACAGATCATGGAGCAGCACCAAACAATCGTTGTTGATTGATTGACGTCTTATTTCTCGCCACAATTTGGTATCTGCATTACTCCCCCAACCCATGCAGAGAGAAACCAAAGATTCTGGAAGATGGAAGGGTCATATACATAACACGATCACAAATCAACCAATCGTATCTTACCCGTGACCTCCAGAATGGCGTGAAAAGTAATCGAAGTCAATGTTCACTGAATAAGATAATGAATACGACAGGCGAAGTTGAACACAGAACGCGTGTGAGTTTCACCTGCAAGCGCTAAGAACAACTAGAAAATCAAATGGAAGTGCGCAAGAGAAAAGAAAGCAAAAGAATAAACGTAAAAACCCTTTTCTCTTCGTAAATTGAATGCAACCACATACAGCTTTTTCGTCCATAGTCAGTTCACGTTCGATACCCTTAAGTTGATGAGGGTTTGAATAGCTGTCAGCCAGTAGTTCAGCGGGCCTGGACCCGAAACGTATGTAGTATTGTCCTAACACGATGTCATTAGATAGTACGTTCAAATGTTGTTGCGGGATTCAACCTGTGTCTGTGAATATCTGCGGAGTGTTCAGAATGTCAATCAGAGATCAGGGTCAATTCTCGAAGGAAGAACGAAAACAGATACCTCTCGTCCAATCCCTCTGAAGGACCTGCTTATAAATGCTATTTCTCTGGCATGAGCATCTTGCAATGAGAAGTCCCAGGCCAGAAATCCTTGATCTACCCTTGCGATTTGGCTAAAAGTATGGGTATCGACCTTCGGCTCCGGCTCTGGCTGCGGCTCGGAGGCAAGCGAAAGAATACGATGGGTATCTTGCCTAGAATAGTTATTAGACTGTCAAGAATTTAGGTGTTCGTCAATGAGGATGTATCAACCTGAGGAACAAATCATAACGTCTACGCCATAGATGCCATATTTGTTGAACTTCACCGAAAGTATCAAGTACCGGTTCACCGTTGTGATCATAGTCCAGCAGACGTTGGACATACATCCTGGAATTTATGAATGCGAAAGGTCGCCGAATCTATTTCCAAGTGTGTCAGATAAAACGAATAGCTTAGGCGCAAAACTAACGTACCCAGAGAATGGGAGTGCCTGCTGGGTCCATAATGACAGCTTTGAACGGGCGGTGGGTGGCCAAAATTTGTCGATTTATGGATGAAAGGAAGCTTCCGGTCTCCTCCACGATGTAGCCAAGAGACTCGCCTGTTGCATTGCCTATAGAAGTGAAGTTAGGCAGTGAAACTAAATCAAGCCGATACAAATCATACTAATGGAATACTTGTTTGTCTGCTCAAATCCTATGAATATATTAAGCATTTCTATCTGTCTGCATAAAAATGACATGTGAATCTCAGAATAGTGCTTCCAGACTGGGCAACAGGACCAGTTACCTTTCTATAACAAGGACATCATTTGCGAGCAGATTCTGCAAGCCCACTTCAGGGTCTCCGTTTGGAGCATGTCGGGCGGACTCCCATAGCTTTGAATGATCCGAAGAGCTTCTATCGTATGGTTCAGTGGGTGCTTCTAGCTGAGAATCTTGACCGACACGCTTTTGTCGGTGACGCGCCCTGCCGGACCCAACTGGACGTTGGTCAGGGAAGCGATTGAGGGCGTACGGATGGGATAAAGAAAGCGAAAAGTTTCTGATACTGGGAGTTGATAGTCTGGTGAATTTGGAATTTTTGCAAAGGGTTCTGAACATGCAGGCGAGACTGCGTCTAGGTCGAAAGTTTAAACGTTTAGTTCGACTTCGGGCTTCAAGCTTGAAGCTAGGTCAGCGGACCGCGGACAGTAAGTATAATCACGTGTACATTTTTCGTCTGGTCAATGCACCGACACCGAAAAGGACTCCCAATTGTCTGTAGGCAATGTGCATTGTCTAGAGCCGCTTCTACTGCTGCTCAGCTCAAAGTATGTCAATGGAAACTCGTGGCTATTCTCTGGATCTCACAAACAACTTATTTTAGCCTAGGTCCTGGGCAAGACCAGTCGATCATTCTCCAACTCCCTCTACTTCCACTGAAACTTCAATTCCCAAGCCGAACCTTGGGAAATGGGCAAGAAAGTCCCCTACAACACATGCAGATGTAGTTGGTTCAAAATGGGATGTTCAGTCCAAGTTTCCCCAGGAAAGGCGGCCTAACTCGACACCACCAAACTTTGCTACAAAAGCAGGTTCACGCGCTCCTTCCGTCTCACCTCCAGGATTCAAGTCCTCCTGGTCTAGCTCAGACTCTAAAACACTTCCAAATTCCTCTGTTTCTGCTCAGAATTGGACCAGAGTCCTAGAAAGGCCAAAACCCAAGACCGATTCGCCTCCTCCACCTCCACCTCCACCTCCACCTCCTTCTGTATCCCCCATCCTATCTCACTCCCGGAAACCAATGCTCGACCGAGAACCCCTTCCCCATCAGGGTCTTACGCCGATAGAAAAACCTTACGCCCAACCTCCAAGGTCATTCCCTACCAGTCAGCGCGATTCATCACCACCTTCAAATAATTCTCAACAGTCGCGTCTTACCGAATCATCTCGTAACAAAAGGAACACAAGTTTTGCTACAGAAGCTACTCCAAAAGTTGAGAATGATTTGGGAACTGTTGTGGAAGGCGAAGAAGATGCTTCCGATTTACCTAAACGGAAATTTCGAAGTTTCAGAACAACGAAGGAAAGCCGTGGTTCCCTAGTAGAAAGGATGCGACATATGCCAAATGTTTCCAATAGTCAATTCGACAACGCACAGAATTCGAAAAAGCCAGTAAAGAAAATGGGACGCTTTATGGAGAAAAAAGTCCAGGCAGAAGTTTACATTCCCACCGCGGTATCTGTGGGACAACTTGCGCAATTATTAGATGTAAGATTAGGTATATCAGTTTTTGTCCGCTTTAGAAACGGTATCTAATCAAGGATTCTAGAATACCTGCAACGTAGAATGCAAGAATCAGGCATGAGTGAAGAAGCCTCCTATGATCATGGTGAGCGCCATGTAATCGGTGTCTGCATTCAATCTCTTACATTTATCCCTTCCCCAGTTTTGACATCGGACTACGCAGTACTTCTGGCAGAAGAACTGGGTCGAAATGCTGTCGTGAACGATGAAATGGCTTTCAACATATATCCTTCGTATGTAATCTTGCTTGGCGTCTGCGGTCTATTCGATTGAACCTATATTTTGTGTGTAGACCTCCCCACCCAAATCCATCATCCCTTCCCCTCCGTCCACCTGTCGTAACGATCATGGGACACGTCGATCATGGGAAAACCACTCTCTTAGATACCCTCCGCTCTGCTTCTGTAGCCAAAGGTGAAGCAGGTGGAATCACGCAGCATATTGGTGCTTTCTCTGTCCCCGTACCCAGCAACCGTAATAGCTCTGGATCGCGGTCAATCACCTTTTTGGACACTCCAGGCCATGCTGCCTTCTCTGCCATGCGCGCACGAGGCGCTGGGGTGACTGATATCATTGTTCTCGTTGTCGCTGCAGATGATGGTATTATGCCCCAAACCCGTGAAGTCATCAACTTAATCAAGAAAGACAGCGGTAACGTTGGAGTGCTGGTTGCTATTAACAAAGTCGACAAACCTGGACTCGATGCAGAAAGCGTGAAGAAGGCTCTATTGGCCGAGGGCATCCAGCTAGAAGACTTCGGTGGTGACGTTCCCTCGGTCGAGGTCTCCGGACTAACAGGGCAAGGTTTACCACAACTTGTAGAGACCCTTTCTGCAATTGCAGAGATGCAAGATCTGCGCGCCGAGCAAGACGGTCCGGTTCATGGCCACATTCTAGAATCAAAAATGGTCAAAGGTCTGGGGTATGTCTTTATTTCTATATCTAAGCTGTCAATCTCGATATTTACTCCGTCTCCATCTCATCGTAGACCAGTTGCCACTGTCCTCGTTCTTCGCGGATGTCTCAAACCTGGTTCCCATATCATCAGCGGTGTGACTTCAGCCAAGGTTCGCGTGATCACGGATTCTACTGGCAAGTCAGTCAAATTGGCCAGCCCTGGCATGGCTGTCACCGTTTCTGGTTGGAAGACTTTGCCCAATGCTGGAAACGAGGTTCTACAAGGTTCAGAGTCGGATATTAAAAAAGCTGTGGCGAACCGGCAGCGTAAAGCTGATCTAGATTCATCTTTGGCCGATGTCGAAGCTATCAATGCTGCTCGCCGTCAAGAACGTGAACGCAGAGAAGCTGAATTACAGCAGGCTAACGACAGCCAACGGAATCACGTCGAGGAATCTGAAGCCGGTCCCAAAGAATTGCGTCTGGTGATCAAGGCCGACGTAAGCGGAAGCGCTGAAGCAGCCGTGGGCGCTCTTCAAGGTGTAGGAAATCACATCGCCACTACCAAAATTGTTTCTTCTGGAGTTGGGGATGTCACTGAGTCAGACATTACAATGGCAAAGACCGTTGGTGGTATGAACAATTCACATTTTCTCAAAATGTATGTTCAAGACTCACGTTTTCCGCATAGGCATGATCGTTGCGTTCTCCGTCAACGTTCCAAAGTCGATCGAACTTATGGCAGCCCGGAACAACGTTCAGATATGTTCATCGAGCATTATATATAGGTTGATGGAAGCGGTGAAGGAGCACGTTATCAAACTGCTTCCCGTCATTATTGAAAAGAAAGTGACTGGAGAAGCCAATATTTTGCAAACTTTCGAGATTACTGTCAAGTCCAAACAGACCATGAAAGTTGCAGGATGCAGAGTGACCAACGGTTTAGTTGAAAGATCTAAGCAGGCGAGGCTCATCCGTGACGGTGAAATTATCCATGAAGGTTCGCTCTTTGGTAGTGCACTGCTTCTTCTCTTCACAGACGGTGATTGTTTTTACAGGTCCACTCGATACGTTGCGTCAAGTAAAAAAAGATGTTACTGAGGTTCGGAAGGGCACTGAATGCGGTCTCAGTTTTGCCAACTTCTCCGATGTACGAGAAGGTGATCTCATTCAAATGTTCCAAGTCATTGAGAAACCGGGAGTTCTCTAGATTTACAGCACTCGCAGTATAATGCCTACATTCATACTTACCCTCTCTCACTATTCTAAGGCGATTAATAGAATTACATACATTGTAGATTTAGACACAACTATTGGAATTCCAAAAGCTTTGAATAGATCAACGTTTGTTCTCCTCAGCCAAAACAGTCTCTTTTGCTCCTACTGTACCCGTCCTTCCCGTGACCCCAAAAGTCAAGCTAATATTGCCTAAATCATGTTGAGGTCTTTCCAGGATGGTCCAGCTGCGCGTATCAAGTTTCTGTAGTTGCAATTCAACCTAGATCATAACTGAATTTTAACAAGTACCACCGAAGGAACCAAAGGACATACCTTTGTCCCGAGAATTTGGAACGTGGAGGCTGAAGGATTTATTGGTCCGAACAAGTCTATTTCTTTAACAAATCTCCTGGATGCTGGGAGATACAGACTTATCGACACCTAGAAAAAGAAGTAAAGTACAATGAAAATGAAAGATTACAATGTTATAGCAAACCTTTTCTTCCTCGAAAGATACAGTACTTTTTTCTTTATCCACCTGCTTGGCAAACACTGAAACGTGGATTTTGTCCACGGTTTGGTAATGGTCTATGCGGCATGTGGTGAGCTCTTCTGCCTGCACGTTCACGATCAGTTGTCTGTTACCCGTCCTTAGACAACGGAAACCGATGGTACCTGATTGGGATTTGCTTTGGGCGCGAAGAGATGTCGTCCAACTTTACAACCCTCGATCTTAAGAAACTCGTCGAATTCCAGCACTCGACGTTTGCAACACAAATAGCCCTAAAATCACCGTTCAACGACATCGGTCTGACACACAAAGTTTGAAATCGTACTTTACTTCCCTCCCTAAAGATAGGCTTGACAGGAAAGGGTAAGATGATATCAAATTAGGAACTGGGAATAAACTTACCGGTGCAGGATGGTAGACACATTTCGTGCCTTCGCCATCGCCGTTTCTATTGACCTCATCACTCTCAAATGTAACTCCACAACCCTTGCGTTTACAGGTGGTTCCGGGCTTGACAGAAACACTCAAATCGTCTTCTTCTTCCACTAAAGTGGGTGGAGGAAGATTAGCAGTAGGGATAGATGCGAGTGTCGTGCCAAGTGTTTGAGACTTCGGTATACTGACGCCGGACGAATAAGTTTCTTTTCCAGTATCAGACTCCGTCTTTGTAGGATTGGCGTTTGGTGTAGAAGACCCTGAGACCTGCTCGGTCACTGGTACTTCGTTGCTGTGACGATCGGTCTCTGCACATCCCTAATGATCCGCGGTTGTCTCTAGTGCTAGCTTCTAGTTAGTAGGACCACTTACAGGTATGTTCATGAATTCGTTAAAGTCTAAAACTGGCTTATTCTTGTCTGAACAACACGACCAGGACTTAAGACCTTCGTGGAAGACCTGTCGGAGATCATACTTTCAATGATTGAAGGCGATTAGGGTTGGATGAAACGCACCGGTGCTCCAGGATGGAACGTACAGCTCTCCGTGCTACCCTCTCCAAAATCTTTTCCACAACCTTTCCGAGTACATCGAGGCATTGTGAAGGAATATCGAAGTTACAGAAGAGACAGCTTTTGAAAAATATTGACCGCGATCTTCCAGATCTTTCGACGCGTTGTTCGGGTTACATAATCTGCGCGCGTTTCGTTCACCGTGACTCTGCTGAAAGAAATTGAAAACTCGGCCTGTTGAAGATCTAGCTCAAGACCACAAAAACATATACACACGGACTTTCTCAGATATGTGGTAAAGTATACTTAGAGAAGTCGGAAATTGAAGAGCCCTCCGTTTTTGAGATTCCGTAAAGTAAGCCACGATTTGATGAGAACGATACTGAATATTCAAAACAGACTGCATTCTATAAGACATCGTACTGAAAAATGCTTCTCCCTATCTCCAACCTTGAGAACCACCAAGTCATACCGGTGATAAGCAACAGTCCGGTCTAAAATACAGTTTATTCTGTAGAACACAATGAGTGGATGCCCATACGCTGACTTGATCCAGAATACACACTGACAGAAATAAACTCTATGTAAGTTATGGTTGTCTTCTCAATCATTCTCAATCGTTCAGCCCTTGATGCAATCCTGGACCGAAAGCCTCCCAGGCTAAGAATCCAATTCCCCATGGACCAACTCGACTCAGTGCTCTCAGAACCACAAGAAGCCTCTGTCTTCCAGAACTAAGGGTTGGTTTGGAAAGGTCCTCAACCGCGGGTGATGGATTTCTGAAAAAAACGACAGGATTCTCTCGAAGTTCTTTGAATACAACAAGTGGTGCATGAGAGTCTCGAGGATGGGCAACTTCGTGCAGATGCACTATGCGCCTGGCATGATCGAACGGTCTTCCTATGTATTCATACGCCAATCCAGCTAGGACCTAGACATCATTCAGTTTCGCGAGAAGAAAGAAAAAACTCGCACGTACTCCGCCTGACACCAAAGTTACACCATGAACAGTTCGAGAAATATGACGACTTGAGGAATTGACTTCGCTAGCGGGTAATCGTGCATGGATAGCTTCGCTGGTCCATTCCGCGAGATCGGACGCGAAACGACGCGTCACCTCGAAGATCGCAAAAAAGGCAGCAAAACCTATTTTTACCTGGTCACCTACTGTGTTATCCGTGATAGAACAATTCAGACGCACCACACATATCTTTAACTACGCCATAGCCAACCCCATCCCATCCTCTACCAGCCATTTCACCTACTTCCTTCATCCAGAGTCGCACCTGCCGCATGTCTTGTATATCCTGCTTCCTAGATGACAAGGAACGTTGGCTGGTGCCTCGGAACACCTCTTTCCATGCATGGGACCAACCATGGTAGACGGTGCCACCTTCAAGTAATAATCGGACGTTCTCAGCTGGAGCTGCGACTAGGGCCTGTGCACCACCAGCTACGGAACCACTCAGAGCAGCGGAGAAAGTGGGATGATGACCTAAGTGTGGTTCTATCAGGCTGGACGTCTCTGCATACGTGGTCCAGAGAACCGTGCCCAATACAGCATTGACCAACATGGGCGGTATAAAATGTTTCGGTATGACGACGAACTGAAGAAAGGCTACAATTAGTACTATAAGTATGGCACGAAACGCAAATACCTCACTCCTTGAGTCCTGACCAAAGAAGTCAGATAGGACGGGGATAAACTTGAGCCATCCTGCATCGCAAGCCCCCTTAAAGTGTGCCACCCAGACACTGAGATACACATCACTACTCATCGACAATGACTGAGGGGAAATGCGTGTTTCCTACCTTTGGAAGGACGAAAGAGTCTCACCGGACGCGAAAAATATAAAGCAATACTTCGTGTAGCCGTACGAGCAATTGCAGCCTGCAACCCAGAATAAGGTTGACTGGATTCATCTTGCGTGGCGCCGGATTGAGCGACATCAGTTGTAGACATCCATGCGCGAGAAAAAGAAAGGATGTCACCAAAAGCGGAAATTGGAACTTGGACTTTAGCCGTCGCCAATTTCCTTACCTTCTACACTCCAAAAAGCAATCACCTCTCCCAAATCTATATCTTACGCTCTGAACCTTACTCGTCTCTTCTGCAGGAACGCTCAATCATGCTGAGTTCTCGGAGAGTTCTCAACACCCTAATCAATCCTCGAGGTATTCCTCTCCCTGCAGATTTTACTTTCTTCCCCGATTTCTTCGCAGTTCACGAGCAACGTGTCTTGCTCCGTGTTGCTCTGCAAAGACTAGATGCCACAGGTAGTCGGCGTGCACGACGAAAAAGGAACCAGTACACAGAATCCCTGGGTGTGTCTAACGTATCATCGACGTCTTTACCTCTTCAGGAAGTTTTTCTACCCGAAGAGTATTATGAATTCGAAGAGGCAAGTCCGCGGCAGAGATGACATGCATTTCCTAATAGTCCCTACAGGGCCATTTCGACGGCGTTATTCATAACTATCGTGAAATGCATTTAATGACATGGCCAACAATTGAAGTTCCTGAGCTTTCGCCGGTCTTAAAACGACTACACTCGTTACTTCCTTCTCAAGACACTCAAACTCATCTACTGCATTTAGCATCCAATGGAGAGATACTTCCTCACATAGACAACATTGAATCTAGTGGATCCTGGATCTTAGGTGTTAGTCTTGGCGGAGATCGAATACTTCGCATGCAAGATTGCTCGGAGCCGGACAAAATGTTCGAAGTTCTGTTGCGGTCGGGAAGCGTTTACATTCAAAGGTCCGCAAGATCTCCATCGCATCTGGCATGTCCATTCATCTCTGAATCTTGGCCCAGGAACGCATTGAGGTACCAGTACAAGCACTCAATATTAAAACGCCGGTCTTTCGACGACATTGCCATCGGAGACGGGCAACGACTCAGCATTATGATTCGGGTATGTAGGGAAGTCTTTCTCTAGGTGCACTTTTCTCAAAGATTAAATGCAGGATCGTTTATCTCGTGGCAAGTCTGAGTTGCCTGAGAACCTAATGCCGGCTCCGGTGATATGAAGCTTGTATCCGAACTCATCGACCAGCGAATGTCAGTTCTTCTTTGAAGAGGTGGATATGCAAAAGGTCAATTTTACTACTCGATCCCTCATATGTTACTGAAATAGATCCCCCCGTTCGATTAAAGCCTGATCTAACAAGAACGCGAAGCTTACCATCAACATGTCATCTATGATGGTATCTACTTCACAAGTCTCCAGAAACGAAGCACGAGAATATTTTTGGTCTTCCCCTTATGAGTTTTCGAGACTTAAGCAAAGGTTCCGACTAAGTTCATAGTCCGCGAGCGAGGGCACCGGCGATCTGGAATTGTTTATTACTCGAAGCTGCCCCCCCTTCCCCCCATGCATTGGAAGTCAGAACAACGAAGATGGAAATCCTGAGATATTTTCCACGAGGCACATTGGGGTCGAAATGGAAAGGCGTGTCGATCCAAAGAATTCGAGGGGTGGATCTGATAAGCTGAAATGGGATGTATTGTCACAGGAAAGCTCAGGCTTGCGCCTGCACGGAAGGACAGATCAACTTTAGGTGATTGTACCGAATAATACATAGAATGTGTTGCCAGAAATAAATTATGTATGCGAGCCAGAGAAATACACAAGTCCGATGATATGCAATTGTCCAGAAAATGCTGAAGTCCGTCTATATGTCCAAAAATCCCGCGAGCCCGTATTGAAAAAGCACATTGTTAAAGTGGTCTAATTACATGTTTAAGTGACTTTGGTTACGCCCGCCACACTACAAAAAAATGAATTGACTGAACCGAGCACAGTCACGGTGACTTACGGCAAGTTGATGGTAGTCCCACCATCATCTCTGATGGTTAGAATTTGGGTACGCTGTTATTATTCTTAGCGAGGGGATCGACATCAAAAAAGGAAACTCACGTCGGGCATAACGTTAACACCCGTAACAGTACCGTACTGAACTTGCGCCCGCGCGTTCCAATACCAGACTCTGGTTCCAGGCTGCGAATGCTTCAGCAAAAGCTCGGGATAATAAATAAAAGGCCATACAGGAAAGTTTGTGTTCATAGCCAAAATAGTCAGGATGGTGGGTCGAAGCGACTGGTGTTCATGGGAGAGGCATCTTTCCTTTATACAAGAAACTAAGAACTTCGTCGATCAATGGCTTCCGAAAGAATTTCAGGACAGTCAGTTAGTCATGATATCGGGTTTTTTGACCATGCTCAAAATCTGGAGACATCTGGGAAGGGAGAGTAAACAGGTTCATGGACAGAGATTAATGACATCGATATCGTATACGGAAATTGGCTTGAAAGAAGTTCGGATTCAGTATAAAATTCCGAGGAACCAATTTCTCCCACTGTGCACGATCGAAGGGCCTTACGCAACGGTTTCCCTGAGGTTACAGATCTTCGCATGTCGAAAATAGCAAAGAGATCAGAAAACCATTGCTACAGGTTCAGCTCGACACAGACACATGAGCACACGTAATGTACACGTCTCGAATCGTGCATGCAGCAAAAAGACGTGGTTTTTCTCGCATAAGCTTCGTCCAATGACCAGAAGTGAGCCCTACAGCCACTTACTTGACTTTTTGAACAATGAATGTTCCATAACCATAAAGCAAATCGTAAGACCGTGACACGGGTGATCATGATGGAAATATCTAAGGTTTGTATTTGTATTCGTTTGTATCTCGCTCTTTAGCTTCTTTCCATCGACCAAAGTTGCATGCCCGCTCCTACTTCCACCTCAAAATCTACCGCACCGCGTCATGATATGTCGGTCATCCTTGTTACGGGCTCTTATGATCATGAAATCCGATTCTGGGAGGCCTGGAGTGGAATTTGTTCTCGAACAATAACTCGGACTGGCGAGTCTGGCGTGAGTGTTACTCTTGTTGGCTTACCTGTAGTAAATTCACGCACTTTGGTACATGGCGATCACATTTAGCAAGTTAACCGTCTCGCAATTTCTCCTGAGTAGGCGACCCGCGCTGTAATCCTCAAATATGTTGGACTGACCAAATAGGTTTCTAGTAAACGCTTATTGGCTGCCGCGATCCACAAGAAAGTCAACATCTATGATATTTCGAGTGCTTCGTCTGATCCTGTACGAATCCTCGTGTCATTTACACCCGCGATGCGACTAATATTAGACGGGTAGCTTATTAACCTCGAAGGGCACACTAAGAATGTTACCTCAGTATCGTTTCACAGCGAAGGTAAATGGCTAGTTACAGGAAGCGAGGACGGAACCATTAAGATTTGGGATCTTCGGTGCGTCGGACACAGCTCATTCCTTCCCTGATAATCTTCAATATTTAACTAGGAGTGGACATTTACACCGTACCTATGACAATGGAGCTCCTAGTAAGGCTGCAGTCCTCCCTCGAACTTAAGGCTCGATGGCCGATTCTCATCTATCGTCTAGTAAATGACGTTTGTGTTCACCCCAATCAAGGCGAGCTCATTTCTTGTGATCAATCGGGAAGCATCAAGCAGTGGGACCTGTCGGACAATATATGTTCTCATGAGCTAGTGCGTGATGTTTGCTAAAGGGGATGAATGCTCCTAACATTAGAACCCACCTTTCGCAGACGCCCGCAGGTAAAACCCCAATTCGTTCAGTCAGCCTCGCCTTGGATGGATCGTGTCTAGTCGCTGGGAACAACAAGGTCGATATTTCCAATTCTTTTCATTATGATCTTCCTTCCAAGGCTTTGCCTTTAGGGTCAATGCTTCGTGTGGAAAGTAAATGAAGAGAGTTCTGGCCTTCCTCGGTTCCAGGCGGTCACCACTTTCCATGCACATACCAAATATCTCACTCGATGTTTGCTCAGTCCCGATGCAAAGTGAACTGTCTCACTAATGCTATTATTATCATTCACTTACTTCTTTTTAGATGCTTAGCAACGTGCTCGGCGGACACAACAGTCAAAATATGGTCAATTTCTACAAACTATGAATTCAAACATGAAAAGACTTTGTCTGGTCATCAGCGTTGGGTCTGGGACTGCGCCTTTAGTGCAGACTCTGCATATCTCGTAACAGGTTTGCCATCAATGTTAATGCAATGAGCATACCTCAATGATTGCTTCACTAGCCTCGTCAGACCACACGGCTAGGCTATGGGAAATGGCCTCTGGCGAAACGGTTCGGCAGTATAACGGTCACCATAAAGGTATGATGCCTGACGAACATGATACCGCAGTGTCGTTGACACAATCCTCTAGCCGCAGTTTGCTGTGCACTCCATGATGGTGCAGGTTGAACTTGACATTTCCATGCACGTTGTTACATACTCTTGCGAAATTCGGGACTGATGATGTCTGTAACAGGCTTCGCCCAAGTGTTTGGAAGACCTTTAAATGATTTAAAAGATAGCAATGGTTACAATATTACATTGATGACATCTTCTCGAGTCCCACAAGAACTTGGATGCACTTGGTACCTCGTGTTGGAGATAACTCTTCGTTGACCTAAGCATTTCTTGCATGTCGTCGGAGAAAGGGCTGCCGGAAAAAACAGCCTATTGCCGAGCAATGCTTCACCCAATGCCTGCAGAAACATTGACCGTGTCCTCTGGGTATATCACCCTGAACTCGTTTCTTCTAGAATTTAATGCATCTTTTTCTATGACAATCATCCTTCCCGCGAAACTCAGAAGTTTAGGCCAAAAGTATTTTTCATCTCCGCGGCCATATGTTTTTTCTTTCCAAGCAGCTTGGATTGTCAGATTCTGGTAATCCAGTATGCGGGGTAGGAATGCCATCATCGACCACTCTTCTTTCACAGATAATAGCGAAGATATACCGTAACATGTCGTGCACCCACCCCGAGTCAGATTGTGACCTTCTGTTATATCTGCTGTGTGCCGTCATTCTCAGTGCTGAATCTATCCCAAAACTTCTACGACGCCCTTTGAGAATCATGCATCTTGATATTCAAAAACCATCCTGGTACTTATGCATATGCAACACCTTATGAATTCATTTCCACCGATTTCATTAAAGTCATATATAATGTAGAGCTCAAGATCCAGATTATTTTGTGTACCTGTCTCCACAACTAAAGTTTTGCAGGCGTGTATGAAATAATGAGAATATGCCTGTAGGCTTTAGATACCCTGCAGTGCACGAGAGTGCACGTCGCACGACCGAGGAAGTGAACGATTCTGCACGTATTTGAGGGTGGGTATTTTGTCGGAAAAACTTTGCGGAACGTATTTCCGTGTGGTCATGACCTCAGACCCTCGCGCGTCTACTGGTACCTGCAGCGTGTAGGATCGGAAGAGACGGTTGACCGCCGTCAAAAGGCTACGGGTTTGCCCGATTCTAGAACGGATTTTGAAGAATGTCAGGCACAGACGATGCGGAAGAGAGTTCTCCATCCTTTTGGATCAGAAGACTGGAAAAGAGTTACACATGAGTAGTGAGTGGAAGGTCGAGAGACTAGGCCTACTTCCGCTTTGACTTGCAGTTTACTGTTTGAAGGAATTAGGCTTGAGCGGAAAGCCATAACGGTTTCCGGCAATGCAGTGATAACAAAAAGCAAAAAGATGATTGGCTGTGGGTCAGTCGGACCGACGTCACGCGCCAAAGAGTTTAGGCGAATCAAGTCATTATTTGCATTAGCCTCTTCCAATACGCGGGCTACCTTCTAATACGTGGGCCAGGTCTTTTTTATTCCACCTTCATCGCACTGCAGTCGTCGCCTCTCTATCCTTCACACCTGCAGTTTAATGGCAAGTTCGGTTCTCGACTTCACCAATACTTCGTCTTCAACAGATCTTCCTTTCGTGTCCGAAACTGCGTCTGCAGAAAATATCAGTAGCTTCAACGCCGTTGAGCGCGATCCCGAATCGTTTGATGCCGCGCTTCCAGCTAACCAAGGCTTGTATTTGAACGAAAATGAAAAAGATTCTTGTGGTGTCGGCTTTGTCTGTCATGTTAAAGGAGAGCCGACCCATAAGATCGTGTCCGATGCCCGTCATCTTCTCTGTGCCATGACCCATAGAGGCGCTACGGGTGCCGATAGCAGAGATGGCGACGGTGCCGGTGTGATGACTTCGATTCCCCATGCGTTCTTCAAGAGAGAGGCCGAGAGGGATCTTGGTTGTCTGTTACCCGAACCTGGTGAATACGCCGTAGGCAACCTTTTTTTCAAGGCGAACGATCCCGTCCAGCTTCAAAGCCAGCAGGCTGTCTTCACAAAAATTGCGAATGATCTCGGACTTCGAGTTCTTGGATGGAGGGAAGTACCTACGGACGGAACTATCCTCGGCCCTGCTGCTAGCAGCAAAGAACCTGCCATTCTTCAACCTTTCGTCGTCCTTCGTGCCCACTATGGCGATGGCAACTCCAGTCACAGTGGAACGTTTGATCCTAAATACTTTGAGCGTCAACTCTACGTTCTTCGCAAGCACGCAACTCATAGCATGTTGGTCCCTTTGTTTCGTTATCAATGAATACCTTATTCAGTTTATTTCCTTATCTAAAGTACTCTCGCTAAGGGATTCTATATCTGTTCCCTGTCTACCAAAAACATCGTGTACAAGGGTCAACTCTCCCCTCCTCAAGTGTACAATTACTATCATGACCTCAATCACGTCCTCTATCGTTCTCATTTTACCCTCGTTCACTCTCGTTTTTCCACTAATACCTTCCCAAGTTGGGACAGGGCCCAGCCGATGAGGTGGGCCGCTCATAACGGTATGTTTCCGCTTTACATCTCGGATCGCGGGTTCTTACATGAAACTCTCAGGTGAGATCAACACTGTTCGTGGCAACAAAAACTGGATGCGTGCTCGTGAAGGTGTCATATCCTCTCAAAACTTTGGCAAAGAGCTCGATCTCCTTTATCCCATCATCGAAACTGGTGGTTCTGACTCTGCTGCTTTCGACAATGTTCTTGAACTGCTGGTCGTCAACGGCGTCGTGACTTTACCCGAGGCCGTAATGATGCTGATTCCTGAGGCCTGGCAGGGAAATGAATATATGGAACCAGAGAAGAAGGCCTTTTACAACTGGTCAGCATGTCTCCAAGAGCCATGGGATGGTCCCGCTCTCTTTGCCTTCAGCGATGGCCGCTACTGTGGCGCTAACCTGGACCGTAATGGTCTGCGGCCATGCCGTTTTATCGTCACTAGCGACGACATCATGATATGCGCGTCCGAAGTAGGCGCACTCTATGTTCCCCCTGAGAAAGTCGTCCAAAAAGGCCGTCTCAAGCCCGGTCGTATGCTTTTGGTTGATACACAAGAGGGTCGAATTGTAGATGACAAAGAGCTGAAACGAGCCACCGCTTCAAAGCAGAACTTTGCTTCCTGGGTCGAGTCTCACATCATTCATGTCCCCAACATCGTCAAGCGGGCCAGACGCGGTGGCGCTATCCTTGAGTCTGTCCTTGACGAATATTCTCTCAGTACTGATCCTAAGTTACTGGCGTTCGGTTACACTGTCGAGCAGCTGAACTTGCTCATTCTTCCTATGCTCTCTGATGGGAAGGAAGCTTTAGGTTCTATGGGCAATGATGCACCCTTGGCAGCTATGGCCACCCAGCCTAGGCTCATCTATGAATACTTCCGTCAACTTTTTGCTCAAGTAACAAACCCTCCTATCGATCCTATTCGGGAGAACATTGTTATGTCACTCGAAGCTTACGTTGGACCAGAAGGCAATTTGCTGGAAATGAAGCCTGAACAATGTCATCGTATCCTGTTACCTTCCCCAGTTATTTCGATTGAGGAGATGAACGCGATGAAGAACCTCAAGACTGCCTACACGAGCTGGCCATCGAGGACCATTGACATAACCTTCCCCAAGGAACAAGGTTTACCTGGATACAAGTTTGCCCTCGAGAAGGTATGCAGCGAGGCTACCCAAGCTATTGATGATGGTGTCAAGGTTGTCATTTTGTCGGATCGTGCTACTTCATCTGGCAGAGTTCCCCTTTCGGCCTTGGTTGCTTGTGGAGGTGTTCACCATCATCTCGTTCTTCAGAAGAAGCGGGCCAAAATTGCTCTCATGGTCGAGACTGCCGAGGCCCGCGAGGTCCACCATCTCTGTGTTCTTGTTGGCTACGGTGCCGATGCTGTATGCCCCTGGTTGTTGATGGAGACTGTTCATAAGATTGGACGGGAAGGACTGTGAGTATTTTTGACACCTCTTGTCTCGATATTAGGACTAAATATTTTCCAGTATCAAAGGTGACAAGACTGTCGAGGATCTGATGGACAACTACCGTTATTCCGTCAACAATGGTATTTTGAAGGTCATGTCCAAGATGGGTATCTCTACACTTCAGTCCTATAAAGGTGCCCAGATTTTCGAGATTCTTGGTCTGCACAGTGAAGTCGTTGATCGTTGCTTCATTGGATCCGCTAGTCGTGTTCAAGGTGCCACCTTCGACCTACTTGCCATGGATGCCTTTGAGCTTCACGAACGCGGTTGGCCTTCTCGTGAGACGATTATTCCTCCCGGAATGCCAGAGTCTGGAGAGTATCATTGGAGAGACGGTGGAGAGGCGCATATCAATGATCCATCTGGTATCGCAAACCTCCAGGATGCAGTCAGGGAGAAGAACCAAGCAGCCTTTGATGCGTACTCCCGTAATGCTGATGCACAGACCAGACAGATCCATCTTCGTGGTCTCCTTGATTTCCGCTTCGAGAATGCGACTACCATTCCTATCGAACAAGTTGAGCCGTGGAATGAGATCGTGCGCAGATTTGTTACTGGCGCTATGTCTTACGGTTCCATCTCTATGGAAGCCCATTCCACCCTCGCCGTCGCTATGAACCGCTTGGGTGGGAAATCCAACACTGGTGAAGGAGGGGAGGATGCCGAACGTTCGCAGGTACTCTCTAATGGTGACACACTTCGTTCTGCCATCAAGCAAGTCGCATCTGGACGATTTGGTGTAACATCCAACTACCTCGCCGATGCCGATGAACTCCAGATAAAGATGGCTCAAGGGGCCAAACCAGGTGAAGGCGGGGAACTCCCTGGACATAAAGTATCTGGATCTATTGCCCGAACTCGTCATTCAACTGCTGGAGTCGGTCTTATCTCTCCCCCTCCTCACCACGATATCTATTCCATTGAAGATCTGAAGCAGCTCATCTACGATCTTAAGTGTGCTAATCCTCGGTCTCGTGTTTCTGTCAAGCTCGTTTCTGAAGTTGGTGTCGGTATCGTTGCTAGTGGTGTAGCAAAAGCTAAAGCCGACCACATTCTCATCTCCGGTCACGATGGTGGTACTGGTGCGTCAAGGTGGACTGGTATCAAATATGCTGGTCTTCCATGGGAGCTCGGTTTGGCCGAGACCCACCAAACACTTGTACTAAATGACCTCCGTGGACGTGTCACAGTGCAGACTGACGGTCAAATCAGGACTGGTCGTGACATAGCCATCGCTTGCTTGCTCGGGGCTGAAGAGTGGGGTTTTGCCACCACACCCCTTATTGCTATGGGATGTATCATGATGAGGAAATGTCATTGTGAGTTATGATTTTTTTAACGCTCAAAATTTCTGTCTAACAAGATTCGTCCAGTGAACACTTGTCCTGTCGGAATCGCTACACAAGATCCACAACTTCGTGCCAAATTCGCAGGTCAACCTGAGCAAGTCATCAACTTCTTCTACTACCTTGCTGAAGAGCTTCGTGGATACATGGCGAAGCTTGGCTTCCGTACCATTAATGAAATGGTCGGTCGTGCGGATATGCTCAAAGTTAACGAGAAGTTGCGAACCCCTAAGACTGCACATCTTGACTTGTCACCCATCTTGAAGCCGGCTTGGCAAATGCGTCCCGGTGCGGCCACCTACCGAGTCCGTCAACAAGATCATAAGCTCTATATTCGCCTTGACAACAAGTTCATCGACGAGGCCGAACCCGCTCTTACTAAAGGTTTGCCTGTTCACATTGATTGTGATGTCGTCAACACCGATCGTGCTCTGGGAACTTCTTTATCATACCGGGTGTCTAAACTTTACGGTGAAGAAGGTCTTCCTCGGGATACTATTCATATTCGCATGAGAGGATCTGCTGGCCAGTCTTGCGGTGCATTTTTAGCCCCCGGCATTACTATCGAACTTGAGGGTGACGCGAATGACTACGTCGGTAAAGGTCTGTCAGGTGGTCGCCTCATTGTTTACCCCCCCAAGTCTTCTGTCTTTAAGGCCGAGGAGAATATCATTATCGGGAACGTCTGCTTGTATGGTGCAACCTCAGGAGAAGCCTTTATCCGCGGTATTGCTGCTGAGCGTTTTGCAGTCAGGAATTCTGGTGCTAATGCCGTTGTTGAGGGTACTGGTGATCATGGCTGCGAGTATATGACTGGTGGACGTGTTGTGGTCCTTGGTACTACCGGTCGAAACTTTGCCGCCGGTATGAGTGGCGGTATTGCTTATGTCCTTGACACTGCGCACACTTTCGCTTCTAAGGTCAACATGGAGATGGTGGAACTCGGCAAAGTCACTGATCCCCGGGAAATCGCTGCTCTTCGTAGTCTCATTGAAGATCATCGTCATTTCACTGGGTCCGAGGTCGCTAACCGAGTGCTGCAAGACTTCCATCACCTACTTCCTCTATTCGTCCGAGTCATGCCTCTTGATTACAAACGAGTTCTCGAAGAGCAAGCTGCAAGGGAGAAAGAAGAGAAGCTAAGATCTAGCATTATCGACATGATCCCATCTCGGACTGCTAGTCAAGTTGATCTCGCTTCCGGCCTCGAGGACATTCTCCTTCCCAGGACACCGAAACCACGCGCTGAACCTTTTGTTCCCGATCTGGAAGATTCGTTGGTCGACGACTCTACCACTAAACAACGTTTAAACAAATTGGACAAGACTCGTGGTTTTATGAAATACAAACGTCTGGCAGAAGCATACCGTCCTCCTCGCAAACGTGTTAAAGACTGGAAGGAAATATCTACCCGTCTCAATGAAAGCGAGCTGAAGTATCAATCCGCCCGCTGCATGGATTGTGGCGTTCCTTTCTGCCAATCTGACACTGGATGTCCCATTTCCAACATCATTCCTAAATGGAACGACTTAGTCTTCAAGGGACAGTGGCACGACGCCTTGAACCGGTTGCTTATGACAAACAACTTCCCCGAGTTTACTGGTCGTGTCTGTCCTGCTCCATGCGAGGGTGCGTGCGTCTTGGGTATCAACGAGCAACCCGTCGGTATCAAGAGTATCGAGTGTGCGATTATTGACAAGGTTAGTTCGAACTTTATGTTAACCATTTTATATTACTGAGGGGTTGTTTTAGGGCTTTGAAATGGGTTGGATGAAACCGAATCCTCCTTCTTTCAGAACGGGCAAGAGAATCGCTGTCATTGGGTCTGGTCCTGCTGGTCTTGCCTGTGCTGATCAACTCAACAAGGCTGGTCACTACGTGACCGTTTATGACCGTAATGATCGCATCGGAGGACTCCTCATGTATGGTATCCCAAAGTGAGTCTTATTTACTTCCTTGTCAAATCCCCTCTTATTTTATTCAGCATGAAGCTCGATAAATCCATTGTTCAGCGTCGTGTCGACCTTATGGCGGCCGAAGGAATCGTGAGTGTATCCTCGCTCTACGCTTGGCGAACTGGTAACATATCATTTTCTAGACTTTTGTTCCGAACGCACATGTCGGTGTTGATGTCGATGTCGAGGATATTCATGCTGAAAACGACGCTGTCGTTATTGCTACTGGTGCAACATGGCCTCGAGATCTCAGAATCCCCAACCGCAACGCTGACGGCATCCACTTTGCTATGGACTACCTTCAGGTAGAGTATATGCACATTATATGTGTCCATCTTATACTGATCGCCCTCGAATAGCTCAATACCAAATCACTACTCGATTCCAACTTGGAGGACAGTTCCTATATCAATGCCAGGGGCAAAGATGTAATTGTCATTGGTGGTGGCGATACTGGTAATGACTGTATCGGAACCTCCATGCGTCACGGTGCCAAGTCGGTGACCAATTTCGAGCTCCTTCCCAGACCCCCAGTTTCCAGAGGAAGGGATAATCCATGGCCCCAGTGGCCAAGGTGAGAAATTTCTTCAAATTTAAGCTTCGGTTCACTGATGTCTTTGCAGAATCTTCCGCACCGACTACGGTCACACTGAAGTCGCTGCCCACTTTGGCAACGGTAAGTTCTGCAATATCTGGCCCGAATGCTATTAAACTTTCCCAAGATCCTAGGGAATACTGCATTTCTACCAAGGAATTCGTCTTGGATGACGAGGGTAAACTCGCTGGTCTGAACACCGGTACGTCACCATAGCTTGTAAAATGATTAATTTTAATAAGCTATTTCTAGTGCGAGTGGAGTGGACTAAGGATAGCGGAGGGAAATGGAAGATGGAAGAAGTTCCTGGTTCTGAGAAGTTCTTCCCTGCTCAATTGGTTTTCCTTGCCCTTGGATTCCTTGGACCACAGAGTGAGGTCATAAAGGCACTCGGTGTCAATCAAGATGCTAGGTCTAACATCCAGACTCCTCACAAGGTATTTCCAATCTTCGGAAGAACCACGTCGTGTTGCTCATATCTTTTCAGAAATACTCCACTAACATCGCAGGTGTATTCGCTGCTGGTGATTGTCGTCGTGGTCAATCTCTGATCGTGTGGGGTATCAAGTACGTCTTTGATTGTAATGACAGCGCAGCCTTGGTACTAATTATAACTCTTCAGCGAGGGTCGTGGTGCCGCCGCAGAAGTCGATGCCTGGCTGAGCTCTGGCAAGACCCGACTCCCATCTGCCGGAGGTATCAAAACTAGAGTGCGTGTCATGATTATATCTTGCTTCCAGAGATCAATGTTGACAACATTCATAGCTTTTTGTACCCCCACCAAGCAACTTAGTCAAGGCTTAATTATAAAATCCTTTTATTGTTTGATTATATTCCATACACTGGTTTCACGTTGTTCTGTCAAAAATGTGTCATATACACTGCATATGTAGAACTTTGTCCTGTGATTCTAATCTTTTTCGATGTAGCACTTTGTCACCCTCCTGTAACAATACTGTTGTTGGTTTATTCTCTTGAGTGCGT
This sequence comes from Dendrothele bispora CBS 962.96, assembly GCA_004369135.1. NCBI lineage: Eukaryota > Fungi > Basidiomycota > Agaricomycetes > Agaricales > Dendrothele > Dendrothele bispora. The sequence goes on from ML179036.1 coordinate 490,769, forward strand.
AACCTTTCAAAAGTTTTCAGACTGCGATTGAGAACCCTACAGAAGTACAACGGTGTGTACATGGAGAAAGCATAGCAACGAAGGAAAGCAATCAAATTGAACAATAAGATAATTATGTATAGATCTACCACTATTTCCTAACTGCTTGTACCAAGCGGACTAAGCCAGTCAACCTTTCCCGCAAAGTCTCGGCATATAAGAAACGCGTCAGACCAGTCGTGAATTCCCTGGAAATATGTGAAAAAGGATATATTTTGGTAGTCGGTGGAAAAAGACTTACAAGCTCAGAGACAGAGATCGAATAGGATAGTCGAGAACCTTTGGTATGCTTGTCTGAAGTATGGTAGGCCATTTGTCCGTCACAATGACTTTGGGATTGGTCAAACCTCGCAACCCTTCTGGTCCGCCTAGAAACAATGTGAGTAGAAAATTCCGCAGCTAACAAGTAATGACTGACCAAAACGGCCATATCCACTAGCCTTGGTGCCTCCGAAAGGCAAATCTTGACTGTAGATTTACTTGAATAAATCAAAGGCAAACAGATATCGGATATCACTTACTTCAGCTGTTAAAATGTGTGAGTATCTCGAAAGTCATATGAAAGGGCGGGAATGAACTCACGTAGAAAACAGCAAAGTCGTTGACAGAGACCATTCCACATTCGAGTTGTTTGGCCACTTTGAGACATAGATCTTGGTCTGGACCAAATACACTTGCTCCCAGTGCATAACGAGTCCCGTTGGCAATTTCTACGGCTTCTTCAACGGATTCATAGGGTATCAGAAGGGCGATGGGAGCAAAGACTGGGCAAGAAAAAGCTGTTAGGCAGTCGCCAGTAGGAATTGTAAGACGCACGTTCATGTTGAGTGATACTCGCAGAGTTGTTGGTCAATCCAACGATGGTGGGCTTGAAATAGTACCCTTGGTCGTAATAGACATGTTCGTACCTTCCACCACCATGTATCTTTGCACCATCGTCCTCGGCCTCTCTGATCAAGTATTCCAATGAGTCAAAACGGTTGTTCGATATCATGGCACCAACGTCCACAGGAGAAAGGTACCCCTGGTCTGAAGTCGACATGACGGTGCCACAACGAAGTTTTTCAACGCGCTCTTGGAATAGGTCGTATAGGTCGTCAAATTGGGAAGTATGGACTATCAGCCTTTCGATACCAATACAGTTTTGACCCGCGTTTTGACTAAGAAAACGAGATATAAGTTATTGACCGACGAAAAATATAAAGGAGACATACTATACACCCCGCATCCACAAGCTAATCCATCTGTCCAATTCAGTATCAGGAAGGATGATAGCAGGGTCTTTTCCACCGAGTTCAAGAGTGACTGGTGTCAGATTGTCAGTAGCAGCAATGGCAACCTTTGAAGAGACGCATTAGCTTGGGGCTCTCTCGAGTGCAAAGATGTAGTTACGCACCTTACGCCCTACAGTCTCGGAACCAATGAACGTGATGTGCTTGATTTTAGGAGACTTGATTAAAGCATTAGCCTGTTCTGGCCAACAACAACAGAGCTAGGAAAACACGACCAGTGAGTATCAGGGCGGCATTCAAAAGAAGTGGTCATACCTGGACAAGCTCAGGATCATGACCAAGCGCCTCTAAACAGTTTTTTATAATGCTAATAAACCACGTTGATGACCAAATGACATTTTCTGAACACTTGAGGACGACAGCATTGCCAGCAAAGATACCCGCGAGAATAGGCGACCATGCATTGTGCAGAGCTAGAAGCTAGTCAAATGACAGGAAGGTGGGGAAGAATACACAGAAAGCTTACGATAATTCCAAGAGACTATAGCAGTAACAACACCTAGAGGGTCATAATGGACTTTAGAGTCCTTGTAGCATAGAATTAAATTGTTTGAACGTGATTCGGGTCGTAAATAGCGTTCTCCATGTTCAATCAACCATTCCATCTTGGAGCAGGTCGTTATAATTTCTCCAAGGGCAGCGTCGATGACTAGAATAAATGCATGAAGGAAAGGAAAACGGACTAGGAAAATAGTCACTTACGCGTCTTTCCAGTATCCCTACATGCAACCCTCGCACAGAGCTCCTGATTGTCAACCAACCACTTCTTCAAGCTACGAATGACACGTCTCCTCTGAGTGAACGTCGTCTTTCGCCAAGTCCTTTGCGCTTGTTCAGCTCTATTAATCATTCCGGCAATCTCCTCTTCGTTGTCTGCGAGAGCTGTAGTCAAGTGAAAGCCGGTACTGGGGTCATATCCAGTAATGTAGCGTCTGCCAGGAAGAGCTGGGGGCATGAGGGCTTGGTCTTCGAGGTGCGATTCTAAACATGGGTCTTTGATCTTGTATGCTTGCCATTTGGGGTCGGCTTCCTAAAGTTCAGAAAAAAAAATGAGCGAAGTATTAGAGTATTGAAGCTACTTACCACCGGGTTCCTAAACGAGAAGGGTACAGGGCTGTTCCGAGCCCTCTTTTCTCGTTCAATCACCAACCAGATCCCAAGGGCAATGAATGCAGATAGGACATAGAATGGATCAATGCCTTCCTCGCCATTGCTGTCGCTGGACAGGGACTTTATGGGATGGAGGAAGAAATAGACCACTTTGTCAAGTGTTAAACTCATGGTCGTACGAGTTGAACTCTTCCAAAAACGCGATGAAGCGCGTTGAAGAAGACCACGTGACCTTACAACTCAAAATTTAAAAGGTTTGCTTCCGAGTCGAACTCTTCGTCCGCCACAACCAATTCAACAAAAGCTTTATTTTCGGGCTTCAACGAGAAACTGCGTCAAAAGATTCTAATAGATCAAAATACCTGAAATCTTTGCCTTGCGGTATAGAAATATGCAAGTTGTTTGACTATCAGCGAAATAACCCCGGTCACTTGATTGATGATACTTTTGTCGAACGTTCCTATTGCTACAGCTCGACTCTAGATAACTCAGTCCAGTCCAGTCATGGGAGAAACGAATCCTTTGGTCTTTCGTTGGGGAATCATCTCCACGGGGAAGATTGCTACCGCTTTTACCAAGGCAAGTAAACTCCTACAGCATTACCTTCCACAAATACTAGAGGGCACCTGCGATTGACCGGATTCTGTGACGATGATACAGGATATGCTCGTCGACCCCAAAACGTGAGATCCATCTCAAGGCTCTCATTAAGCCTTCTCAAGCGTCTTTCGTATACTGCCTGCGCGGCACTATGACTATCTAGACGAGATGTTCACGATGTGATTCACAAAGTAACTGCAGTAGGCTCTCGTAACATGTCTAGCGTCCAAAACTTCATCGATACCCTGTTCGATGATAAGGTTTCGAAGCCTAAGGCATATGGGTCATACGAAGAGGTATATGTCGATCCGGTGCGTTTTCACCCAACCTGTCTTGTTATTGCAAATTCTGCTTCGAGATACTGAACGCATCGATTGCCGTCATTTTCTCTATGCAGGAAGTAGATGCTGTTTATATCGGTCAGCAATTCTCTTGAACCATTCTAGACTTCTCGGACTCTAAAAATCTTCACGTCAAAATCCGTAATTTAAAATCTACGACGTTACAACAACAAACCCCGCCGATAATGTCCTCTTCCCGATTCTTTCATTATTCCGACGTTTTGGAAAACTTCTCGAAAACCATCATCGCATGATACTTTAATAAACTTCATCAACTATGCCATCGACATCTTCATTATCACGGCACAGGGACACCCCATACCTCACACTACATCAATGCCCTCGACGCTATCAAAGCCAAGAAGCACGTTCTTTGCGAGAAGCCTGTTACGACCAACGCAGCTGAGCTACGTTCTCTGATTCAAGCTGCTAAAGAGAGCAATGTGTTTTTCATGGAAGCAATGTGGACCAGATTCCAACCGCTAGTTTTAGAGGTGAAGAAAATCGGAGAAAGTGGTGAATTAGGAAGACCCGTGGTGCTTCATGCAGACTTGTCAGGGAATTATGACATCGAAAGTCAGTGAGCGCACGTATTACACAATAGGCGTCTGATTGATGAGCGTTTTGTAACGCGCAGATATACCGACGACTCATAGAATTCTGGATCCGTACCTGGGAGGGGGTGCCCTGCTTGACATGTGAGCTTTTTTCCTGTGCGTGAAAATGAGACCTTTTCGCTTCATGATATATTTTTTATGGGAACAGTGGTCCTTATCCTCTTGTCTGGGTATGAATTCTGGCCTCTTTATGCCTTCTTACCCTACCCCCGATGACCTTTCATGCCTAGGCTATAATTGCATTATACGAACACCCATTAAATGAATCCACCATTCCTGCCGTCACGGGTTCGATGCTGAAAACCCCAATCACTGGCGTCGATTGCAATACGTGCTTTACACTCAACTTTTTTCAGTCAAAGATTGCTGCTCAAGCTGTGTTGAGCTGTAGCATCAATGTGGATTCAGCAGATCCTGGAGTGACGATTAGATATGAGAAAGGGGTGGTTAGGATCAAGACGCCTATATTTTGTCCCAAAGAATTCGAAGTTGAATATACGGACAGGGGCAAGGTGGTGAGGTCGACGAAAAGGAAGTTCGAGTATGTTGGGGGGTAAGTAGATATTTGCATGGCTATTGTTCTTCGATAACACACTTTCTTAGTGGATGGCATTTTCAAGCCGATGAAGTTGCAAGATGCGTAAGAGATGGAAAGATCGTAAGTGACTCATGGGGACATGTGAAGAGTTTATTGGAGATGGATATTTTTGACGAGGTGAATTGAATCTGTTCCCGAAGCATTCATTCTGACACTGTATTAGGTCCGCCGACAATGCTCTTATATGTTTCCGCCCGGGGTGGAGAAGGTGATTTTGGCTACCGAATGAGTACCGAGTCTCCACAGCGATGCCTAAATAGTACAGAAGTGTATTTTTGAAGTCACTTGCCATCGTCTGGTTGAGTCCTTCCTCAGTACTGGGACATCAACATGTGTATAAGTATATGAATATGAACGAGAATGTTTGACAAAAATCAACGACGTCATCATGAAACTGGTGTGCAGGGAGTCCGTGTTGACTGTTCACGGAGATGATACACGACCGCGTCTGGGTAGCCCAAGACGACCGACTGAAGACAATAATGTTATTGGCAAGAATGCTGTAATCTGTAAATTTTGGCGTTTGGCAGTGAACAGTGAGAGAGTGGCTGAACGGGGATAGTGGGTTACGTCAGCAAAGAGATTGGATTGGAGCATTGTGGCCGCTGGTTGTTGGCCAACGCGCTGTTCCCTACGATGAACTGGCTCTCGTCCCTCTTTTCGTCGGGCTCCTCCAGCTCTCGCAAGGGTCAGGCCATCCACTCAACCCATGAAGCCTTTTCAATACCAACCCATTCTCCCGTATTCGGCCCCACTCATCCTGACGCATTCAATCCTGACACTCTCAACACCCCCGATACTGCTTCTTACAGCTACCCTCCCCCAAGCCCCGTAACTTATGGCTATCTTCCTACGCAGTATGCTGAATCTTGTTTCTTATGCCCGAGTCATCACTAAAAATAAACTATAGTTCTCGTTCACGGCCAGCCTCCCTCCTACCTACCCATCGCGACTCACTCCACACTCCTATGCATTCACCGACTCCTTATCCTCCTCTTGCAACGACATGGAACCGTCTTCGCATGTGGCTTAGTCGTGAATATCCCGAACTTGGAGACACCCTGAATTATGGTATTCTCCCAGAGGATCTTGCTCAAATAGAAATGCAGTTTGGATTCGCTCTGCCCCCTGCCGTCCGGGAGTCATATCTCGCTGTTGACGGTCAAGAAGCAGAATCTTCTGCTGGCTGCTCAGAGGGTCTCTTTTTCGGGCTCACACTTCTCCCGCTTGAAGACGTCCTCGAAGAGTGGCGCTTTTGGAGAGAAGTCGACGAGGATCCCTCTACCGGTGGCAATGCACAACTTCGTGAAGCTATGAGCTCTATACCTTCTGGCTGGATTCGTCGGGAATACTCACAGCGCGGGTGGATACCGCTTATTGCTGACAAGTCAGGCAATTACATTGGTGTCGATCTCAATCCTGGAGAAGGCGGAGCAATTGGACAAGTTATCATCTTCGGACGTGATTTCGATACCAAGATTGTGCTATTTAATGGGGATGGTACAGCAGGATGGGCCAAGTGGCTGGCCGCTTTTGTAGAGGACTTGGAGACAGGAGAGGGTTTCGAAATTGGTAATCTCGACGACAGCGAGGGGAGTGAGGATGGTGTAGGGTACGAAAGCTATTATCACGATGGAACCGGACGTGGTCAGGGCGATGGAGGTGGTGACAGTAGTTCTGCAGGTGGATTGCGTCTTGTGGGAGAGTATAAAGGTTGGAATGTGTTGGAGGCCTGGGCGGATCGAAGTGTCCGGAAATGGCACGAAACGGGCGTTATTTCTGAAGCAATTGAAGATGAAAAGAAAACGGTTCGTGATTCAGAGTTTGTATCGTGTTTCCTTCTGACCATGATATTCTATAGCATACAGAGAAACTTTCCATCACATCATTGGACTTGAATCAAGAATCTGCGGCTGAAGTCGCTATTCCAGTCCTTGGTCAGGTAACTGAAGAGGAGGAGTCTGCAGGTTCGATTGCTACACCGGTAGCAACCGCTGCCCCAACCACTGTTACATCATCCGTACCGGCTCGAAAGTCTCCTCAAAATCTTCCAACGATATCTGTTACGAAACCTCCCGTCCCTCTTCCTGTCGAACTTCCTACACCTCGGGACATTGTTGCTCTCCCATCACCTCCGGACTCCACTCATTCATCATTCGACGAGGACAGAGAAACGATTGGGATTCGAGGTAGACGTGAGCGACCTAGAGATATAGAAGAAGGACTTTTCTCCCCCAGCTCTAACGTGAAATCCTCATCACCGACCACACCTGTATCGACATCTGGTGCTCCTGCCATGTCGAAGAGAATGTCTCCTCCTGATCTCATGGAAGAGGACACCGAGGTGCTGGAGACAACGCCCATCATCCAACCGTCATCGTTGTCGTCTCCAGTTTCTTCTCAGGAGCCTTTCTCGAACTCAAATGAGGAGTCCTTAATTGATGCAGACACCCCCGCAGAGCCTGAAACCGGGGTTGAGGACATCACAGCGACTGAAGTGGATCCTGATGTCACAATCCGTCTGGTCGGCGGGGGCGGGTCCTCCGGCTTAGTGTCAGAGGAACAGGATGAAGAGGCTAATGGATTCGAGTTGGGGAACGAGACTGACGGTGATGCTGCATCCATTACCTCTGCAGCATCTGTAACGTCCGAGGTTAAGACAGAAGAGAAGAAGCACAAGCACAAAAAGTCCAAAAGCCTGGCTAGCCTGAAGAAGTTTGTAGGCAAAAAGAAGGATTCGGTCAGCAGTATCAAAGATAAGGAGGCGACCGTGACGGAGGAAACGAAATAATGAGTGTGAAAGGAAATGGATAATCCGATGCAGCTTGTAGTAACAGTATCGAATTGATGCACCCTTAATAGACCAGGAGTAAAGGTGATATTTGCTTTTGCCAGGAATCTCTCAGCCAATATTTTATTACTGCTAGCTCTCCTTCACAAACCATATATTTTTTCACTGCGTTTCGGTTTTTTTTTCACGTATCATTTTTCGGACACGTTCGCACCTCTTCCTTTTTCATATCACTGCCTTTCTCCTCTCATCGTCGTCGTAGTGGTAATCGCCATAAAAGTCCCCTCGTTTGACCTTCACTTAGTACCGCTACCATTGGCTAGTCACCAAAAGCACTTTTCTTAATTGCTCATCCGCTGCCTTTCGATGTATAGCTTCTTCCGCTCTTTTCGTTTTCTTTCCCTATACCCGCAATCGCAACGTCGCTTTTCAGCCTCGCGATTACACGTACAGACTGGTGAGATGTTACTCAATCTCAAGGTAGCAATAAAAAATAATTAATAGGAGAAGTTCGATGCTCTCACAATAGTGTTCTGGAAAGTCCTGAGTCCCACACTCGGTGCATAAGGGTATTTTCTCTGGAGGGATCCGCGATGATTCAGAACTGACAACTGACAATTTTGGAATATGGTCTGGTTATGTATCAAAGCAAGGTCTACGCAAATTGGACATTGTTGCAAAGAGTAAGTCTACCTTGTAACGCTCGTCCAAAAAAAAAAAAATAGTGTTCTGGATTGCTTGTTCGCCAACTAGTTTTGTCACTTTGGAGTTAGACAAATGAATATTCCACATACCGAGTCACCCAAGTACCGCAATATTCCAGTTGCCATTGGACATGACTGTAAGAATAACTTCGTGTCTACATCAGACGTAGGAAGCAATGCAATACTCCACTTTTTCATCAAAGCTCTTATTCCGCAGACAATGAAAAGAGTGTTGTTTGAAGAGGACAGTAAATACTGGAACAGTTCATACCACTGAATGACCAATAGTCCCGGGGTGTAGAATTCTCATGCTCTAAGATAGATCTGGCATTTTCGGCGAACGTGATGTCTTTGTCGTTTCTTGATATTTTCATTGTACAGAAAATCCGCTATAATATAAGATACAAGTGAATGATTTATACTTCTGAATCACCTCTTCATGGCCTCCTCCTAACTGGTCCTCTGGGTTTCGCAAATGCCTTCTTCTCATCAGACGGCAAAGGTGCTCTCGGCTCGATACCACCGATTCCAGTCGCTCCAGACGAGGCGGAATCATAGCCCAGTCCATCCTTCAAAAATTCCTCATTGACTTCAGAAGGATCAGAGGTTTCCGCCCTTCTAGAAGCTACAGAGATGGTCGAGGAAGAGGACAAAATGGTCTTTAGACCTTGGGTAACGAGCGCAGCACCAGATGAATAAATCATGCGATGCTTGACAGGCGAAGTAGAAGGGCAGGAGTAGATAAATACTGCAAAGCAGAAATGTGTCACTTCCGAGTTACAAACGAGACGGTAAGAGGGCATACCGAGTTCACGTTTAGGAGGATTGGTATAAGAATGGTTCCACGCGAAGAATGCGTAGCAAGGTTCTGAGCTAGGCAACGCGGTCTTGAGAGTGTTGGCGGAAACAGGTGTCAGTTTAGAGACCGTAAGTGTCTCTGTTGGCACATCAATCGTCTACATCGAACGAATTAGTTCAAGACCATACGGAGTGATCTAAGTACTTACCACCACTAGAACTTTCTCCTCCTCCTCTTCTCCAAGGGATTTGACAGCCTGCTCAACTTCCTCGCTCCAATTTAAACCATGTCCCGTAACGAGAGGGCTAGCTGTCCTCCGGGCTCCTTCATATGGAGTATTGGTTCCTGACTCTCTTTCCGCAGCTTTGATGTCTTCCAGCTCTTTCTCACGTGCGGAAAGAGGTTTGGGCGCAGCAAGATGAGCAAGATGAGCCTTGTAGGCCTCAGGAGTGAGATCATCTTTCGAAGTAGCAAACATAGAATCATTAAACAATGTTGATCCAAGTGATTTGAGAAGCGATGAACGCGTTGAGGCGTAGAGCATCTGTAGAACAGATGCGGGTATCTATCAGCAAGAGATCTAATCATGGTGAATGATAGTTGCCTTTTCCCGAACTTTGGCAGAGTCGGGCACATAGTAGATGGCGAGCCATTCATTAGGGGAATCTGTCTTTGCGAGAACATATGCAGGGACATTATCCTCTAGAATATCTTGTAGTTTCGAAAGATCGCTATCGAAGGAGCCCTGAACAAGGACCGAAGTGTCATGCACGAGTGATTCTGCATGATAGTTAACACTAGTCTGCAGCAAAAGACCCCAGTAATACCATTGCGAATAGAGATTTTCAGGAATCTAGTTGACTGAGAGTCGACAGCTGTAGAGAATGTAGAGGTAAGTTCTGGGGAAACACTGATTCCTGATGAAGCGGACATAGTAGTACCGGTTAGAAAGAAACCACGATCATGTCTGCCATTCCTTACCAGACTTACAAGGTTAGCGCTCCTCCCTCATTATCACTCTCTACTCATCGCGTTCTAGTCCAAAAGACACTCAAGACATCTGTCGGGCTCTAATCTATCTAATGGAACCACTGTTAATACCACACCTACTAATACACCGACTAATGGGTCTATACCCAACGGCTCCCTGGCCGTTCCTACTGAACCCAATATGCATTTCGATAAACCTGCGACACCTGAACTGGTCATTCAACCCGCTCCATCGCACTCGAATTTTGACCCAGTTCCGAATGGTCCTACTAGTAATGGATTTACTCCGAGTGACGCTATTCAACATACTCCGAACCCTCCGAAAGTAGACAATGAAATAACCAAAATATCGTCTCCATCACCGTCACCCAACATTCGTATCGAACCTCTACCAGCCGACACGTCTGCGTCGTCGAGCGAAGCCGTACCATCCCGACCCATTTCCGTTGCGTCATCATCAATTGCCGCGGTACCTAGTACAAGCACTTCTCCTTCTCCTCGCAGGACATCTACATTCAGACGTATTCCTCGGAACGTCAGCACTAGTCGACCTTCGTCAATATCATCTATCGCAGATTTATCAGGCAGGGAATCGACCACTGCCAGTAGGCCGAATAGTGTCTTACTTCCTCCAACGCAGCTCTCCAGGCTGAACACTGGTACAGCACCAATCAGTTCATCTCCGCTAGCACGCGACAATTCACTTCCAGTTTCCCCTTCATCTCCAACCCAGACAAATCCGATAGAAACTCTTGCCGCACCACAACCCCAACATCCGCCGACAATCGTCGCACCACAACGTACTTCTTCCCTCCAGGATTCCTCACCTTCAACAACGTCATCCGCATCCACAACTCCAGCCTTGGTGCCGTTACCGCCGTCACAAGCTCAGTCTCCCTTTCGCGTGCCAAGTGCCCAGTCACGCCGTAGTTCCCAATCCCCAACGCCGCACGGAACTCCTACAACACAACGACAATCCACACCCACTCCTTACCGCCCCGGATTTCAGCCTAAAGGTGTTTATCGTCCGCGTACAGATGAGTTTCTTTCGTTACGTCGTCTCGCTCGAGACGGCCCAGAGTCTGATACGAGCAAACGGATTGAGAGAACCAAATTGGAAAGGCGTTTAGAAAAGCTGATTTCGCTGCATTTCCCGGAACCAGGAACTCTTCAGCCCGAGAAGGATTCCAGCTCTAAAGAGTTGTCGAGGCCACAGATTACTCCTAAGCAAAAGTCCGCTACAAACGCTCGTCGGCGTACTTCTTCGTTCTTTGAACTGAGCATGGATGACATTCGGAAAAGCGTTGGAGATAATCTTCTCCGTAGTGTCTTGTCTTCGTCTACGAACTCAGAACCTCGGAAAAGTGACGTTCGTAATGCTGAACAGCGTATAACACCTTGGGAAGAAGATGCCGATGTGTCGAAATGCCGGATATGCATGGCTTCATTCCATCCGATCACAAACAGGAAACATCATTGTCGACTGTGCGGAAGGATCGTTTGTTCATTGCCTCCCACACCCGGGTTTGACGAGAAAGACACGAGTAAAGTAGGTAAAGGAAGAGCGGCGCCTTGCTCAACATTATTTGTGGTCGAGGGTCCACGAGGGCAGCGACGGATCGAAGAAGTCGATGAGGGTGTGGATTATGGAGTACGGAGAAGGAAACTCAGTGTAGATGCTGGGCCACCTGGACGACCCAATTCCATGAAAATAGAACAGGATGAGGAGAAGTTCCTGAAAGGTGTCAGGATATGTCGAGATTGTAGGCCTGTGCTGCTGTGAGCGATATTTGACCTTTCTTCTGGTTCTGATCTAATTGTACTTGTGCTCCAGACGCCAGCAATACCTATTTGAGATGTCTGTTGTGCCCACATTTGCGAGATTATACGACGTGTGTTATCAGTTCTCCCATTAACTGCATTGATCTTGAACATTTCTTCTCGTAGGCCTTAATAACCCTGGAGAAGGAATTAGAAGACTCCCTTCCTCAATTTCAGGAACTGATTTTGAGCCTCAAGTACGGTTCCTCCTCAATCATTGTGACACTTGACTTATTGACAATGACAATTTACAGCAAAGACTCGGGTACTATCTCACCACAGTCTATACCTACCCACGAGGCCTCTGTCGCTCGCAAAAGACTTCTGGAGCTCTTTGCTCAGTACGACGCTCTCTCCAAGCGAATCCGTTCTTTACCCTGCAAACCCGGATCCTCTCAAGACCGCGTCCAACTCGCAGTCATGACACGAGCTAACTTCTTCCTGCAGGAACATATGTTTCCTTTAAAAGCGATACCCAAGCAGTCTAAGAATGGCGATTCCAAAAAAGGGTCAGGCAAGGACAAGGAGGAGGAGGAAGAAGAAGGTACCGTCATAAACGGTGTGAAGCTCGACCCGACTTCAGAGCTCTCCAAAAATTTGCAGCCTCTACTCGAACAAGAGTTGCTGTTGGAGTCATTCGTGGAAGAGGCAACGGCACATAGGAAGTTTGAGGATGCAAAGACACTGAGAGCGAACCTTGGGGAGATTAGGATGGAGATTGACAAGATTGTGAGGGAGGCGGATTTGAAAGGTTCTTCATTGAAACAGGGTAAGAGAAATGGGAAGAGTAGGAGATGAGATGGGTAGATCATTTATTTAAACAACTTAGACACGAACGATAGTAAGTTCTATTGGGTCACAAATGCTATTATTTCAAGGATTGACCGCCAGAGCACGCGCGTGTATGATGCTTGAGAGAATACTCCCTTTACAGTAAACCTAGTCTGTTGCGGTGAAGCTGGAAAGATATGATAAATTCCAGAAGCGCTCGACATTTTCTTGGGCTGGGAGCTTGAAGGTTTAAGTAGTACTTGCATGCAAGAATATTCAAACTAGAGTATCGGACGGGTCCAAACTCTTACACATACCACCTTGAACATACAGTGACAAACTTGACAGTAATAGGACAGACGCATAAATACCGCCAGTTTGCAAGTGCCCGTTTCCCGGAAGCACGTTGAATCCTTTTCTTTATGTCAGACAATCTTTGGACATCCTTCCGGAGTCGGCTACCTTTCAGGCGTACTGAAACATCATCGACTTTGCACCCTACTGCTCATGACCAGCAACGTATCATGAATATATCCGGTGCAAACCTTCCTCTACTTGGACCAGGCAAAGCGTCTCCGGAGGCCCCGTATTGGAGAGAAATTGTTAATCACCAGGGAACATCAGCCTTTCATCCAAAGCCTGCACAATACAGAGTTTTTCGAAACGTGAAAGACTATGGAGCAAAGGGCGATGGCAGGGCTGACGATAGTGCTGCAATCAAGTTGATAGTTCAGGTTGCTCCCACATTTTTCAACTCCTAATAACCTGTATTCAGCCGTGCCATTTCTGATGGTAATCGATGCGGTGGCAAAGAAAGTACATCGTCTACGTGGGTGTTGCACACTTGTGACTTTTCGGTTCGATGGATTTTTTCTGACAGTCCATCACCAGAATCACTCCGGCTGTAGTGTACTTCCCCTCAGGGTACTTCCTATACCTTGAATTCTCTGAATCAGCCTGATAGATGGCCCCCCCAGAATATACCTCATCAAGAAAGCTCTCACCCCCTATTATTACACCCAACTCCTCGGCGATGCTAGGAGTCCCCCGACTTTACTCGCAGACCAGTCATTTAGAGATATGGCTGTCATAGATGCGGATCCTTACATCCCGGGTGGTCATGGAAGGCAGTGGTTTGTGAATCAGAACAACTTGTGCAATCGGTCTTCTTCAATATTTCGGTTTACGGTTCAAACTAATTGCGTATCTCATGCAGCTATCGCTCTGTAAAGAACTTTATTATCGATACTCGACTGTAAGCAGCTTTTCTCCATGAACTAAGCTACAAATCCAATTCAAGACGCATAGTGTACCGCCAGAGATCCAACAGGGAACGGGTATACATTGGCAAGTTTCGCAAGGCACGTCCTTGCAAAATATCAAATTTTATCTTTCGGATGCACCGAATACTGCTCATCAGGGTATTTGGATGGAAAACGGAAGGTGAGATTCTTAAGATTAATACAGGAAGACTACTCAGACCTCCTGAGCAGTGGAGGTTTCATGGGCGATCTCGAATTCCACGGAGGCAAGTTTGGAATGTGGGTCGGGAATCAGCAATTTACAGTGCGGAACGTTGTGTTCAACAACTGCCAAACAGCAGTGTTTGGAATATGGAACTGGGGTGGGTGTTATTTATATGGTGCCTTTCACCATGTTCATCCTCAAAATCAATCAGGGTGGACTTTTCAGAGACTTCAAATCAACAATTGTGGTGTCCGTTTTTGACGAACAGCTATATGATCCCTTTTGATATTGCTACCTAGATTGGCTTTGACCTACTCACCGGAGGCGTCACTCAAGAGACACAAGTTCGTTCTCATTCATTTCGTCTTTCCTAGGCTGACCATCACGGGTTAAAAATAGTCAATTGGGTCTGAGGCCATCGTCGATGTTACCGTACGCGATACAGGCACATTCGTCCATACATCCAAGTGTAGCCAGGGCTATCTCGCCGGCTCCCTCGTCTTGAACAATATCGATCTTTACAATGTCAGGATTGCTGTCGCTGCTGGGGAATACAACCAGGTTGTCCTGGAAGGTGGAAACCGGAAAATCGAAGCTTGGGCTCAAGGCAACGTTTACCGGGGATCTGATTCGACGAGACACTTTACTCAAGGTGAAATTGCCGCTCCGGTGAAAGCTAAGGTGTTGCTCGATGACCGGGGACAGATTGTTTCAAGAGCGCGGCCCCAGTACGAGGATTACTCTCTCGATCAAATCGTAAGCATCAAGGACTGCGGTGCAAAGGGAGACGGAAAGACAGATGATACGGAAGTCCTCCAACGTGTTCTGAACGAGGTCGGCATTTCTAGTAGCTGATTCTGTTTCTGCGACTCTAACGTGATCCTTGAGTAGTTCGCAGACAAGAAAATCATCTTTGTCGATGCAGGTACATACCTCATTACGGATACACTGACCGTCCCTCCTGGTTCTCGTATCACTGGGGAGGTTTGGTCTGTTATTGCTGGAACCGGTGACTCTTTCAAGAGTCCGAAAGAACCGAAAGTGATGATAAGAGTCGGCGAGGAAGGTTCTCAAGGCATCGTTGAGATTAGCGACATTCTTTTTTCGACCGTCGGGCCAAGTGAGTATATCCAATGACGGCCTGTGTATGTCTCTTACGCTCGTCGCGCAGCTCCTGGTGCAATCCTTGTTGAATGGAACGTTCGGGAGCCCGACAATATTCAAGCAGGGGCTGGATTATGGGATACACATATCAGACTAGGAGGAGGTACTTATTACGACCTCGTTCGATGCAATTTTTCAAATTTATACTTCTTTCTAGCCGCTGGTTCACAGCTTGAATCTGACACTTGTCCTCGTGGAAATCAAAATTATGATGTATCGACTGCGGCCTTTTTGTCCATACACCTCACACCTAAGTCTACCGCATACTTCGAGGTGAGATCATCGCAAAAAACCCAGTTATGACGGTCGCAAATCCGAATCCGAATCTCATTTTTAGGCTACTTGGGTCTGGTTGGCCGATCATGATCTTGACCGCGATGGTACATCGCAAATCAGCGTCTTTGCAGGGCGAGGAATTCTATCAGAATCTCAAGGACCTGTTTGGCTGATTGGTACTTGTAAGTCGTCTTTCAGCCATTTTTCGCGTGCGTGGGGTTTATACTGGCACATCTAGCTTGTCTGTCATTTCTGTTTAGTGCGCTGCAATCCCTTTTGAACAATACTTTACAGCCGAACATCACACGATCTATCAATACAACCTGGTAAATGCGAAGAATCATTATATTGGCTTCGCCCAGACAGAGACGGTACGTGACACACCGATGAACCTATAGAATCAACAGAACGTACTGAACGTTTTTCTTAAGCCTTATTACCAGCCAAACCCTGTAATACCAATACCTTTCAACTTGAACCCGACCTATCATGATCCTACATTCCCAGAAGATCTGGAGTCGTCGTGGGCACTGGTGATCAAACAGTCAGAGGGTATTGTCGTTTTTGGTGCGCCTCAATCCCTCTTGCAAACGAAGCATCTAACATATCTTTAGGCGGAGGCTTCTATAGCTTCTTTCACGACTACTCGCAAGAATGTCTAAAAGACAGCTCGTGCCAGACCCATGTTGTCGATGTCGGCTCAAGTTCGCGGAATGTTTATTTGTATTCGATCTCGACGGTCGGTGTCACTCATATGGTTAGTGTAGATGGTAAAGGCGTGATGAAGCACAGTGAGAATAGGAATGGGTTTGCGGCAACGGTGACGAGTTGGTTATCTGGCTGATCATGAGCACCTGGCGACGAAACCAGAGAGTCAGTGCAAGGGATCGGATGCCTTCCCGTGGTGATTGATGCAGAGACGACGTTGACAGTCGTCTGGAGGGATATCAAGAAAATGTATTCGCATGACAGTACTTTCTGATACGTGTAAAGTAGAAACCAGCAAGGTCCTGTGAGGAGTAGAGATTAGCACACTACTAGCAAATTTCGATGACAAAACTAAAATAGCAAATGAAGAAATGAGAGAATCAGTTCTCGATGCATTTCAACAAGCATCTCCTCCACCTCCATTTTTGTACACTAGGAGGCTTTGGTATAGACGAGCTGCAATTATGTCCGCCCATCGAATAATTATCATCACGAAGAGATAAAGATAAAAAGATGATTGGCATAATGTAACTTGTACTCACCACTATGATGTGTATCAAATGGATCCTGTGTAGATTACGAGACGTCTAAACGAAAGAGAAGGTCAGAAATCACGAACACTCGTCAATCAGAATGCTATGAGATATCAGACAAGGCTGAAATCGATTATAGGCTCCACACATTGGATTCGGAATGTGGTAAAGTATGGTTAAAAGTGAAATCATCACTATGGAAGGAAAAAAACGCGCAAGGAGAACTCACACATGAGTTAAAGCGACTTGAGGTAACGACACGAAAGTTGACAGAAAATTTTATATACTGAAATTTTTCAGACTCCGTCGCTTTGCCGTCTATCGGCTCGTGACCTCTCGTGACGCGTGAAGACGCGATCACATGTCTATTGTTCAATTGATTCGTTTAAACTTTAATCGAGTAATTTCTAGCGCTCCTTTCCTCCTCCCCTTCCCCAATGCTCCATGTCTACCCTTAAGAAACGCAAAGCAACGAAACCTCTTGCATCCACCCCAATCTCTAAGAAGCCACGGCAAACCCTTGATAACTTTTTCTCGCCGCGAGTCCCTCTTCCTCGACAAAGCCTCGGGAATGACCCTGCGACCAGCAGAACGTCGGAACCATCGCACGTTGCATTGAACATAGAACAAGGTAGAGTCTTAAAAATGGTGGTGGATGAAGGGAAAAGTGTATTTTTTACTGGTGCCGCTGGTACTTTAGTTATTTTGTTTATTTCATGCAGAATCTAAATCTCACATGGAGTATTGGTTGTAGGAACCGGCAAATCATTGCTCTTAAGAGCAATTATTAATGGTCTTCGAAAGAAGTATGGGAAGGACATAGAAGCCGTTTCTATAACGGCTAGTACGGGGATGGCTGCTTCTAATATTGGTGGTGAGTAGAATCTTCACCTGCTTGTTTCTAGTTTGTTGACGAGTGGGATTTCTTTGTACATACAGGAATGACGATACATTCATGGGGAGCAGTTTCACCCGTGGCTCAAGATATTGACTCTGTCATTAAATGTATCAAAACTTGTAAACCTGCGTTCCAACGGTGGAAGAAGACTAAGGTTCTTATTATTGATGAAGGTTTTTGGGTCATTTCTTGTTATCCGAGAACTCGTCTGATTGTGTATGTCTGTGTCACTAGTTTCTATGGTGGACGGTCGCTTCTTCTCGCAGTTAGCGGAAATCGCGGCTAGGATTAGAAAGAAAACAGAGAAACCTTTCGGAGGGATGCAGGTAAGATGTTGTCGGCACTGTTCCAACGCAGATGTGTTCTTACGAGTCTGTGTCTCCATATAGTTGGTTGTGACTGGTGACTTTTTCCAGCTTCCTCCAGTGACGAAGAACAACGCAGAGCCTATATTCGCGTTTGAATCAGCTGCATGGCAAGAGACTCTCGAGTGTACCATAAATCTCACTCAGGTCTTTAGACAGAAGGACTTAGGTGCGGTGCTTCGGTTTCACAGTTCAATTATACCCTAATTAAGCTCTTGTGTTCCACAGCCTTCGTCTCTGCACTCAACGCCCTTCGGGTAGGGAAACCCACACCAGAGTCTATCAAACTATTCACTTCTCTTTCTCGTTCACTGCCATCCAGCTCTATACTCCCAACCGAACTCTTTCCCCTCCGAGCTCTCGTAGCGAAGTCCAACGCCGGACGCCTCGCTGCGTTACCTGGATCCCAGTATACCTATAATTCCAAGGATACTGGGACCAAGCTAAATTTACTAGATAACCTCCTTGCGGAGGAAAAGGTCGAATTAAAAGTCGACGCGCAGGTTATGTTAATTAAGAATGTGGATGAAGTGTTGGTTAACGGGGTAGTGGGTAAGGTGCTGGGATTCTATTATCCCAGTGAGTTGGTTTGTGGGCCGCTCGCGCCAGATGAGTCGATTTCAACTTCGAAACCGCTATCGGCGACGGCGAATGGCAAGGGAGTTCTTATCGATAAGAAACCCTTTTCAATGTCTGCAGGGCCCAATTCGAGTGTGAAGCATAAATCTTCGACTCAGAGTTTAAAGTCGGCCACGGAGACAAAGAAGAATGGAGCGTTGATGAGGTTAGTGCAGTTAAATGAAGACGGGAAGACGCCTATTCTGGCCTCTTCTGCTTCCTCCCTGGCAGGGAGTGGTGAGGAAAGTAAGGAGAATGTTGGTGTTGGCACCAACATTGGTAAGAGCGAGGATGTGAAGGCTTCTACCCTTTCCAATAACTTGAGCGCGAGCGCCAAGGGAAAGGGTGGAACCAAGGCTAAGATTCAGGAGAACGAAGAAAAGTACCCTCTAGTGTTGTTTGAGTATCCTCTACAACGTGGAGGTAGTGGGTCCGAAGCTGTATTGATCAAGAGGGACGAATTTAGAGTTGAGGACGCGGAGGGTAAGGTGTTAGCTAGGAGGATACAGCTGTGAGTATATGTGTTTATTTTCTACTGTTGACGACGAGTCTGTTTTTAACTTTGGTTGTAGACCACTCATTCTGGCATGGGCCATGTCGATACACAAGAGCCAGGGCCAGACGTTGCATCGGGTCAAGGTTGATTTGAGTAAGGTGTTTGAGCGAGGTGAGCTGCTGTGGATTTGATCGAGTCTCTATTCTCGTTTCTTGACCTGGTTTGTTGTTTCCGAAAGGCCAAGTCTATGTTGCACTCTCTCGAGCGTCATCTATCGAAGGACTGCAAGTGGTTGGGTTTAATCCCAAGAGGGTGAGCAGGCTCAAGTTTTTTTCGGGTTTGAGTACTGAATTTCGTTTTAGGTCATGGTTCATCCGAAAGTTGTGGAATGGAACAAGACACTAGAGCAAGGAGACGGCAGTGCGGAAACCAATACGTCAGGCTCTAGTTCAGAATGAGTTCTTCACCGTTACATAACTTCGCAATCGGTTTTGAACAAGACTCGAGCTCACCTCACCAGTAATCTAAGCTTATTTGATAATTATGAGTAGAGTTAATCTGAGAAAGGATCTTGTTAAAGAAAACATGAGTATTGGCTGAAGAGTACATAGAGATCCCATGACGAATGACGCGGGGGCCGAAGCGAACCAAATGCGTCGGTTCTTTCGCACAAAAAGAAAGTTGGCAAGACAGGGAAATGGTGGAGGTAGTGAGCTCGACGTTGGTTCAGACGACCTTGGACCACAATACAACGCGTGAATAGGGTCCGTGTCGAATGGGACCTGTGTCGGAAAAAGTCTAGTTTACAGGAATGAACGTCGGTGCGCAAGCAACGGACACGGGAAGATGGATATTCCGCGTATTCCCGCTCAATTCCGTGTGGTATTTGAACACCACTGCGGGGTTCACTTCCATCCACGCCCACCATGATCCCTCGTCTCTCTGTCCATGCGACAGCCAGACTCTCCTCGTCCCATGTCCTACGTGTTCATGCCGTTGCTCGCTTCAGAACTTATGCTACTGAGCCTCCCCCAAAGTCAAAGATCTGGCCTTCGGCCGACGAGGCGATCAAGGATATGAAGTCGGGTGATGTTCTGCTTTGTGGAGGTGCGTAAGATCCCTTCCTTCTGCTGCTCTTCTAATATATTATTATCCAGGTTTCGGTCTGGCTGGTATTCCAGGTAAGTCGAAAAAATATCCGTGCACTTGTGCACATCCGCGGAACTCAATTGTAAATCACAGACACGCTTCTTCGCGCTCTCGCAAAGAAAAAGGACACTGTTAGAAACCTCACTGGTGTCTCCAACAATGCTGGTGCTGGTGACCACGGCCTAGGTAGGTGTACTCGTTCGGCTCGGGTCTAGTCCGATGCTAAGACAGCGGTGTAGGTAAACTCCTCAACACTGAACAACTCGACAAGATTGTTGCTTCCTACCCTGGAGGGTACGCGACAGCTCTTCACGTCTTAATTCATCTAATTCACGTCTTTATCCAGAAACAAGAAATTCGAAGCCCTCTATCTCAAAGGCGAAATCTCTCTTGAACTCGTTCCCCAAGGTACCCTCGCAGAACGTCTCCGTGCCCATGCTGCTGGTATCCCCGCCTTCTACACTCCCACTGGTGCTTCGACCGCTGTGGAACAGGGTACTATTCCCATCCGATACAACCCAGGAGGAATATCCGCTGGTGTAGCTATTCCTGGTATCAAGAAAGAATTCCGTGAAATCAATGGTAAACGCTACATCTTGGAACCTGCCATCGCCGGGGATTTTGCTTTCATTCATGCTTGGAAGGTCGATGAAATTGGTAACTGTGTCTTCCGGTGAGTGTCTACTTTCGCGTCCACTTATTTCGAAACTGACTTCCGTCCATTCAGCTATGCCTCCAACAACTTCAGTACTGCCATGGCCAAGAACGCAAAGTTCACCATCGTCGAAGCAGAAGAAATCGTCCCGGTCGGTTCTCTTTCGCCAAACGCCATCCACCTTCCCTCTGTCTACGTCGATCGTATTGTCCAGGCTACCGAACCCAAGCAAATCGAAATCGTAACGCTTTCCCAAGCCGGTCAACAACCTTCGGAAACTCAGTTGCCTCCAGAGAAAGTGGCTGCACAGGCTCAGAGACACAAGATCGCCAAACGCGCTGCAAAGGAAATCAAGGATGGGTTCTACGTCAACTTGGGAATTGGTATGCCTACGCTCGTTCCGGAACATCTGGAGAAGGGTGTTAAGGTCTGGTTGCAAAGCGAGAACGGTATCTTGGGAATGGGCCCCTACCCCACGAAGGACCAGCTCGATGCGTGAGTGGTATTGAAATCTACCATGATCGTGCTCTAAAATGATTGTCATTTGGATAGCGACTTGGTCAATGCTGGAAAGGAAACTGTCACGCTTCTCCCTGGTGCCTCTGTCTTCGGTACGTTGTTTACCTATGTCTGCCCTTTCTTCGTCTTCTTACATCTCTTCCCTTCGCAGATTCCTCTGAGTCCTTCGCCATGATTCGTGGTGGTCACATCGACGTCGCCATCCTCGGTGCTATGGAAGTCTCCCAAGTTGGCGACATTGCCAACTTCATGATTCCTGGAAAGATGGTTAAAGGTATCGGTGGTGCCATGGATCTCGTCTCCAACCCAGACAAGACTAAGGTCATCGTCGTCATGGAACACTGCGCGAAAGACGGCTCACCTAAGATCAAGCCCCAATGCGATTTGCCTCTGACGGGAGCCAGGACTGTGAGCACGATCGTGACGGAGTTGGCAGTGTTCGAGGTGGATAGATCGAAGCCTGATGGACAGACTGGGCTGGTTATGACAGACATTGCTGAGGGTGTGGAGGTTGAGGAGGTTAGGAAGAAGACGGGTGCAGAGTTTGAGGTTAGGGAACCTTTGGGCAAGTTCTAAGTGCGGAATGATCTGGATCCTCTTTTTTAAACAAGGGAGAACTGTGAACCCGATTACTGGAGGGGAGGTGGTTTTGAGTGGCTGTCTCGAATACCAGCTGGGAGTTGTTGGTTGTATCTACTGCGTCGCTCTCATGTTGTCTGTTTCTCGTTATTCCGGCCCCTATTTACATTTGTAGTATACATTTCAAGAACGAAATTCAAGAACGAAAAAAGAGTCGAACACAGATGGCATACCATTGGGTCCGATAGTCTGGTTAGTATATAGAAATATTGTGGGAAACAGACGAATGATTCTGTGTCGTATCCAAACGAATGGGACGTACACTTGTAAGAGCTTCTCGGTCCTCTTTATATAAAATTTAAAATCTATGAACCTGAAAATCCTCCATTTTGTGCATTCCGTCTCCGATATAATGATATTCCCTTTGACTTGCAATTGATCTCTGCTTTAACAAGTACATTAAAACCTCGAAGCTGAAAGGGCGCAGATTGCAGACTGCCTTTTCCGATTGGCTGCTCACGTCTAATCCACCACTTCGTTTTTTCTATAGATATGGCTTTATGAAGATCGTTAGATGCTACTTGTGGCTGCTTATCTCGTTTACGCTTGGTCGACCCATTGGGTTTGGAACTTATGATCGCGTCCGCAATTCCATATACGACCACATTGTCGTGGTGGTTATTGCAATTGGATGATCGTACGGTAGCGTACGGTGCGGTAGTTGGTGGGTTGCTGGCAACTATTGGAGATTTAAGCGGTTGTCTCCATTGCCAACGCTGATGCATGATGGCCCATGGGTGCAGAAAGTGCCTGAATACTTCTTCGTATGCGTCTATCTATAGAACGAAAGGGTGTTCTAATTTTGCTGGAACTGTGATTTTTGTTGCCATTGGTCAGATCTTTTTTGCTGTCAGTACGTACTTGAACGTTCTGAACATTAATTATGGTAAAGTACCTGATTGAATCCATTCCATACAACGAGTATGGGATTTTTATCTTTGCTCATTGTCTTAAGGACCTTTTCTTTTGAATCTCGCATGTGAGCACCGTATATACTCTGTTACATCCTATCGATTTGTTGGAAAAAAGGACCGGGTTTGTTGTCGGTTGTTACAAAGGGATTTTTCAGAATGACTTACGAACCTGAAGCTTCCCTACGTCGTCTCGTGAATGCATAACGGAGACCGCGTGTGATGTTGTCATTATGTTGATATGGTTTTGCTGGCAGCGGGGTAGACTTTCGGACTGTGAGAGCCTCGGATTCTGTTCAATCGAAGTCTCTGGACTCTTGGCGTGTATCTATCTATCTACTAACGGGTAGACAACTGGTAATACTGCTTTTGGGGCGTTCGCGTCTTTCCTTGAAATGTTGAGGCCTTGAGCGATGTAGACGGGACCATCAAATGAATCAAATTTTGGACCTCAACGTCTCAAGATCTCAGCCTCAAGTGGCACCTGGTGGCACTACAGCCAGATCAGATAATAGCTTTACTACCCAGCAGCCAATCATGATCATTGGCGTCCATTGTATTGCCTGCGATCTGTTCCAACAGAAGGGTAACTTGTCATTTCTCGTTTCCCTTCCCATGGACCTGGATACCGCTAGGACCTGTCAGGAAGTGCCCCTGAAAATTCTCAGCAGAAAAATTGCCTCTGAAGCCTTTCTGGCACAGTTACACTTACTGCAGCCCAAGGCCGAGGACCTTTACTATAAGACGATGGAGTCGAGGATACTTGCTTCCATAACAGTAACATTCCGTTGTTGTTGTCTTTCTTCCACCGTACAATACTTGCCATACTCGAAAGCTCAGGTGACGGTACCACCATCTGGTAGAAAGATTGCCGGATGATGCCGACGTCCAATGCAGATTGCTACCCCGGTGCCATGGTTTCGGGTTTGTACACAGATCTAATTTCATCTGTCAGCTCAGGGCCAGGTGATGTGATCTTCCGATGTGGCGAAACAAAGAACGGGTATAAAGGCACCTTTTGTGTCCGTCAAGTTCCTTCTTCAACCTCCCTTCACTAGGTCTTTTTCCCACTTTCTCTTTCAGGACTGGTTCCTCTATCCTTTCCTTCAAGCAGCGTTTTCCGAGAAAGCAGAAAAAACTTTTCCATTCATTCTCATCGCGAGGAAAACTCCACTCACTAGTTTTTGTACCCCCTCCCTTTAAATCGACACTTTCTTGAAACTGCAAGTCAGTCAAAATTATCATCATGTTCGCCAAAATTCTCTCGGCTGGTACTCTTTTCCTCGCTCTCACGACTCAAGTGAATGCGCACGCGTTGATTGCTCCGGCTCTGGGTGTTAACGGAAACGGTGCGCGAAGCGACGTGCAGAGGCCCAGTGGAAATAACGCGTGTGGAAACGTCAACGTCGCACAAACGATCGGGTCCTCGACGCCTGTTCAGGCTGCTGCTGATGGCACTTTTACGACGACTGTCACTAACTTTAACGGGTAAATATATATTTTCTTTTTCCTTGTTGGTTTACAGTAGCTGACTTGTGGTACCTTTTCTCTTTCGTTTAGTGGTGCTGATGGTTCCCGTAAGATCCAGACTGCTACTGTTGATGCTACGGCCAAGGGAACGTCTTTCACTGGTCAAGCCACTATCTCTACGAACGGTGATGCTGTGAGTAACTGTGTCTTCGTCTTCATTAAAAGAAATACTTCAATCCGTGTGCAAAACGTACTGATTGATCGCCCGTTCTTTTTCTTGCTTTTTCAGGTTCCCGCGAGCACTGGCTCTCAACAGATCGTAGCGAAACTTCCTGCTGGTACCCAATGTACTGGTGGCTCTACCGGAAACCTCTGCCTTGTTGTAGGTTTCTACTTTCGCTCGTTCGTATGATACAAAAATGAGCTAATGAGATTTTTTGTGCTTCTAGTCTTTCAAGACCACTGCAGGGTTCGGTAACTGTGTTGCTGTCTCGCAAGGTGCTGGTGCTGGTGCTGCTGCCGGTGCTGCTACTGGTGCCGGTGCTGCTGGTGCCGCTACTGGTGCTGGTGCTGCTACTGGTGCCGGTGCTGCTGGTGCCGCTACTGGTGCTGGTGCTGCTACTGGTGCCGCTACTGGTGCTGGTACTGCTACTGGTGCTGGTGCTGCCGCTGCTAACAATGGTGCTGCTACTGGTGCTGCTACTGGTGCTGCCGCTGCTAACAATGGTGCTGCTGCTGCTGGTACCACTGGTACTACCACTACCACTACCGGTAACGGAAAGGGTCGTGGCCGTGGCCGTGGTGGACGTGGACGTGCTGTAAGTAGAAACGTTTGTCCTCCAGTCGAACCTTGAAAAACTAACCGACATGTTTTTAAACCCCTCTTTCTTTTCGTTTCAGGGTACCCGTGCTCCTCGTGCTCTTCTCGCTGAACTCGAAGCACGTGGAGAAGAGACTCTCGAAGTTGTCAGGCGTGGTATTGTTGACTGGATCTGGGCTTAAGTTTCTTATATAAGTCCGGGGTAGAGAAAGAAATAGTGTTTAGAGAAAGGTTGTTTTCCTTCTTTCTCCAGGTTTAAGCTGGTTTCAATTTCTGTGTACAACTTCTAGTGATTTTTTGTGTTTTGTTTTCCATGTTCCTTTCCTGTGCCGCGATAATGACGAAATATACCTATGTGACTGGGCTTTACAAAAAAAAACACAAAGTAGAGAGAAATTTGGAAATATTCAATGAAAGAAGCAAGAGAAGTGGAGTCGATCCTAGAGAGTATTATTTAGGTGGATACTACCTTTGTCGTCAGGTTGCAAGGACTTCAGAAGACCAGTTTTTGAAAATTTCATGATGTACATACTACCAGAAGGTTCTCTCGAGTCTCGATCCCGACGTCGAAGGACATCGAGTACCGCACCCGCTATGAATGCCGTAAACACATAAATACCGTCTATGCAAGGGAAATTTTCCCTCGCCTCCGACTTCGCCTCTCGGATCTTGCATCATTCTGCTGGCGGTGTCAGGACAAAATCTAGGGTGCAAAAATCGTAACGATGTGTTCGGACGGCCGGGCCTTGTATTCAAGCTGGTTTTTTGCTTCCAGTGAGGAGGTCGAGTAGAAGTTTGACTTTTTTTTAACAGTTATAGGTGGTAATTGGCAACGCGTTGGCGTATTACGGTCCTCATAGGAGGTATTTACGGGTTGTAGGTACCCCCGCAGTGCTATGTGTGTATGGATATACTTTCGAGAGCCGTCATCCATTTTGGCTATGTAAGTATGCAAGCCGGCGCTATCCATGTGCGTTATGACATATACAAGGTCCGTTTGTCGTAACGGAGTCCCGAACAAACGTGCATCGACATCACCTGCAAATCGTTGTCTTTCTAAGACCATCTTCCTGAAGCTTGCAGACTGTATTGTGCACGGAGTCATCACAGAGAGAGACGCTCAGCTTACTCATTGCAAGTATTTTTGGAGCTAAAGGGCTCGGTCAGCGCGAATTGAAATGCATGGGACCGAGTGATTTGTCATTGATTGTCGCTTCCTTTCGGGGATGGGTCACCTCCTGAAAAATGACTTGCTTCATCATTCAACCTAGATGCAAAATTGTGTCATCCAAAACCAACATGTCGTCGGAGCCAGAGTATAAAAGTAACAGGCGGAACACGCCTTTTCCACTCTCTCTTTCGAATACGCTTCATATTCTGAAATGTCAATGAACGCGTCCGTTTTACCCTCCTACACTCCCTCCGATTCACCTCCATCCTACACATCTGCCCCAGAAGATGGGGAAGAGTCCCTTTCGTATACTCAACGATTAGCTGGTGCTCATGCTCATGGAACATTCACCAAAAAGTGTGGAAGTGTGTCTGTAACATTGACTGAGCAGGAGAACAATGCGCAGATGCCTGTTTACGCCCAGCGAGGCGTCGTTTCTGGAACTGTTCATGTCGACAGTTGTCACCACATTTCCGAAATCGTGCTGAAGGTATGTTATACTCGGTATTCTCTACTTAGCGAATGTTCGCAAATCGTTGTTTTCCACAGTTTCGGGGAAGACTCAGAGCTGGTTTGACCGGATCGAACGCTGCTTCCAGGACTATCAAGACTGTCAATGAGAAATTCGTTCTTTGGTCCTTCAGGAACCCTCTCGAAGGCCCGTGTCCTTACTCTATTCCTTTCTCTGTCATCTTCCCGGCAAGCTTCAAAGACGGCCGTCGCGAATATCCTTTGCCACCCTCGTATGAAGCTTACCATAATGGGATCCCTGGTCTCTCCGTAAATTCAGAGTACAGCCTAAAAGTAGTCGTCAAGACTTCCAAGACTCTATGGACTCACCACAAGACGTACGTGATTTTCTTACGATGCCTTACGGTCCAAAGGTTCCTGACACTTTAGCCTATGTTTCATCAGGGTAACAGTCCCTTTGAATTATCGTCCGCGGAAAAGGCCCTCTCAACCCATAATTCCTCTTAACACCACCTTTTTCTCATCCGTCAAAGTTTGTCCAGAGGAATGGTTCCAAGCCTCTGCAGCTTTGAAATGCAACAAATGCTCCGACTTGACACCTCTTCAAACACACGTAAGTCTTTCTTTCTTCCTTCATTTCGTCTCTTGCATTCCAGACCCATCGAATCTAACCTTTAATCTCATTTTTGTTCGATTTTTTTCTCAGTTCTTCCTCCCTTCAGTTCGCGTATTCGCCCTATCCGATTGCATTCCTTTCCACATCCAACTTACTGGCAGACTATCCTCTCTCCAAGCCTTACTCTCCCGTCTCAAAATCGCTGGTGAAGACAACTCCTCTTCTGATTCCACTGGCATGGAACTATTCCAACCTCGAGGAACGAACGTTATGACGATGTCCGCCACTGTTCACCGTCAAGTTTCCGTCAAGGTGAACAATCAACTGGCGTGGCACAACGCTGTGATCGGGAAGGGTAATATTCGGGCTGTACCTCCCTCGTTCGACTCTTCGGCTTCTTCATTGGACTCGTGCGAAGTGGAAATGAATTCTGAACAGAGCCTCGATTGGGAGGGCGAGATCAAGTTGAGGGAGGGTGTACAAGTCGGACAGTTTGATGCGGGGAATACCTCGGTCAAGGTAAGGTCCTTTTTTTTCTACGAACGAACAGAATTGTTAAAGGCTTCTTGTTTTCTCTACTAGGATTTCATCATCTTCTCTATTTCCGGACCATCGAACTGCATAACCGACTTTGTCGCTCTACGAAATGCGGTTCCTATTGCTTTCGTTACGGATGCCTGGTCAGAGGGTAACGTGTACGGTTGATCCATTCGTCCATTCGAACCCAATTTTCTTTTTGTTCGATCATATATGTATATATTCGATTGGACTGGGTCAAGATGGTCATGAAGCATTGCCCCCCAAAAAATCGCCTGAGTCAATAGTCGAAATTCTAGAGCTTGGACAAGCTTTTAGACGACTTGTGACGCTACGTGCGATGCGTATTTTATTACCTATTATTATCACCAATATTCATCGTTCATCTTCATTCAAATCATCATTGGTTTCACAAGACATACACATATGTATTTTATAGATGGACTTGAAATATGTTTTCGTGTTTTTGTTTTTGTCCCTTTGTTTTCTTTTTCCTTTTCACATTCTCTTTCTCGTATCGTATAAAAGGGCCGCAAGGATGATATTAATGGGTTTTTCGTCCGTCCCGAGGGCATTTAGAAGGTGCGTTCTCCCTCTTTTATTCAGACTGCACTTTTTTATTCAATGGAATCTCAAACAGAAGTATACTACGTACACAAAATGTAATAATAGGGAACGCCATTGTTGTGGCATGGGGTAGATCATGATTATTTCGAATTTGTTACGACTCTTTTAACGAAGAATGCACACTTGAAAGTCTTTTTTTTTACTGGTACTACTTAGACCTAGGGAATTTATGAACTCTACACGTTGTAGTGGGTGGTTTGTCGAGGAGTAAAATAACGCTTGGATTGCATTTCTTGTCTGCGCGTATTCCATAAGCTAAATCTTGTCGAGGCTCAGGGTGGCTTGAAAGGTTTCCAACCATATGAGATGGGGGTAGAAACAGAGAACTGGACTAGCCCTTCGAGATTTTAAGTCTCGTAAGAAGCAACTTTTGAAATCGTTATAGTGTGCCTACGGGAACATATAGAGTAAGTACTTGGACCTAAGTACTGTATCATTTCGATCAATTCGCGTGTCACGCGTCACGCGCGCCATTTTCAAAAACCCCGCCGTTATTTTTTTCTCGACTTTTCCGATTTTCTGAGGTTTATCAAAAATGAAAAAATGACAACTTTTGAGCGAATTGATCGAAATCGTACAGTACTCTAGTCAAGTAGGCGACATGCCGACTGTCGGAGCTCCAATTTGGAAGCAGGCTCAGCGACGCGCGGGCTGTAAGCCATTTCGACTAGGACCTTTCAAGTCAACGTACATACGAACCACCGATTCTTTTGAGTACCATCCATTCGACTCGACCGTCTGGAAGCATTGATTCGCATGACAAAGTATATTCCAACAATCAAGACTCAAAGCTCTGTCAAGGACACTTGAGTTTTTTGAACGCGATGAAAAGTTGTTACTGCTAGGTTCGTCTTGATGATTTGACCCTATCTTCCATTGCACAACGCTCACTTTACTAGGGTATAGCGTCTTTCCAAGTCAACTGAACAGGAGTCCACGAATGTCAAATATCATACTTGGAATAGTATGTTGAATACATACACTCTATCATCTCAATAAAGCCGCCCGAAGCAACCGTAAACACAACGGCGAACGCAGCCTTCGAATCCTATTATTGAACCTGACTCGCCCAAGTTGAATTGTATAGAGTCCTGCGTTCCAAGTTGACAAACTCCTATCTGCTGATAGCTCTGCAGCTTCCTCTTGCCTAACGAAGGTCTTCGAATTCGAACATCCTTCCCAGCTTATAAACTCTCCGTTTACGTGTCTGGCCGGATCTGCTCGTCGACGATGTTTGCCTGCCTGATCCTCGAGAGTGGTGACTTTTCCTGAGAAAAATTCGGTCAACGTGTGAATCCAGTCACTGTCAGAAAAAACTCACGCTATTTTTTTTTCAAGTCATGATTTTTGTGGCGTCATGCATTCATGTGTTAGAACGAGCTCGAGGACTTCCTCGCTTTTTTTCTCGACCAAAAATGAGTTCTAAGTAAATCTCTTCTTGTCAGAAATCATGATGATGGAATTTTTTAAAAATAACCTACCCTGCTCCATAATCCTGCCGTATGTAGGACCAGAGTTGTTGGTTCACCACAGCTGACTGGTTCCGTGTCAGACTCTTGGAAGAGCAAATCCAGAACTAAGTGAACCAAGTAGCAGAAACCGTAGAAAGCCAACGTGAACAAGATGGCTATGGTGATACGAGCTGCAGTCCACTGATCCAGGCGAACGACGAGGAGCCTATCCACGTTGATGCTTTGCAGATACGAAAAGACGGATCCAAGGCAGGACTCGAACTCCATTAGGTGGAAGAGTGGACCGGGGAGGAGGGGGGAAAAGACTCGATATCCGAATAAAGTGGACATGTACATGTGCAGTTATATAGCTCGGGAAGTGATGCGGCTGGCAGTTTGTCCGTAAACGGTTTTTTTTTTGAATAAGAACTTGGCGGGAGAAGTTTTCGGACATAGGGGGTTGTTTCATTATTGCCTGATTCGTCAGGCGAAGTACCGGTGTGGCGAAAAACGAAAAAAAGAATTTTTGTTACATCAGTCCGGGGACTGATTAATGATTCGTGATGCATGATTGATCGTCGAGCTTTAGCTGTTCTGAATGTGACGATGACCGTAGATATTGGAATATCTTCACGAAATCCATCTCCAAAGCTGCAGTGACGGCGGTTTTTAGACGGCCAGCCGAACAAGCTTCTAATTCAAATGTGGTATTCCGGATTCGGATCCGCTATATGCAACCTATGATTTAAGATGAGCTCTTTCTTGTGCATTCAGTTGTTCTCCTTTGAAGTAGTCGTGTAAAAAAACCTGTTGAAGGCTCCACGAACTATCGGCATGCGCAGTAGAAAGCAAAATAATAAGGTGCCACTGTAGAAAGTGGAAGAAAAGACGATCAAACGCCGCAGCTTACATTATGAGCAGCCGATAATGAACCTGACCAGGCTTGACCAATGCTGGCCTACCTAGATGCGATCGCTCGCGCAGGCTTGAGTGGGAGTCCAGACGGCTGGATGATACAATGCTTCAACTTTTTCCAAAGCACAGAGGAGAAGAGCAGTCTCGACCGAGTCTCGTGCTCGGAGTAGGCCGAATGTCGCATTTAGATGGAAAAGTTATATATGGATTCAATACATTCGCGAGATCCATTAGTTTGCAGTCGGAAGATGCACCCTGTTCTTGCACACCATGTCCTAATTGGGGGCTTCGCCTACATCATCTGTTTGTTTCGAACCTCTTCATGCGCTATACACGCCGTATCACTTTTGGCGTTCTCCTCTTTTTTTCTATCGCCCTTTTCTTGAATAACAGAGCTCAGAAACAAGGGGTGAGGTCATATCCTCAGTCGCGTACTTCTTGGAAGTTTTGGAGCGCTTCACCCCCGCTATACGAAGAATGGCACGCATATGAACGAAGTCTTCCTCAACATGACCTGTCGTTACCCCCACCAGAAGGGCGTGCAGCGAAATTTGTTTTTATGGCGAATCATGCTCATGGTACGTTGGCTCGAGAAATTTTCTTTTTTTTCCTTTTACCCGCCCATTTGGCTCACAATAATGCTGCTTTGCTCTGTATAGCGTCTGGATGGGGAAACGTACTTCAAGAAATGATTGTAAACGCCCATCTCGCCTATGCTACTAAACGAGCGTAAGATGCCAAGGCTCTCTTTCTCCCCTCTGATTTCGTCGTAAGACCGACTTGCTTTTCCCGAACAGATTCGTATTTTACAACTACACATGGGACCACCATGAGTCCGAGTACTCAAGTTTCAACGGAAAAAAAATTCCTTCCCGAACTCCTGTTTCTACTATGTTGTCTGGTATGTTCAAAAAAATGGTGTTTTTTTGGAGAGCTCTTGCACGCTTGCGACGGAAAACGTCATTAGTTGTGTGCCAAACCTGCAAGCTTTTCTCTCCTTCTCCGACTGTTCTTTCTTTCTCCCTTTTCACTCACTTTTCTTCTTTTCTTTTCTCTTACAGGACCAATAATAGGTGGTTCATTCGGCCCAAACAGTGATGTGCCCCGTGCAGTACACAAGGAGTATTTTCGCGCAGTATGTCCCAACGTGACCCTCATCGACACTGAGGAAACCAAAACAAAGATCGCTTCTCATGACGGCCTCACCGTGTTGAATGGATGGATAGAGAAGCTAAACTCGATGCAAGACAGGTGCATCGAGTTTGATATTCGGTCAGACCAAGCGTTCGACATATGGTGCGTTTTTTTTTGTTTTGTTCCTCATACCTTTCCTCGTACCTGTCTTTATACCGACCACTACACAAATGTAATAAGGTTATTCGGCCACGACGAAATCCTTTCCTTATGGCCTGCCCTTCGTGAATCGCCGATCGTCACTGAATTCGCCTTTTCGCCTCTCATCATGGCAGCCTTCGAATCGAACAAGCACCTCTTCACTCCGGTTTTTCGTCGCTTCTTTTTCTTCTCTTCTTCCTCATCTCTCGACAAGGGCGACTCACCAATCGTTTCCGAGGCCCAACCCATTTCAGGCCTGTTAACGCTTCACATCCGTCGAGGAGACTTCGAACATCACTGTGGCAATCTCGAAGAATGGGGTGCGGTTTTCTCTGGGTTCAGTTCTTTCCCCGAGATGCCAGACAAGCTGTTCCCTGAGGGAGGATACAAGACTCGTCAGGAGAGAAAGGACGGTTACAGGAGACACTGTTATCCTTCGATATCGGAGATCGTCGAGCAAGTCAGACGGGTGAGGAAGGATGCGAGGGATCATCATTATGCCGATACTCATGCTTCTGAGAGTGATTACTCTGAGCTTAAGAGGATATACGTAATGTCGAATGCTCCCAAAGAATGGCTGGAGGAGTTGAAAAGAGCGCTGTTCCGAGACGCTGCTATCACGCCCGGCGAGGAGCCATGGGAAGCTATTCATACGAGCAGGGACTTGGTACTGACATGGGAGCAAAAGCATGTCGCCCAAGCGTTGGATATGTATGTTGCTGAGAGGAGTCAGACGTTTATCGGGAATGGGGTAAGTGGCGTTTAGCCTTAAGTTCTTGCTTGAGCTTGGAATACTCAAAGACGATTGCTCTAGTTCTCGAGTATGACCTCGAATGTTATGATGTTACGCATGGCGAATGATGTGGATGCCATAAATTCACGTCTATGGTGAATGACATTAGTTCCCGATATTCTGCTCCACTGTTGCATACAACATATGTAGTTACTCACAATACCCTGATTAGAATGCACATCTCACTTATACCATCTGTAGTCTAGATATACACGAACATCTAGTTTGTAAACTGACCATGCTATCAAAGACCCGTGGGTTTCACAACGATGCATCAAATTATTCTTATGGCAAATAAAACTGAACGATGAGCAGAATAATAACTATATGTATTGATCAACAAACTGATAATAGACAAGAAATGTTTGGTGCTATTGGTCAGCTCAAAAGAGCCTAAGCCCAAGGGTCCACGACAAGGATGCACCAGGATAGACAGACCTATCCCCCCTCGGGAAATAACTACCCTACTCTACCATACAACGACGGATCGTAGGCGAGCGTAGGCAAGAGCCGATAAATAACCAGAGACAAACAAGTACCGTAGGGAGATGGTGGGGCCGGAGGGAGATATCGCCTATCTAGAATAACTAGACCTAGCAACATTGTGGATAAAATGGGACTGGCAAAGAGCTGATATTTTGACAATCGAACGACTGAATGCGGCGGACTTGTGCACCTGGGACCGGGCCCTACACGGAGGGCATATGAAAACTTCAGGATATCCAATCTTGCAGCACGCGAAATAATGCGATCAGGAAATGGAAAGAACTGGCAGGGGACAAACCCAGAACAAATCAATGATACCAGCACACACGCCACTTGATGGCCAATCGACAAGGAAGGGGGACCTCAATACGCTGACGTGAAACCTCAATGGAAAAGAGACAGGAACAGGACAGCCAAATGGAGAGACAGGATTAATGTGAGAGCACTGGAGTTAAGCGAACGTGCAGACGAAAACGGAGAAACGCCTGGAGTCGACGTCCGGTCACCACTTGCGCGCAAAAAATTGCAATCTGAGGGTCGGAAGAGGCGGCCAATCTCAAAATGAGGCTTGACCCATGGAAGTTGAAGGGAAGACATCTCAAAGGCCGAAGACGGTAAGCACTCAAGACTCAGACCAAGATCCTGATAGAGACATCAGCATGTGAAAGTGGTACAAGATGATATAGATTACTCACTTATGGCTTCACAGGGGACTCAAGAGAACCTGAACGACACGTGCCATTAGAACAAGCCTCCGTAACCGCAAGAGGTACACACTCAGCGGCTCACAAGACCAAGGGCGAGCTCGACGCGAACAGCTCGGATATCACGGGCAATTGACGCCCACGATTGTGGGTCCATCAGTATTGACAGGCGTCTAATGTCGAGCGCCAGTTGAAACAGGCTTAGTGTTGACAGAATGCACGGAGCGTGCAGACTTGAGATTTGGCTTGGGACAGGGAATTCCCATGAGACCAGAGAAGGGGAGGCCGAAGTCAGCAAGGTGGTGAGAGCGGTTTGTGGCGTACGCAAGTGGCATGAATGACACAGCGAGGGTGGAGCGATTCCGTCTTCCTCTGCATTGTGGAGTTATAAATCGTGAAGAAAAATCAGAGGATGAAGGAGCTATTACGCACTCCAAGACGGAAGAGTGTGCTAGAGGATGTGGCGTCCAGGAAACCAGAGACCCATCATGCCAATGGGTTACTGAACAGAGCGGAGAGTAGGTCGGACATGGGAGAAGGGGAGAAGGAGAGAAGGAGGGAGGAGAGATACCAATGGCGAGAGTGATGTGGTGGAAGGAAGAGAAGTGAGCTGTGGTGGAGAAACAACGGCGGTTTTATATAGGGTGTGTCAACAGGCACGTGGTCATGATAATGTGGCTGTGTTCGGGTCCGGCTGGGCAGTGTAGACTCATGATCACTGCCACTCAGACTCATGAGCAACGATTCGCGAAACTGGAAGAACCTTTGCTATGTACAATTTCCACAACTCATTACAATATGTATGTACTACACCGACCGAATACTTCTCGACAAACGACGGGACTGTACCCGGATGCTAATATCTCCCCGTTGAAAGGGGTTACGTTCAAACTCTGACCAAATTGACGATGATCACTAGGGATGAGGGAAAAACTCCCTCGGAGATTTTCACCAGGTAATTTACCGGGGAGGCAGACCCTCCGAGTTTTTCACCCTAAATTACCGGTGAAAAACCCACGTGATACAAAAACGTGACCACAAAAAAAATCGTTTTTTGCCCAAAATCGTACATACACTGACGGCCAAAAATGATTTCACCCCCTACCAAATAGGGTAAAAGATCCGAGCCCGATTACAGTGTCGGCACAACAGAATCCCTCTGGTTGGGTGGTTTCCCCTTCGTTCTGACTGCTCGTATTTCATGAGCAAGACAAGTATATGACCCTCAATAATGCCAGCAGCTTGAAGTATCCCAGAAATGGATTTCTCGGAGATTTTTCCTTTTTTGGGGGGTGAAATCATTTTTGGCCGTCAGTGTAGTAAAAAAACTAACGAATAGTTCGAATTGCCACCTCAAAACTCATGTTTCTCATGCATCCGGGTCAAAAAACTTGACAAACAATGAATCAATAATTGCGGTTGCCAGTGGATTGCAAGTTATTCAAGTTAGGTACTACCAGAATGTTGGGAACTTGATGAAGAGCAAGAAAGACTACTGTTTATGTTAGTGAAGAGCTCACTTTTGTTTCATTCAAGTTGTCTTTGGCAGTGGCTGAGACAGTCTAAATCGGGCAAAAAAAAGTATCATAACAGCCACGACCCTACCACGTGACAGGGTAATTTACTGGGTCTGATATCGCTCGAGTTTTTCACCGGTAATTTACTGGTAATTTACCGGGGAAAAACTTTTTCGGTGAAAAACTCGAGTTTTTTCCTCAACCCTAATGATCACGGCCGGAGCATGATAGAGCAATGCGACCGAGTCCTCAGAACCTTCAACTTTTGCATTGATGAACGTTTAAACTGCGAGTGTCCGAGCACTCGATGCGAAAACTTTCCCGACCTTCAAATTATATTGACGACGGTATTCGTGTAAGACGTTTATCAGATGGAGGAAGTATAAGTCTTGGAGCAGTGTCCGTGGACAACTGCATTGAGAGTGTCTAAAGACGTCTCCCCAGCGTCAAAAAGTCGATATTAACGTTAACGCGCGGATTTGGTTCACTTGAGTCGTGCCAACGTACGCGTATTCGAGCTTCCTCGGATCGGACCTTCAGCATTACATACGAATGGCCGAAATGGACGAAGCAACAAAAGGACAGAGGCACAATTAGCTCACAGAGAATGGGAGGCGAGCCGGTTATTGTTCTGCGACAAGGAAGCAGTGCGAAAAAAAATAGTTGATTGTTCCGTATATGGAAACTGCAATAACGTAACGCCACCTCGTCCCGAGGGTCATTGTTTCTTTTGTTCTTCAAGGTCAATGAACACCAAAATGTATAAAAGCTCTTCCAACCCATGTCGCTCCGCCATTTTCTTTCTCCATTTTCCGTCCGACTCTCCTTGATTTTCTGACCTCTTGTGGCTGCCTGCTTCAATCCTTTCACGATGATATTCTCTTCAAAGTTTACTCTCGCTGCAATCGTCGGCCTGTCCCTTGCTGTTATCCCTGTTGCTCGTTCAGAAACGATTGATGTTACCGTTGGTGGCACTGGTATCTTCAAGTATGATCCTGAGTTTGTGGTAAGTCACCACCTTTACTATCAATAGTCGGAGAAACAATATCTTTATGTACGTCTCTGTGAACCAGAATGCCAATGTCGGCGATGTTGTCCGGTTCACCTTCAAGCAAAAGAACCACACCGCTACCCAGTCTACTCTTGCTAACCCTTGTTCAATGGCGGAAAATGGGTTCGATTCTGGATTGTAAGCATCTCTTCTCGCTATTTATCTAAAGACATTGCTTATATGGTGCTTCTAGTATTCCCGTTGCTGACGATGTCACCGAGGGCTTCCCTGTAGCCGAGTTGACTGTGACCGACACCGACCCTATCTGGGTATACTGCCGTCAAACAGGCCATTGTCAACAAGGTAAGCAATCGATGTTCACCAATGCGTCTGCCGCTTTTTTTTCTAACAAAGAAATAGGAATGGTCTTTGCCGTCAACCCGGGAGACAAGTTCGCTCAATTCCAAGCTGCGGCTACCGGTAACAACACCAACAGCACTACTTCGACAACACCAGACTCAACTGCAACTGCTGCTGCCTCTGCTTCGCCTTCTGTGGTCACTGTCACTGCAACAGTAACTGTCTCGAGCGGACAAACACTCACCACGACATACGGCTCTTACCCTGGATCCGCTCAACCAACGTCTGCCACCTCTACGGATCACCGTGTTACCGTCGGTTCCAATGGTCAACTCGTCTTCGAACCAGCCAACATCACTGCTCAGGTCGGTGATACTGTCACCTTTGAATTCCACCAGAAGAACCATACCGTGACCCAGAGTACCTTCTCTACTGTATGTTCAAATTCCCTTATCTCGCTTGACTCATTTTCGACTTACAATACATGTATCTTATATAGCCTTGTCGAGCTCTAGCTGCAGTCGGCCCTAGCTCAGCTCCTGGTTTCGACTCTGGATTCATGCCTGTTGCCGATGGCGCGACTAATTTCCCTACGTTCACAATCCAGATCAACGACGTAAGTCTCCAACCCATCTTCTATCGCCCATTACCCGGCTAAATGGTCCTGATTTCTCTTTTGCAGACCACCCCCATCTGGGCCTACTGTCGTCAAACTCAACCCGCCTCTCACTGTGGACAAGGCATGGTCTTTTCCGTCAACGCCATCGAATCCGGGGCCAACAACTTTGAAGCTTTCAAGGCCAAAGCCGTCCAACAGAACGGATCGACCTCTGATAGCACATCTGGTAGCACATCTACAAACTCTACCGATAACGCGGCATTGAGTAACAGTGGCATTAATGGTGCAGGCATCGTTGTCGCTGTAGGTGCTCTCTTCTTCAGCATGTTGCTATAGATCCGTGGCATCCTGGAGCTGTCATATATGCATGAGGGGTCGAGTAGATCTCATCCCGAGTATATGTCCTATAATGATCTGTGCACGACACGACACGCGACGACAAAGCTAGACGCTTTCACGCTTTCTCTGCAATCGGTTACGGGTTTCTGGTATACGTATTGTATTGTGTCGTTTCAGACTAATCACTTCCTGGACTTTGTTGATGGCAAAGCTTGTATTGTATTAGTTCGATTCTTGTAGCGTTATTTTTCTCTCTTTTTGTATCGGCACTCATTCGAACCTTGGACTTTTTGCACTATGAGTACTAGTTATCTCATACGTACCTCCCACTAATACACATAATTTTTCTATATTTTGAGCTTGGAGGATATGTATTTGGCAATGCCACTTCTTCCTTTTAGGATGCTAGCGCTCAATGGCGTCATGTTGATTACGCGGAGAACTGACTAGTAATATGACGTTCAATCGATTCCTTGTGAATCAATCCAGCTCTTGAACAATTCCTCAACCCACGCACTACGACCATGGAAAACATCCAGCTCCCTCCCGAAGCAACTCAAGGTCAGGGCTCACAAGAGGAGGCTGCCCAACGTGCCCAACAAGAGGAAGAGCTCCGTAGGGACTTGATGGCTACAGTTCTCGATACAGCTGCTCGCGAAAGACGTATGTCATTCTCCCGTTCTCTTCCTGCTTGCAACATGTGCCTCTTCACAATCACCTTGGATTTAATAACGACATGATGAACTCTCGTTTATTGTTTCTCTAGTATCACGAATAGCTCTCGTCAGTCCCGAACGTTCAAGGCAAATCGAGACCATTCTCATGCGAATGGCACAATCTGGGCAGCTGAGGGGGAAAGTGTCGGAGAACCAGTTGATTGACTTGCTTGACCAGGTACGGTTTCTGTTCTTTTTTTTTTTTGGAAACATTGCTTATTATTGGGGAAAAAAAGATGGAGGATGTTCAGGGCAAATCAAGTTCCAAAAAATCAACAATTGTGGTGAGTCCCTTTCCTTGGACTCGTTTTTCTCATCTGTCCATACTGATCACCGAAATCACAGTTTCAACGACGAAAGGATTTCGATGATGACTTTGATATTTGAATGGATTAGTATTCTCGTATATAACATGCCATGTATTGCTAACAACCTTTTTGCTATCTCATAAACACTTGCTACTACCTACCTATGTATGTATGTTACAGCAATGTCTATTCATACATCTAATGGGAAGCATCTACAGGTACTCTTACACAGTAGGATCGAACGCGTCATCGACGATAATTCCTTGGGACAAACTGCAAACAACCTTCACTTTCAAGACTCGGTTCAAAACAGTGACTGTACGCACCTCGCGCGTCGACTGGAAGGTTGGGATAGGAGATCCTTTCTGACTTGAGGGATAGCTTCTGCTTGGAGACAATGCATTTCGAAGGGGA
This sequence comes from Dendrothele bispora CBS 962.96, assembly GCA_004369135.1. Lineage (NCBI taxonomy): Eukaryota > Fungi > Basidiomycota > Agaricomycetes > Agaricales > Dendrothele > Dendrothele bispora. The sequence goes on from ML179036.1 coordinate 530,300, forward strand.
GACTCGATAATACGACCTCGTGACGGGCTCGAAGGAGGCGTTTCCAGCGGTGGAGGTTTAAAGTTCTACAAAAGAAATTAGTGGTTGACTGGAAGTGACAGTGGGTGGCTACGCACATATTGTCTCCCCTCTTTATAAAGCTCTTCTAGCTTTTGATCAAATACGCCCTGAGCCTCGAATTCATGATAGGCTTTATATAGGTTCAGAGCAGAACGAGCATCCTCGATGGAATCATGTGTATCTGTCTGGATATGCTCATGCAAGACAAACCATGACAGGAATCGAAGAGATAAACGTCTCTGTCGACCTTTCAGATAATAGAGGTCAACAGTGTCAATGACTTGTTCGGGTGGAACAAATATATCTATCACAACAACGATCAGTTTATTGAAAGGAATAAGCTGTTAACTAGCTCACTGATTATCCGGAAATCCTTCGAAAGCCCATGTCCAACAAAGATACATCCGCGATCCACCAATAGTCGCAGTTTCTTATAGACCACTTTCAAGGGCGTTAATGTGAATGGCGAACGATGAGGGTCCAAATCTCCAACTGTTGAGCGTATCATGTCAGAGTCAGACATAAACAGCGATAACGAAAACGCACATCTGATGCCAGAGAACTCAGTCAGATAGTCGACAATGACTTCACTGGTATGTATGTGGTCATCTATGAAAGGAACACCCTGCTTGGGTCCTTCGTCTCCACGAAGCACTGAAACGCGAGCCAGACTCAACCTTGCTGGTCGTATGACTTTCTTGGATCCATCTGACTTGAACTCAGTTTCCTCCTGTGAAAGTAAAACAGATGAATTGAGAGAACACTCTAGTAGAGGTTGTGAACTTGACCTGTTGCATAGACACAAATTCCGCGTCAATAGCGACCAGCATCCCAGGTTTGGGTAATTCTTCAAATTGCAGAGACTCGTGTTTGATGAGTGTGGGATCACGGTTCCTAAAAACCTGTCAGTAGTGGCTCCAGCATAGGTTACTTGGCAAGCGATACGGACAGGGAAATGTTTGTATCTTGACAAAGAATAGTCGGATCCATCACATCAGGTAGACCGCTAAAATCGAGCGACTGGCGCCGATCTACACGCTCAAACTGCAAAACTGCTGGAACCTATCGCTAGAGTTAGTATTGTAGAAGACAGGCTGTAGAGAGCCGAAAGACCTTCCACCTATCCGGGAAGCTGAGAGCCTCTTCCTCGGATACATTATGCACAACAAAGTCGTTAAATATATACCAGGGGCTTCCGGCCTTGTTTTCTCTTCCCTCCGCTTCAGGTACTACGTTCATCGTTAATAGGAGCAATTTTAAGATTAATCGACAACCCACCCTTGACGATGGCCACTAAATGACCACGTCCATCCTTGTTGACAATTTGCACTATTACCGCCTAAGACGAATCGATAAGTGAGCGTCTATCGAAGAGGAGAGAGGGGTCAAAAATATGTACTCTGAGTTCATAAACGGCCTCTTCAGGATCGTCCATATCTCCTACTTGCCCGTGCAATTGTATATGGGGTTTCAGGAACGTCTGACCACGAGCGTCGAACCAATAAGTAAAGTTGTCTTCAGAATTGACGCAAGCATTCACGGAAAGAATAGGGGGAAGGTCTTTCGTTGAAATAGAAAGTCTGGATGAGAAGTTCGAGAAATGCTTGCAAGTTTGGCAAGTTGCTTTGTGCATTATTTTGCGAAGTAAAGAATCTCGGAGAATTGTAGTGAAATCCGAAGTGGGAAGTGAACCATTCATATTCTGGAAATATCCTGTTAGTCTCCACAAGTGATAAAGCAGATACAACGTACTCTGCGAGGATACATAAGATCTATGACGTGTGTCATATTCTCTTTTTCCCTGACAGCTTTACAGCTAAGACATGTGATGACATTCTTCGCGTCTATGCCTAAGAGTTGTGTGATTGGTGCAGGTGCAGGGTTATGATTATCGAAGCTGAATGAGGAGCCCTTGACTATTACGGGATTCTGAGGGAAAGAATTTCCCTCCTGGCTGAGATGTCCAATGAGGAAACGGTGGAAGGACTGGATCATATGTGCATGATCAACTTCTCTGGGTTCACGTCCATAATCAACGAGCTCGATCGCGTTGGACACTAATGATGCAAATTAGATGAGCAAGCTGCATAGATCGTTTTGGACTCACTCTGCGCCAAAACACCCACGGTTTTGCAAAAATTGCTGGATTGACAATTCGTTCCTTTAGCATCTTCCAACATGCTAACAACGAAGCCAAGCTCGCAAAGCAGGCAGTGCTCTCGGGGACAATTGGTTGTGATATGAGACTTTGCAAGTTTCCGGATGGGGAAACTATAATGCATGACCTGCAAAATGGGATTTGTGTACGAGTTCAGAATGTGTGTTTCCAATCCGCTGAAGTCTGTTTTGTTGTAGAAGCTGGGTAAGGCACATTAAACTATGACAGAAGATGAGAGGCAAGAACTCGTACGCAAAGTCAAAGTCTTCAACACCAAACTTAGAATATTCAATCTCGACCTGACGATATATCTTTGGCACTTCTTCGCCAGTGAGGTCGAGAGGCGTATCCGGTTCATTCTAAATGAAAAGTTAATATATATTCGTTAGAAGAACACGATTCGAATGATCCTCACTTCAGACCCTCGCGACTTGCCACTACGGAAGCGAGGGTTCACTTTACGTGGCCCCAAAACAACCATATTACGTTTGCCTTTTAATTCCTTAGGCAATGCAGCATAAGCAATGTTATCATTGGTTTTCATCGAGCCCAGGATTTGGGGTGGGATTTTCTGAGGGGGAGGATAATAGACGGACGACATGGCGAATTGAGGTGACCATGCAGATAACAGCTGCGTCTTGTAATGAGGCAAACCGATCGAGTTTAAAGGCCTGCGAGATATTTGTTAAAATGCTTGAGAAGGACGGAGGAACTGACTTACGTCGAGTCGTTCCATTCTATGTCAGGTGGCGACTCAGCAGTATCAGCCCATTCTACGGGCTGCCCGTCGAATCCGTTCAGCGGCGTACTTCCTTCCTCCGTTTGAGATTTCATGTGTACAACTCCTTCAGCATCTCCACAAGCTATATATGCACCAGTAGGGGATACAGCAACGGATGTCACATAGGAAGTGAGATCAAACTGGTGGAATACGTTAGAAATTGTTAAGTAATTGGCAAAAATAAGTAGATTACTTGGTAAAATTCACTCGTAGCACCGAGATTCGTCGCATCGACAATGTTTATGAGACCTTGATTCGAGGTGACGGCAACACTCGAGGATCGGCGGGGTACGACATTGATGAAAGCTGGGCTCGATGAAAACGGCACGGGAGGGAGAGGACGAAGACTTCGCAAGTCATAAACCTTCACCAAAGGATCAGGAAAGGGTCGTCCCTGTCTGTTAGAGATTGAGAAGTGGAATAATGTCGAGTAGATGGATATATAAAAACCTCAAACTCAATCCTATCGTGAAAATAAAGTTGCCAATGGTTTGAAGACCTTGAATCCCACTATAATGTGCTTTCACCGCGTTCTCCGACCCATTATTATATGTAGTGCCGGTACGTGGATCATAAGTTCGTAGATACCCATCTGCCCCTCCTGTCAATAGAAATGAAGGAGAAAGTTCCAGGTGCGTTACTAATGAAGGCGTCTGAATTTCCCGAGAGACGGTTCCTGTCATCGCATTAAGAAGCAATATTTCGTTGTTGATAGTCGCAACTGCAACATTTGGAGAAGTAGAGGAAGATGCAAAAGTAGTCACAGATGCCGAAGTCCTTGACACAAGGGTCTATGAAAGGCCATCGACGAAATGATTGCAGCACTCCTCACCTGTGATACCACTTGTTCATTCCACCTTTCGTCCATGACCCAACGCCGGTCCCACTATTAGAGGCAGCCTTGACATTGCTTTCCCCAGCCACTATCTTTTGAACAGCATTGTCGCCGGCACGAAAGCATACACCACGAAGGCCCTGGGTACCACAGTGAGCGGAAACATATCCGCTACCTGTACCGGCCCATAAAACATCAGAGACTGGGTCGAAGGCTAATGTAGATACAGCCTGAGGAAACGGAGCAACAACTATGGGTGGAATTGAGTGTTGAAAGCCTGACATTTAGCTCATTGAAAGTAGTTGAAAACCCTTGATCAAATATCTTTTTGCACGCTAACGCGCTTACTATGTACGGTATATGTTAAAATCATTTTGATCAGAGTCACTGTGCACAGTACAGACGATCTCTTAGTGCTACACATGTCCAGTCTTAACCAGGTACCCAAAGATCAATTCGTGCACAATGAAAATGAACAATCTAATACTATATAATTGCCCCAAGCCTTTATATTTGATGCCGTCCTAAACCGTCCCCACTGGGAACAAATCTCCCCCCCAAAGTCCTTCCTAAACTTCCCAAACTGGAGTGGCTGCTACTGGACGTCGACATTGCTTTCACCGAAAGGAGTTGGTTCGCGCACATGAAGTTTAATGCTCGACGCTAAGGCGCCTTTTCTTCTGCACATAATCAAAGCGTTCTGCCCGTCCAGAGACGGCATCGGCAACGGCTCGTTGCACTACCTCGGGTAAGTGTGCCTCAGCATCTCGAACAACGTATGCACGTCCCAGGAGACTGTGCGGTTGGGAGTCGCGCCCTGACAAGGATAGAGAACGCTTGGTTGGAAGGGCGTGCGTGACGGCGAAAAGCGACAGTACGTAGACGAAAATGAGGGAGAGAATGTTGAAAGAAAAGCCTTTCATGACTGCAGTGTTCGTGAAGCGGGTAGGTTGGGTTGGGATTGAGCTAGACTGGCTAGTACGGGTAAGGCTCTGCCTGTGATGAAAATGGCCTGCACAGCGGGTGAAAGAAATATAAAGCAAGAGCACTAGGCTTGGGGGGACCTTCTTTAACGTTGGCTCGCAACGACGGTGATGGTTCAAGTCAAAAAAGGACAAAAGATTATGGCATCCTTTGTACAGATATTTTGATGCATTGACACATTGACGTTCTCGGTGACCGCACTAGACAACCAGGGCATATTGTAATATTGAGTAAACTCTAAAATAAGCTAAAGACATACTATGGCTACAATGAGATAGATAGCTGAGCTGAGATAACATCATGACGACTCGAGAGACGCGGGTAAAGACTGTTTCTGGGCGGCGAGGACCTCAGAAATTGGAGTGTATTGGGGTTTTTTGTGTCCTCGCTTTTTAAGTTCGTAAGCCGAAGTGAAGGCAATCTTGTCTTGTTCATGGACTAAGCCTCTCGCCTGATTCGCTGCTTTGCGTTTAGCAGTACTCTTCGTTAATCCTTCCAAACCCCAATGTAACGCTCGTTCCACCCGTTCTTTCAATGCCATTACTTCTTCAATGTCACTGAAAGAGACAGGCTTTCTAAATGCCAACCAGGCGTAAAAAGCCAGGGATCGGTGGAAGCTTTCAAGAGACTCTATAGCATAACGAGGCACAGCATGTGGCTGATTTGACATCTCTCCTTCCATGAACTCTAGGTCTGCCATAAAGCTCGTCCCGTCCAGGAGATCTCTGAGACCGACATACATGGTTCTGGCATAGGTTTGGACGAGCTTTTGGATGATATCGAGAGAACGCCTGTCCCTCCAAGGAAAGGGTGCGATGACAAACATATGGAGATCTTCAAGAGGGAGATCCTGACCCCAAGCTCCAACCTTCATAGCGATGTCTGAAAGGAGGTGCGACGCTGAATGTCGATAGATGGGAGGTGCCTTGCTAACATAAATCTGGGCAGACAAGGCGGCTTCCAGTCCGGCATCAAGCCGAAGAGCTTTCGCTATACGGTGACCACTATCCACTTCAGGTCCAAGACGAGCGGTTGGTAGCGGTCGTGGTTGCTGACCAAGTTTTTCGTGAAGAAACTTCAGATCATCATCCTTCAAGGTGGTGACAAAACCACCCGGTTTCTCGTCCTTTAGCATTCCATAACGGCCTGCTCGTCCTGCAATTTGTTTCGTCTGAGAAAGTGAAAGATACTCTAGCTCTTTGCCATTGAACTTGGAGACTGTTTCAAAGATGACCCGTCGGATTTTTCTAAGTGGTCGTGAGTGACAAAAAGGCAGGAGTACATAGAGGAGATACGTACAGATTGAGACCCATGCCGATAGCATCACTACCAATAAGTACATCGTATCCGCTATTAGGATCGTTAAACAGGTCGGCTTGTTCGCTACGGATCTCAGAGGGAAGTTTTCCGTAAACTATCGCACAACGCATTCCAGTGGTCTCCTCGATACGTTTCTTGAGGTCGAAGATCCGATTTCGAGAGAACGCTACCACACAATCACCCTTTTGAATCTTCCTCAAGTTGCCACCAAGAGGTTTATCGATCGACAATGGGGTGAGACGTTGGTAACGCTTGACCACAAGCTCGTCTTCGGTGTCTTTGAGAAGGGCTTCAACGATAGGGACTGCGGTCTCTTCACCACAAAGATGGATCTCTTTGGCACACAGACCAAGGACAGCACTGGTCCAAGCATGACCGCGCTCATGGCTAGCTATCATCTGAATCTCGTCGACTACAGCGACGTCGTATAGCCCAGAATAGGTCAACATCTCAACCGTGCAGCTGAGAAGGGGAGCAGAGTCCATGACAATTTTATGCTCCTCGCCAGTCAGCATATTACAAGGACGGGCATATTTCGGGTTGCCTTTGACCGTGGAGGTGGAAGGTGCAGCGTCCAGAGCCGAATCGGCATTGACAATAGCTGAAGTAGTAGGAGGACTTGCTCCCGCTGGATCCTGTTCTACACCCAATGGGACAATATCTCCCCGGTTCAACCTCGTCCAGATTTCGTGGGCTAACAACCGGAGTGGGCCAGCGTACACCCCGGTTCTGGCACCTGCAAGCGCACGAAGTGCATTGTGTGTTTTACCGCTGTTGGTGGGGCCTACGTGCATATATACTTTGCGACGTACTTTTCGTGCGTGCGGGAACATATTCGCGGGGGTGTCGATTCTTGCCGCCTCAAAAAGCTTTTGGATAGAGGTAATGGTAGAGGAGGAGATGACGGATTCGAGAGATTTTTGGTGAGATGGATCCGAGGTCCAGTCGTAGAGAATACCCGTCATGACAACATCGGTATAGTCGTCAGGAAGATCCTCTTCAGAGGAGAGCCCGAAGCGTACAAGGTTGTATCTGTCATATGCTTGGGGTGAAGAAAAATCTCCAGCATGTACCGCTTTTACGAATTGACGGAGAAGAGGGTCGACGTCTTCCTTTGGTACACCGAAAGAATGAAGACGTTTTTTCAGCTTGCTACTTTCTGACCACCTGCCGACGTGACTTTTGAAATAGTCAATGATCTCCTGAGGGTTGTCTGGAGAAAGATTTAGTTGGGGTCTTTCCACAACCTCTAAGTTGCGGAATGGTGCAGACTGCTTCCTTGGATGCTCCTGGGCGTAGGATGGTGAGGCCCGAATAGAAGACTGGGATTGGGTAAACTTTTTGAAAGTGGGTTGGCCTGACCTAAACCTTCGTGTTGCGTAGTGCAGGGTCAAGAGCGGGCGTCTCGCATTGAGAGGGAGCGGAAGAGGACACCTGGAATAGATGCCTAACGCATTTTGCATGATTTCATGAAGAGAGGAACGAAAATTTGCTCGGCGGGACGTGACGTGCGATTGTACAGAATTTAGAAATTTAGCAGTGTTATTGACAGTTGTTTCTCAAACTCTTTCACGTCTCTCGTTCCATCCTCTGATTAGACGCAGCTATGTCTGCTGTCCTTCCTTCACGAATCGCAAAACTGAACCGCCTTCGATGCTCCATCTTCCAAACAATCTATAACCCCACCGGTATACGTACTGGAGCAAAATACTTGCGTGCGCGTTTACGTGGCCCCTCCATGATGGATTATTATCCAGTAGAAATGAACTTGTCCAAGATTGCTAGGCGTTACCCAGAACTAGAGGTTACCGACGAAGATGAGGAACAGAGGTTCCAGGATATTGAGGACAGAAAGAAGCGTGGCAAGGGTGCGCCGAAAAAAGCGAGAACAAAAGGTACGTTCATTGTGCCCTTCTGTCTGAAACTCATACGATGTATGTCTCTATAGAGGAAGGGAGGCGGTCCCAGAGAAGACGATAAAACTACCGCACACTCGTGGTTGCTGGATATTGCAATTTACTTTGGTCTGTTTAGCATCCACTCAGGAAATATCATTGCTCTTCGTGAAGTACCGAACATTTGGAGTCGGCGAATCGGGAGTATTGTTATCCGTAGAATGGCAATATGCTCTAGGCCTCTTGCAAGATTTACCAACCCTCTATTGTACTTGTGCAATCTTCGCCTCTGGAGCGTGCCATCTTCACGAACGGGGCATGAATTCTTAGTTCTGAAGAGCACAGGTGTATAGGCTTAGATTGCGCAACACCCCTGAGAACAGTCAACGAGTATGATAGAGGTTAAAAGCTACTGCCTCTTCAGGAAGGTCTGAGATAAGGTATTCCGTGTAATTCGATTCCGAAAATTGGCGTTTAGCCAGCGGTTGGGGCAATAGCCAATTGGAGGATGTGTTCCCGTGGATCCCAGAGTATTGAATTCCTTTCCCATCCTCTTCTAAGAATCTGCAAGGGATCAGTCCGGTCAAGGATTTTGCCTTCTCACACGGCCTCTGTCTCAAGCTTTCATGACACGCGTGGGGCTTGCATAGACCCATATCCTGGGTCATATATAACGGTTTCTTTTGCGAACAGGTCTCATGAATGTGCCTAAGAGTTTTGCTCCTCTCCACAACTGAATCGACAGTTTAAGAGTCAGTCCTAGAGATCTTTCAAATGGCTTGTGCTGAACTGACTTTTGACAGATATGAGATTGCAATGTCGATTGTTTCTTTCAGTGTTATTCTTGCAAATTCAACCATCTTTAGGAAAAGATGGGGATGGCGACGACGATAGTGGAGACAAGCATGGTCATGGTAAAGACGGTGACAGTTCATCTACATCCTCGTCCTCGTCCTCGTCCTCCTCTTCATCCTCTTCGCCCTCGACGCCTACTACCAATGCTGTAACCATAAATACCCCGCCTCCCAATACCGTGACTCGTACCGCGACGTCTACAACAACATCGACAAGTCAGGTTCCCTTTTCATCATCCTCTCATCCTTCGGCTCAAACTTCAGGATCGTCGAAGCCAACGCAAACTGCCATCACCGATACGACTCTTATGATTCACTTCGCTCCACCTCCTAACATTTCCACATGCGATAGTACCACATTTTTCTGGACGCCCGTCGGGCCGAGCAATAACATCTCACTGGTGGTCACAAACAATGGTGCTTCCAACAATTCCGTGACGGAAACTATCAGCACCACGCTGACCAAAAGTGTATCTACCAACACGCAACTGTTTACTTGGTTCGACGTCGATGTTACGCAAGGATGGTACTTAATACAGGCTGAGCTCGCAGCCCAACCAAACACCGTCCTCGCCAAGTCTGCGCCGTTCTTTGTGGAGAACGGTACGGATACATCGTGTGTCAGACCACATACTCAGCCAATTCCTTCTCCCTCACCAACTCCCAATCAGTCGAGCCAAGATAGAAGCCATGTCTCCAGCGCTCAAATCATAGGTCTAGTTATTGCGGCTATAGCTGCCTGTGTCATTCTTTCCGTTGCCTTTTTATTTCCTCGTTGGTGGCGGCGAGCGCTTCCTTCCAATCGGAAACGACGGCTCCTATATTGACGATATTCAATGCCAAACTGACTGAATGCAATCGAGGATATACGGACCTCTACATTTTACAATCATGAGTAACTTATTGATTATGAGTCTAGTAGATACAATGTATATGTGTACTAGGTACTATACTTCTATGTACTGAGAGGGTTGCAAGTGAATAATGATAATGCACACACAAAAATTTATCGCCCGATTGATCCCATAAAGGTAGAAAGATCCAAACCCTGATATTCGTCTTCTGGTGGTAAATCCTCGAGCCCTGCGAGCAAATTCTTTTGGCTGACAGGTCCAGCCTCCTTCGCCTTTTTCTTGGCAGAGGCAGTAGCGTCCTCTTCTTCCGAGGTACGTTTGAACAGGTCCAGGACAAGGTCGGTATCCATCGACGCTAGACCAGAGTTTTGCTGAGTCACGACTGAATTGGCAATGTTAAGCTTGAACCGTTGGAGACTGAGAGGTTGATGATCGTCAGTGAGATGGTCTATGGAATTTAAGAAACAGCACATACCCCATAATCTTTTCTTCCAAAGTGCCCTTCGTGATCAGGCGATACACGTTGACCACCTTCTTTTGTCCAATACGATGGGCTCGGTCCATCGCCTGAAGATCCTTCATTGGGTTCCAGTCATGCTCAACAAAGATCACAGTGTCAGCACCCGTTAGCGTTAGACCCAATCCACCAACATGTGTGGTGAGTAGCAAGCAGTCAATACTAGGGTCCGCGTTAAACGTCTGCACAATGTTGTGTCGCTTGTTAGCTTCTGTGCCTCCATCGAGTCGCATGTAGGTCACGGAAGGCATGTGTTGCTTGAACAAATCCGTTTCAATGATGTCGAGCATTTGCTTCATCTGGCAGAAGATGAGGACCCGGTGCTGCGAGAACGTTTCGTTTGTATCGGAAACTGTATCGATCAGCTCGCTCTTTCCTTGATCTACAGTCGTAGCGTTAGCGGCGGTGCCGCCAATACCACAGTCTAGTAGCAATTGGCTATGGTATTTTCGTAAGAAACTTTTTTAAAAGATCGGCAACGTAAACACGCACCGTAAAGCCAGTAATTTCGGAGCGTGTTGAATGTCCGTTAATCCATTAGGCACATTAGGTTTAGTGCCAACTCTTTCCAATGCAGACGCGATTGCCTCCGCATCTCGTAAGACAAGGGCGGGATGGTTGCAGAGTTTCCTGAGATACTGTAGTGATTGGAATACGTGCTGCTGTTTGCCTTCTTGAGGCTGAGCAGAATGGACGGCATCTTGAGCGTTATGAAGAGCCTGAGACTTTGAGAAGTCATCGTAAAGATTTTTCTGCATCTCGGAAAGCTCGCAGTAGTAATCTTGAATAATCTTGGGTGGTAGATCGTTCAGGACGTCTTCCTTTAAGCGACGCAACAAGAACGGTAAAACTTGTTTGTGTAGAGCCTCCAATGCCAGCGCCGCTGGAACCAAGTAAGCACTACGCCAAACCAGTATCCATTAGACTTACCAGCTTCTCCGTTCTTGGATTTGCCATCACGATTTGACAAGATAGGTTTTCCGAAACGTTCGTTGAAGTTAGATTCCGTACCCAAGAAGCCTGGCATCAAGAAGTCGAAAAGACTCCACAGTTCCAGCACGTTGTTCTGTATGGGAGTACCTGACAAAATCAAACGATGCTGGGCCTGAATGGATTTGACGGCCTTCGTGAGCTTCGTCTTTGCATTCTTGATAACATGTCCCTCATCCAAGATACAATACAGCCATTGCCTCCCTTCCAAATTATTGATGTCGTTCCTAACAACCTCATATGAAGTAATAACTACATCATATCCATTCAATTTGTTGAGCAACTTGGCACGTTCACGAGCATTGCCAGTGTACATAATTGGTTTGAGGTTGTCGGTGTACTTCAAGACCTCATAGTACCAATGGCCCGTCAAAGTGGGAGGACAGACGATGAGAGAAGGAAGATGAACAGCATCGGGGGCTTTAGTCTCTTTGTAACGCTGAGCACGCTCGAAATGTTTGCTTGCAAGAATACATATTGATTGGAGGGTTTTGCCAAGACCCATATCTATAGCGAGCTTAGTCGAGGTAGAAGAGGTGATCTTCACTTAGCTACTCACCGTCACAGAGAATACCGTGAAGCTGGTATTTTGCGAGAAACGCCAACCAGTTGACACCGTCTTGCTGATATTTACGCAATTCTGCCTTGATACTTACGGGAAGATCGTACTGTTCGACCTTACTGCCGTCAAGGAGTTGCGTCAAGAACTGACGCTCATCCTGTCGACGCTTTAGAAGTTCCTCAGGGAAACCAGGGGGATCGGGCAATCCAGCCTATAAAATCCTTAGAAATCCCGAAACAAGAAACCTGTTCAGAGTAAAACACACCTCCAGGGGTACCATCTTGACCAGGGAAGCAAAGGTATTCGTTGCAGTAGAACGAATATCGTCATTCGAGTCGCTCATCCTTCCCAGAACAGGTACAACCATGAAAATGACATATGGTAGTGCCTTGATATCTAACCTCTGCACGATGTCTAGAGGCAAAAAATACTCAGCCAAAAGCAACAAAAAAGCATGAAAGTGCTCACGGTATATCAGTTCGGTAATGCCCTGTCGATTCGCAAGAACAAGGGGATCAGCAATTAACGGTAACGCTTGTTCAATGACAAAACGCATTGCATCAGAAGTCATCACATCGCATATAGTGGCGAAACATCTGGCAGCGGATTGGCGAATAATGGCAAACTTGCTACGTAGGGCAAGCAGTAACATAGGAAAAGTTTCTGCTACTTTGGGCCACAGATCCTGGTGGAGTGCAGGAGCAACTGCTTCGAGAACACTCAGGGAATCAATGACATCTTGACCAAATTGCTTTTCCATAAGAGCATCGCAAGCTTCCACCGAGTCTGAAGGGACATTGATGAATTGTTACGGTTCAACATTAGGACTGTAGCTTACCAGATTTGAATGTACTAATGAGACCGCCTGCCATCGACTGCCACATGTTAGGAACAACCTGGAGTAATTTATTCCCAAATTTAGCCGACAACTTGTCAAACGCAAATCCAGCGCCGCGTCTCGCTAGACGTGCTTTAGAAGTTTCGTCGACATTAGGAACGTCCAGAACCTTGTCTTTAGCCGAATCTTTGTTATTGCGCAACGACGCCGTCCCATTTTGAAGGGTTTTCTGGAATGACAAGATTCCATCGATAATCTTGCGAGCGAATGCGAACGTCGGAGTTTGCTCCTGATCTTGACAGAGGAACGTACAAAGGTTCTTGACAATCTTTTCTGGCGGCTGGACGATTTGATGGAGCGTGCAAAATTCGATAAAGGCAGCAACTGCGACAGCTGAACGGACTTGAAGGTCGATGTTGTCTTCACTCTGACAGAAACAATGAATGATCGTTGAAAGCATAAACGATAGGGGTGCTCACTTTAACGCCGTTCATAATCCCTTTGACCACAGGGCTGACCTTGTCTGGAGCGTTTCGGAAAGCAACGAATGCCGCTGCAAAAGCAGCTGATACTCTGATGTCGTGTTGTGCCTTCACCTCGGAATACCGTTCGATACTGGCAGCTATAATGTTTCGCTTTTCTGTGATTATGGCCAGCTCCTTCTTCTTAGCCCTTCCCAAAGAATCCTTGAGTCTATTGAAGATCGTGCCAACAGCATTTTGAGCGGTCTCGATAGTGAAACAACCGGGTTTCGTGCCTGTGATGTCAATTTCGTTCCCTAGAGCTGGGATAGAGGATTGAGGGAGTCGACAGTCGGTTGCGAAGGACTGCAAAAGTGCGACGCAATCCACATGTATACGGGCTAAGGAGAACGCCATCTCGTGGTAGGCAGGCGGAGGATTATTTTGGAGCCATGCCAATGTCTTGATACTGATCTCCTTCGCAAAAGCAGAAGCTTCGACCAAAGAAACAGCATCCGGCTTCCCATTGGAGCTGTATTCACGGGCCCATTCCTCGGATATTACTGCAGATAGCAGATTCTGAAGCATACTGGTCGAGTCAAGATAATGCAAAAGGATGGGTTGAAAGACGCCTTGTACTGATTGTGGCTAAAGAAGAGTAAGAACTCCAAGCACCAGGCAAAGAAAGAAAGCAAACTTACCGCTGATGGCCAATATGTCATGAGTAACGCCAACGCACTCGAAGCCGCCATTCGTGCTTTCAAGATGACCTCAATTGTGATCAAAGACAAATCCTGGGCTAGCATATTCTTGTCCACGTTGTGACGCTCTGGGGCGGTATCTCCATCCGCAATAAGGGAAGGTCGATAGAAAGTCGAAGAGTCGATTGGCATGCCCAGTGGCGTCATAACAATTGCGTACCATTCCAAAATGAGCTGTTGAGTGATGGTTGATTCCACCCAACCTTCAATTCCGGACACAATGGATAGTGCGGTCCTCCATGCCAACAGACTAATATTCCGGATGTCTGACCGTTCCTCCGTCATAAGATTTTGGAATAGGAGTTGCAAAAAAGGGGCGTTGATCCAATCCCGAGGAAGGCTCTCCACGGTCATAAATGAGTGTAATGTGTTGACTACTGAAAGCCGAACATTGGAGATTGTGTGTCGGAAGAAGGGAAATAGAGTGGGAGCAAGGGTGGTTAGTGGTAGACTATTCCATAATATTTAGTCGGTCGCAATTTTTGACAGATTCGAAGCAACTTACGATACAGTTTCATTAGCAAGTACACTGATAACTTTTTCGTAGGTAACGAGTTTGCCTGCAGAATGAAGCTTAAGATAACTTGTTCTGAAACCTCAGGAAATGAACACACCTAAGAGTTCCATTACGGCACCAACACTAGAACTCAGGTCATCTTTCATATCGCTCAAACAGCTCCAGAGAACGAGTAACACTCTATCCAAGGCTTCTGACAGATGTTCCACGAGAGAACCGGCGATAGGTAATAAACATGAGGCTGCGACAGCCCTCACATCATCGTCTTTATCGCCGAGTCTGTAAATGGGAAGATTATTATGTCATGAAATCGTTACACAGAGAATGATTCAATGAACTCACCCCAACATGGCCGCATCAACAACATCTCTAAGAATCATCTTCCCCGACTCGTCAAGCTCCATTCCTTCCTCTTTGACTTCTGGCTTGGCCAAACCTAATTCAAATAAGTCGTTCCTGACGGCAACCTCATACTTGATCCCAAGCAATCCAGCATGTCGAACTTCCCATATATGAGTTTTCTGGTCCTTGTCAACTTTGCCTTTCGAATTGGTATTGTCGGTTGTGGTGGTAAAAGGGATAGCAAAATCTTGCTTGATCATTTGCAGCAACACAGAATGGACGTGTAGCACTGATCTTCTAGGCATGTGGATGAGAAGTGAAGCAAGTGTCTGGGACACCATTTCTCGGACAGGTGCGACAACCTGATCAGAAACAAAATCGCCGAAACGATCCAGAACGAAAACACACAGTAACTGTGCAGAGAGGTCATTACACCATTTTTCGTGAGCGACTTGATTCTCTCCGACTGAAAGGCCATCTGGCCATCGAGATTCAGAAATAGGGCACGGCAAAGAGAAATGCAACTGACCTTGCATTCCACCAAACTTGCCTTGGATTTTCAGAAGCTCTCGTAAGGCCATTGCAGCGCCATGTCGAACTTCCCAAGCCGCACTGAATAAATCGACTTCAAGGACTTTTGCAAGACCATCCCAGATCCATACGCCTGGCTTGACTTCGAGAGCCTTGGACTGTTTAACTTCCTTTGCTTCGACAGCACCACCTTTGCCCGGATCAATAACGACCTTGTCTGGGGCAGGACTGTCTAAACGAGAAGGATTTTGACTAGGTTCGTCCGTAGTCACTAGCCGAGCCCTGTGAAATAGAATGGGGTTAGTAGAATGTTGGCGAGACTCAACGAAAACTTACTTATTAGGACCAGCAGCTGCAGCACTATACTTGGAACTGCCACCCTGAGGAGGAGGTGCGGCAACGAAAGCAGAGTTTCCGGGCTTTCTTTTTCGTTTGAGGCGATTACGCTCTCGTGCGGATAACACACTGGCATCGTTATCTGGTGTAGAAGGACTTGTGGGCGAAGGCTCTACCGGTGTCGCAGAACGACTAGGAAGTCCACTTTTGACTGACTTGGGCTCACAATCCATAGGTGATCCCGAATCTGGAGGTTCTTCAGTCTTGACCTCGGCCTCGTTTTCACCATTAGCTTCTAGGTCCCCTCCCAATTCTTTGTCCAAATCCATCTCCTCTGCTACGTCGTCCAAAAATTCGAGTCCGAGACGACCCATGGCTTCCTTTCGTGCTTTCTTTACTTCTGCAGGACTGGAAAGTATCGCAGGTTTAATAAATTCTTTACCAGAGGAAGCCAGGAGGAGTTTCCCCTGTAAAATGAGCTCTTGCACAGAAAATTTGGGGTATTCAGGCACCGTGGGTGTCGTAGAATCGGTAGAGATAGGATCCGTGTTGTGGCAAGGCTCCCAGACTGGAACAAGAGAGAAAATATTTGATAATGCGACTGAGGCGGCGGTACGCGTCTCGTAGGATTTTGAGTGTAAAAACGGTATTATCTGACGCGTGATTGGTAAGTAAAGCAACTTTGGTAGAAAGTGAAATGTATTACTCTTGCAACTACAGCCATGAGTTCGCGCCATGCAGCAGGATCTCCGAGAGACACATGCTGACGACTGGTTTTGATGTCTTCTGCAATAGCAACATCGCTGGTGACACTCTTTGCCGCCAACTGAGCCAGCTGCTTCGCGGCAGTATTCCTCACTGAGGTAGAAGAGCCGGTGTCAAGCAGAAGGAGGAGCCGGTCCAACCTGTAAGTGGACGAAGTTAGGTACCTGACATGCTAGAATAGGGACAGGACATGCCTGGAGGTCATGATACCCTAAAAGGAAAGATGCTGTGCCCACCGGGCCGCGACTAATCGCTTGCTTGTGACGAGGGAGATTTTCGATGAGGGAATTTTCCCACGGTCGATGGGGCGAGCTCTTGCTTTTCAATCAGTCTGCCTCAACACATTCAAACTCCGCTCGGGTTTGAATTTGACGCGCCGCTTAATACTTACGCATACCCTCTTCAATATTTGTTGTTGGCCGTTGCATGTCCTCTTGTCGTTTCTTCCCTTTTCGACTCCCGCAATGTCGTGGCCTCTCAAATACATTCATGCTATGTGCGAACAACTCGAGGACGACTCTGATCCAGCAACCATGCGTCAGTATGCCAAACCTACCCAGATTTCCCAGCCTAATTCTATGCACATCCTAAAACAGAGTTACTAGGTTGCGGTGCTGAAAGATTAGAATCTCTACGTACTATTGCGCGCCAGCTCGTTGCTGAAGGTGGAACGTCATCTCAGTGGTCATGTGAGGGTCTTAAAGCGCTCATTGATCTTTCTTACGAACGGATGTCGCACGTCTCCGGTCAAAGTTGTTGGCATAGGCTGTTTACAGACGCGTGTATTCTTCACTCCCTAGCTGGGCTCGAACCGTCTTCCGCACCGATGGCTATCGATTACTTGGACAGAGCCGTCATCATTGCGGGAGCGGTTGGTGAAGGTCGTCTGGATCTCATTCAGTCTCTTATTCCCAAAATTCAGTCTGAATATCTATCTTTTTCTGCCTCTGAGTGTCAGCTTACTCCCAACTCTGATCCTTCCAATTGTCCCACTTCCGAGCCTGTAAATCTCAGTCTTTCAACAGCTCTTCACACTATATTATGCCTTGATGACCCTCCGTCTTTTGTGACGTTCCAGACCCGGTATTTCTGTCAACCCTTTATTTTACGTAACTATGCAAGAAACTGGCCGGCTATCAACGAACATCCATGGTCTTCTGCCGAGTATCTGCGCGCTGTGGCTGGTCCTGCGAGGATCGTGCCTGTAGAGGTGGGCGAGGACTATCGAACTGACGATTGGAGTCAAAGATTGATTAGTTGGGATAAATTCCTATCCTCGCTTAGACTGAAAGGACAGATCCCTGTTGATCAAAAAGATGTCCTATATCTGGCACAACATAATCTCTTCACTCAATTTCCCAAGTTGAAAGAAGACATCATTGTTCCTGACTATGTATATGCTTGTCTGTCTGCTACTCCCGATTATCCAGATTATCAGCCCCCGACAAACGACGAACAGCTCGTCCTCAATGGTTGGCTAGGCCCTCAAGGAACAATATCACCTGCGCACACCGTACGCCCACGACCTTTCTATCTGCCAGTTGTCTGAATTGATTCCACGTGTGTTAGGATCCTTACTATAATATTTTTGGTAATTCTATCAACATGCGCTTCATCTCGATCAATCACGACTGATGGACTACTTTCAACAGTTCAAGTTGTTGGAAGAAAGAGCGTGTGGTTAGCTCCACCGACACTGTCCAAGTACATGTATTCTTATGCAGGTCAACAAAGCAAGAACCCGGCTGCTAATACGACTAACCCACTTATGAGTAACACCTCACAAGTCGATGTCTTTTCTGACGGTAATGGGGACCGAGAGCAACATCCGGAATTTTGGACGGAAGTGGTACCGCAGGCGATCTGTGCAACACTTGCGTCAGGAGATCTCCTATTCGTACCTCCTGGGTGGTGGCATGCTATGAGGGCAGAAGAGACCAGTTTTTCGGTATCTATGTGGTTCTAGTACTGTTGTATATGTAGTACTTATGACAGTAGTACAAGAATGAATAGCTACATCCCTTTCCGAACTTGGCGCACCGCATCGGCATAAAAAGCAGACGGGAATTGTGGCTGTGCGGCTCACGGCGGACCGATTGTCACAAGGTTTTCAACTGGTTGAATCGGTCACTGGTAGATGCAAGACAGTGACGAGCCCGCACAAGTTCATGACCTCCACGACCCCCTAGCCACATCGACGCCCATTCGCAGGACCGCCAGTCCAAATTTCTCTACTTTCATGTCTTCTCTGGACGTTGACCGTTCAGTCCTCCATTCCCCCAGCTCCCGCAAGAGAACTTCATTTCCTTCATCCTCTCTCGGTCTCTCACACGGACACATCCGTGATGCTCTTGCCCGTTCTCCTGATGACGGTGCTACGTTGGTCCTCCTGAAGCTCAATCTCACCTATGTCGGCGAAGCTGCTGCAGAGGAGCTTGCCACCATAGGTAGGAATTCTCCGGATGACGAGAGTCGTGTTGAACGGTGCGTTGACCTCAATTTTTGTCATAACAAGGTCCTAAAGTGGCTCTTTTGCAGAATCGCCCTGGGTCAGAACCGGCTTACGGCCCTTCCGACAGAGTTCGCGCTGTTGTCGCGTCTGCGGTATCTCAACCTCAAGCACAATTCGTTCACTGTTTTTCCTAACGTCGTGCGTATACTCGTCTCATCAATACCCTATCAAGCTCATTCCCTGGCAGTTGACTTTGATGCCTTCGTTGGACACTCTCGACATTAGTCATAACAAGATCAAACGACTGCCTACACAGCCGGGTAATCTTGTCAATCTCCGGGTCTGTGCAGTTGCATTCATTTTCTCCTGGTTCAGTCGTTGACATTTTGTTTAGGTATTCTGTTTTTCGCGGAACAAAGTCACTCGGCTTCCGACATACCTGCCCAAGTTTCATAACCTCGCTGTGCTAGAGGTGGAACGTAATCCAATAGAGTGGCCACCTAAGCATATCGTAGAGCGCAATGGCCTTCCCACCACTGCCGAGGCTATGAAGAATTGGATCCGTGGGGTTCAGAAATGGATTGAACATGAATCAACCCGTGGGTTGAGGGGTCATGACGATTCTGGGTTTAGTGAGATGGACAACCGAATGTAGGCGTTCGGTCCTGACCGACCTTTTGTGCCAGTGCTAATACTAATCATTCGTGTGATTGTAGAGATGACTCTTTCAACACTTGGTCTCGTCCGGAAGGCGACTACGATGATGGAGTTACGCCTCATGCAAGGTCGTTTTCTATCGACTCCACTTTCTCTATGTCTTCAGTTGAAGATTCTACACCTTTGTACACGCCGGCTTCTTATGGTCAGTCCGACAGACCTCCACCCCTACACATCGGTATACTCCAGTCATACAGCACGGACAATTCTCCCACACATGAAAGTTACCTTCCTAGTCCTGCAGAATCGGACACATTCTTCGATCCTGACTCTACAGGAGACTTGAATCACAAAGAAGCATCTCCCATGAACCACGGTCGCAATGCTTCATATACTGCAAGTCTCCATCACTACAATCGCGTCGAGTATCTTGGAAAGAAAAGCATGCCTGACTTACGAACGGCAAAATTAAACTTCACTAAGAAAACCCCTGACCGAGGTATTCCTTCAACCACTCACCATTCCAGTAGATCCCACTACCAAGATGATTTCTCAATGCCTTCCCCCATGTCCACACGTCAGGACTCTGATGGTTCTTCATTCAGTTCTAACTCACGTACAGCTGCCAAATTGTTTGGCAAAGAACATGGCCCTCAATTTTCCCCTACTCGTGCTGTACCTTCAATGGCATTCGAACGCAACTCCTACTTCCGACGACTCTCTACCATTCCTCTTGCTACCATCAGTACGCTCCCTACGCCTCTCCTCGATCTGGTTGATACTGCTCGAAGTATTCTCTTTGCAGTTTGTCAGATTTATCAGACTCTAGAGCACTACACCCTCCATTCCATCGACGAACGACTTTCCTCGGTCTTGAAAAAAGTTTTGTATCCAGCAAGCGCCGATATGATACAGTTCATTAACTCTCTCGACCGCTTTGATGCTATGAGTCGAAAAATGATACCACCGCCACCCGTCTGTCGTGGTGTTGTCGAAAGCTGTAGGGACACCGTCGCAGTCTTTGGTAAGACCGTTGGTGTCTTAGCCCTGCAGCTGAAGGTGATCGTCAACGTCGATGATTTGCGATATTTGAGGTCTCTCCTCGTCCAATTATATGGTGCAGCGGCGGAAATCTCATTAGCATGGCAGTCGATGATTCCCCAGATAGAGTCAATCAAACCATACTTGCACTCTAGACCCGCACCCTCCCCACCATCAGCCATGGGGTTCGTTAGTCCAGAACCTCACTCCAACTCCTCGTCACATAGCTTTCTATCAGAAGCGCCTTTATCGAGGACGGGAGCGAGCGTTCGGAATCACAATTCAAGGCGTCATGCAGGTTCTTTCAGCTCCAAGGATGTAGAACTCGGGAAGGCCTTACCGGACGAGGTAGACTTAAGTCACTCCACAACATCCCGAGGAACATTGCGAGCAACGTCCAAACGACAAAACAACCTTACACCTGCAACACTGACCGTTCAGTCTCCGTCTCCTACAAGTCCTGGAGTTCCCAGCTCGATCCCCAGCTCTTCATCTGCGATTTCGCTCGCAGAAAGTTCTCGAGTTAATCACTCACGGTCGGGGTCACTGAGCTCTTTACAAGCATCCTCTGCATCTTCGTCACCTTCCATTCCGACCAAAACTTCGTTCCTAGAGCTACCGTCGACTTCAAGGAATCAAGTCGATAAGGAAGCACTTCATGCAGTGCAGGCAGCAGTTGACGTGGCTCCTACCGTTTGGGACCAGATGGAAGAGGTGCTTGCTAGTGCCCTTGAGCATAACAGTGAGGTTCGGGAGAGTTTAGAGAGGGCCAGGTCGGTTACTAAGAGATTATCGGATATGATTCGTGCGATGAAAGAGTCTGACTCCTCTGCTGACAAGAGAAGTTTGCGTGAAGATGCCAATGTCTTTTTGAAGGTATGTCACCCAATCTATACATCAGAGTTCTTTATCTGACTCTTCACGGTAAATAGACTGTAGTACAACTCTCTACTTATGTCAAGACGTATGGCGGTGTCCGCTCTTCGACGTTACGTACGAACATGGTCAAGCTCACGAACTCCACCGAGGAGTTTGCTATTCTTTTGCATGTCTCCTCGTTCTCTCCGTCGTCTTCAGGATCCAGACCATATTCACCCATGCCCAGCGCCTCGTCTTCTCAGCTGAGTTTACTTAACCCACCTGAGGAAGCACGGTTAGGGCCAGGTCTTTCACGAAGCCGCAGTGCCCAGCCCTCTACTGGTATCCCCAAGATACCAGTATCACCAGCCCACGAAGGCTCACGAAGTGCCCTTCCTTCCCAATCTTTCAAACTTCCGATCATCAAACGATTCCGAGACAAGGAACCCCGCCTTGATGTTAGCGATCCTGGATGACATATGTTGTGGCTTCTGTATCACTATCTCTTTCATTTTTCTCGCTCTGTCCATTCGCATTATTTCTCGGTGCTTTAGTGCTAGCTATACTTAGTTTTGGGTTGTCACTTATATTTACACTTATCCTTAGTGAATACTATATTCGTTTTGATGTGGATAGATATATAACTTGAATCGAAATTACGGAAGTAAAGTCATAACTATTCACTAGCCGTTTTTCGCTTCTTTGGTTTGAAGTCTTCGTTAGAACCTGGGCCCGAAGTCGTATTCCGCGCTCGTTTTGTTTTCTTTTCACGAGCGCCCGAGATGACTTGCTGCTCTGGAACAGCCCTGGGGTCATCAATACCGGCAGGCTTTATGAAACTTGTTCTTGAAGCAGCATCAGACGGGATGGAAGTCACAGCAGACGATGGACGAAGATCAGTTCCAACTCCAGAAGTATCAAAGATCGCCAGTCTCGCGATTTTATTCGACTTGGAGATGGGACGTTCACTTTTCACGCTGTGAGCAATACGATCACCCGAGTCTGAAGACAGGATGGAGGATTTTGCCACTTTCTTGCCTTTCTTTGTCTGTGTAGCGTTGACTTGCGTTGAAGTAGATTCTGAAGTGCTAGCATCTGGTTTCGCATCAACAGTCTTTGGAAGAACTGTATGAGTGTGAATTCGATCCTAGAAGAAGCAAAGATACCTGGGATATCACTTCTCTGCCTTTCTCAAATGCACGCCTGCCTTTTGGCTTTGAGTCCGGGGTTGATGTAACCGGTTCTGACGTAGGGTCAGAGAACGAGGGAAAGAGAAAGGGAATATAAGACGTTTCGTGACTGATCGAATTACTGTATCCCGAATCAGCTGGCGTTGGTGAAGCGACCGAAGAAATAAGACGAACTCTGGCTGTGATACAGGTCCCCAAGAGTCCCGAATCTCTTGTGCTATCTCCCATTGTCCATCGTCCTCAACATGAGCTTTTTCTAATTCGACTTCCTTCAGTTGCTTAGCGCGCTGGGCATTTTGCATAAAACGCAGACTGAGAGTGCCGGTACTGAGAGTTTTGGACATGTTGAGGGTTGGAAAGAGAAAGTGCCGAGTGAAATGCCGTCTCTTTTACAGTTGAAGTCGGTGAATATCACTCAAACCCTCAACTCATCACCGAGAGAAACTTTTGTTCCCATCATAGACTCGACTCTATGACTACATTAACGAGTATAATTGAAGCATCACCTCCTGAGGTACGCTCGAATAACTTCTGGCAGAGTTGGTCAATATCATGTCTTTAGGAACTGAATATTAACATAACTGCGCTCATAACGAGTGCTGTAAGCGATGACTTACCGAACTATTCTTTGTCCCAAGTCCATGACGTGCTCAAAGACTCAAACGTTGCCGAACATCTGGTGCGTGTACCGAAAGCCTTCAAGGTTCATACTTCTCTTGCTTACTTGCAAATCCAGGACCCTTTGAATACACTCCCTTCTCTACTTCCGTATCCTGATGATGCTGCTCAAGACGTTCTAGGACTTATGTGCATGCGATCCAACCCAAAGGAGATCTTGATTGCTGCTGAGGAAGCACTGGAACGTCTGCATCGGACCGCCCTCGAGAATGAAGAGGAGAGTGACATTCAACAAAACACAGACCAGAAGAAAGATATGTCCTTGGCAGAACAAACACTACGCTTACTTCGCCTACTAAAAGGTTCGCTTCAGTTTTGCAAATAATACCATTGTGAGGAGTTCAATTCCTGGGCAGCTATATCACGACTACAATTTCGCAAGAAATCTGCAGCCGACACGATCCGTCCGCTCATGATTCAACTTCAGTCAACAATCCATGACGCTGCTAATCAATTTGATCGTGGACAAGGGCGAGCATTGATGTTAGCCTCTGCAGAGTTGGTTGACGTTACTTTGGACTGGACATTGACCAAGGAAAATGTATCAACTGGGGAGCTGAGAGCATGTAAGGTAAGTTGTCAGATCTTTTTTGCTTCTAAAATAACATTGTTTAACATTTTGCGGCTTTACAGGATGTCCTCACGGAGTTCATGGCGAGTGTATTGATGTCTCTTTCTGGCACTATCAAATCTTCTCTCTCTGCTCGCGCCTTCTCGGTCTGCTTTCCTCGTCTTGCCTTCCGCGAAGTTACCGATTCTACTTGGCGAGCCGGGGACAGTACTATGCAGGCTACTATTACGACATATATAAAACTACAGGAAAATGCCGAGGTGACAGATCTAAGGACTTTCCCTTCAATACCCTCTCCTCCAGACCAGACTATTCTGCTTGTTTATGCTCATTGGTTGACACGATCTTTCGAACAGAAGGCTATACCGAGTCCAAGGACTACTCTGTTCAACCTAGAGGCGCTCCTCCCCGTAATCCTCTCTTCTATCCAAACCAATCACTTTCTTGAAGAGACGCTCGCGGTGCTTTTGTTGTCCCTCTATAATGTACAAGGATCAGGCAAACAGACAACAGAACTGTCCTCGGATCTCATCCATCCACTGTTCAACGTCCTTCCTGAACTTGCAAGCGCACATCCTGAGCCTCAAGTGCGTCACTATACATTCCGAATTTTGAGTATGGTGTTGAGGGGCTCACCAGCCATGGTGAGGATGCAAACCCTGAGGTCCTTAACTGGACCATCAGATCCTGATCAACCGCCAAGTCAGGGGTGGAATAAGCAAATAGAGGAAGTAGTAGAAGCACGAAGGTTGCAGATGCGAATCGCTTCGGTCGGCTTGGTGAAAGAAGCCGTTCTGGAGGCACTACAGGAAAGTTCCTCAGCGTCACAAAACGTATTTGCTAGCCCAAAATTCTTGCAGACGTTTGGACCAGTTTTGTTCAGAACCCAGCCCGAAGGTTATTTGGAAATCTTGTCTCAAAAAACCAGAGGTCTTTCTGAAAATAACAGGAGCGAGCATTACTGGGATGAATTGAGGAAGGTCCTAGAGGAAGAAGCAGAGTTGACGCGTCTAGTCGAATGCCTGTCGTTGTACTATGTTGTACTACTCCGAGACGTCCGGAATTGGGTATGTAGATTTGACTTCTCAGATCTTCACTAACCATGCTTCTTCAACTTGCATTAGACCGGCATTCGTGACAAGGACAACATTGCCAATGTCGAAAAATTATTTTTGGTTCCAATAAGAAGAGTTCTAGATCAATTATTGGGAACTTCTGGAAATGGTACGTGACCGCTCTGTATCCTAATGTTAAGCTGAGGTTCACTCCCGAGTGTAGAAGTTGGTCCTCAGTATGGCCACAGTGCGCAGCTGCACGCCGTTATGCCTTTGGCAGCACTGAAGTTAAGCCTAGAGAGGGTAGATGACGCTCTGAAGGACCAAATGAGATGATGAGTATACCTAACATCATCCGAATACTTATCCATTTGCAATTATCATTGGATTGGACTGCTGTGACCGGAGTTTGCCTTGGTCAATCTCTGTTCATCTGTCAACGCGATGGAAGTCTGAATTCAGGGCTTCAAGATAAACTATCTAATGAGAT
The DNA here is from genome assembly GCA_004369135.1 of Dendrothele bispora CBS 962.96. Lineage (NCBI taxonomy): Eukaryota > Fungi > Basidiomycota > Agaricomycetes > Agaricales > Dendrothele > Dendrothele bispora. Next base: position 555,653 of record ML179036.1, read on the forward strand.
GCATTCACAGACAACTTTAAAGCTTTGCAGCGGTTTGAATTTGTCCCCTCTGAATTTTACTCCAGACCTGGAACTTGGGTCGCATCAAGAGACGCGAATGATCGAGAAATTCCGGGTTCAATCTTTAACCGGAAAGTTCCTCCCAGCTCAGTCAGCTACCTTGCTATGTCAGCTCGACCTATGTCATTTTTGTTACATCGGTACTGGTATATAAATGCCATTACTCAGTCTGCCAAATTGAAGATACACCCCATTGTAACATGACCTTTCCTGCGACCACCCATTCTTATGTCTTACCTCAGGTCTGCTTTCATTTGAAAGATTCTGTTTTCACTCGGCTAATGCACCTTAGCCTGGGCCTGAGGCTTATAAAAATCTGAAGTTCACTGAGGAAGAGCTCCCGGCCCCAAAGTCCTTCGAGGTTCTGGTCAAAACCAGGGCTGTATCTCTGCAAGTACGGTTTGCGTCCCATATACCAACGAAACTTCGTTATTTATTGGTTGCCTACAGTTCCGAGACCTCCTTATAGCCAATGGAAGGTATCCCCTACCGTAAGCACATGAATACTTTGAAACAATAGCCTATGTAGATGCTTATCGTGCTTTTAGGGCCCTCCAAAATTTAGTGCCATGCTCTGACATGGCCGGTGAAATTGTCTTTATCGGTGAAGACGTCCGAGGGGATTGGAAAGTTGGCGACCGTGTTTGCGCAAACTTCGCCGCCGATCATATTGACGGAGATCCCACTCCTGCGACTCAAGCAACTAGTCACGGTGGACAAATCAATGGTGTCCTCACGGAATATAAAGCTTTCCGGCCTCATGTGAGTATCAGAACATCAGTTGCACCATCTTTCGCAATGGACTAACTAAAAACAGTCTCTGGTTAAAATCCCTGACCATCTCTCATTTGAGGAAGCGTCGACTCTTCCGTCTGTCTAATTTTTACTGGTACATATGACGTCACTCAAGCAACTCTCCAGATGTGCCGCTTTGACTGCATACAATGCGTTGATGGGGACAGTACCTCTCAAAGGTGGCGACACAGTCCTTGTCCTAGGAAGTGGTGGTGTTTCTATGTGAGTCCCTTCATTCAAACTACTCATCAGTCCTGTATAAACCATTCCCTATCCTAGTCATGCCCTGCAGATTGCCGTGGCTTCAGGAGCGACAGTCATCGCTACGTCGTCATCCGATGAGAAGCTGAAGATTGCTCAGAAACTTGGCGCAAAGCACATCGTCAATTACAAGAAGACAAGTGATTGGGACCAGGAGGTCCTCCGTCTTACAAATGGCCGTGGTGCCGACCATGTCATTGAGGTAATGGGAAATGGCGTTTTCAGCATATGACAGTCCTAGTGACGTGCTCTTAATCCAGGTTGGTGGTAATGTGACTCTCTCCAAGTCAATGAAGTCGACGCGCATGGGTGGATGGATCCATCTTATTGGTTTCGTCGGTGGACCAGAGGCGAGTACATTATTAAACGTGTTTATACAACCAAACGGATTAACATTTCATCCAAGGCTCCTCCTGAAGTTGTCGTCTCCGCTATCAGCAAAGCCCTAAACCTTCGCGGTGTCTTGATCGGCTCAGTCAGACAGTAAGTGTCTCGCAACTCCTCCAAGTTTCTGGTTCTTATTCTTTCTAGATTCAATGAGATGAATCGATTGTTCGCCTCTAACCCCGAAGTTACTCGCCCATATGTTGATAAAGTGTTCCCCTTTGACAAAGCTATTGACGCATATGCCTATCTCGAATCTCAGGCTCACTTTGGCAAAGTTGTCATCAAGGTGGCCTAAAGAGCTGGACAAATCCCGGGCATATTGCAGGTTACAGATACCATGAAGAACAATATCTCGTATAGCTCCTCGTCGTTGTGTAGTAAAGCAAATTCTTGATTTTTTCATCTCTATTTCTATTTTTTTTTTCTCGTTGACATTGCCCTGAGGACTCTAAATCCCTAGCCAACACTCAAGGCCTGCGGACTACAAGTTATTGTTTGCCATAATGTAGTCAGCGTATTCCCGGAAAAATTAGTTATGAGCAACACTGTCGAACTGTGGTACACCTTAAAGTTCAGCGGTAGCCAGATATGCCCACAGGAAGTAGACTGGCAATGACCTTCCCACTCCGCCTGTGGTGTTTGCCACAACATTTTTTTCGCTACATCTTATCTTTCCTCATGATGAACCCTAGTGTCATCATTACACACAAATACAGAATCAAAGGTGTCCTTTACGTGTCTTTAGCAAACCAGATTTCTGCTCGTTCTTCGATATCATTACCTCGAGGACTTTGAACATCTTGCCCCGCCCCCCACATTCCTACGATACCAAGTCCGACAACTATGTCTCCCTCAATTGCGATTTCGGCCATAGGAGGAGTATCAAAAGGGCTCAAAACCTGAGCCCAGTATTCCTGACCATCATCTGGATTTTCCGTAGAGGCATCAATAATAGGCTATTGTTTTGTTTTGTGGATAAGTGGAAAAGGCTAGCATAGAAAAAAAACGCAACTCACATAACTAGTCAACACTGATGCGTTGAACAAGTTGTTGCTGAAATGCTCCAGCTTGAAATGGCTGACCCAGAGCTTGTCCCATCGTGCTACAAAGGTAGGAACACGAGTGTTGATAGCACCGGGGAGTCGGAAAGGTATTTCGTCAAGCAGGACACGACAAGAGTCCGATTGCAAACCTTCGCCTTCAACAGATTGAGGAACGAGACAAAGTTCGAGAGTGCCGTAAGCGGGGTTCTTGTAAGTACCCATTATCGTAGACATTGGGACGGAAGGGCTTTGAGGTTCTGAAGGACGTGGGACCATTCTGGACACCCTTTGCTCGTACAAAATAGATGTTATAAATTTTACTCTACGGAATTTCATTACGAGAATTCGATTGAAATCAGTAGCAAGTATGCATACCTGGTGTTCCAATCGATAACTTCGAGCCCGAACACTTCATCTAAAATGCGCATTGTAATGATGGTGGCAATACTGCCACCGTAACTGTCGTCGTTGGTGAAAACAGCAACCCCCACGTTGTCGAAAGGAAACCGGGAAATGCACGACTTAAAGCCTGGAACAAAAATAACAATTAGCAACGTTCCAAAAAAAAAAAGAAAAAAAACAACCAGGACCGCCACCAGGCTGATGAGAAAAACAGTCAACAAACAAGAAAAAAAGAAAGAAGAAAAAAAAAAGACAACAACACCACAGAAAAAAAGAACAGCAAAACAACGAACAGAGCAACCTTACAACCAAACGTAGCGTACCGTGTCCCCGATAAGAGTACATTGCCTGGCCCCCACCATACACAACTGGCGATAATTCAGGCCAGACTCTGAAAATGTGAAAGAATAAGCTCGATTCAATCAAATTCATGGAACAATCGAAACTTACGCAGATCCAGATACAACAGAGATGCCTGTAGCAGCTTTCTGAACTACGTCTGATGGAATAATTATATTCCCATTTACAGGATTCTTGCCGAATAAGAGTAGTGTTTGTAGCCAAGTAGCCTACAAACGAGAGCGTGAGTGGTAGATATCGGGTTACTTGAGAGAGAATTGACAGCGTCTCTGATAGTCATAAGGATTCCACCTGCACCTGAAATCACTAAAGCCGAAAAAGAAAAAGTCAGATCTCGCAAAATTAGAGTCAGTAATACGTACTATTGCCGTCCTCGTTGCTCGGATTCCAACTCGGTAGAACTCTGGTGGTTCCCTTTCCGAACAAGTCCTCAGTCTTGTTCACCTTGTCTCTAGCAAAGCCTTGAGCGAGATAACCGGACTTTTCTATCATGCTGGAATCAAAAGTTGTTTGGTTCATCCCGAGAGGAATAAAAATATTGTCTTTGACATATCCTGCATAACTCGAAAGCGAAGGTATGAGCGCTTTTGGAAGATATGACAAGATCGTGTACATGATGTTATTGTATTGAAATTGTCGACGGAAGCCTACAGAAGGTCGAAGGTGTTTACTCCGGGAGAGCTGGCCATGGATAATCAGCCTCAGTCGAGACCGGAATGCAGATTTCAATCGTGTCATACCAAGTCCGACATGTTAGTGTTTGATTCGTACATTAGGTCGTGGTCGGGAAGTCCTGTACGATGACCCATCAGGTCGAGGATGGTACTCTCTGAACTTGCAATAGAGTCCTGCAGTCCCCATTCGGGTAATACAGACGCGATTTGAGTGTCCCAAGAAACCCTAGGGAAGAGACTTTCGTTGGAGATGAGGAGACCAATGGCAAAGACATCAAACAGCTAGTATCAAGATCTTTAATCGGGTACGAGCTCCAAGAAATACATAGATGTAATAGTACCCACCTTAGAGTTAGAGCCTATGAAAAAATAAGTATCCTCTGTCACTTTGCTTCCATCACCTTTGGCTGTTCCGTATCCTTTAGTTTCGACGTTCCAGGTTTTATCTTCATTCATCTGCACGACTGCCAGTCCCACACCTGCGGCAGAATTCCAGTCGTTCAAAATCTGTTCCACGAAGTGGTCGATCTTTGGCGTAAGAACATTTCGAGTACGATTGTGAGAGGCTTGCGTGGTATTTAGAGGTACTTGTCGAGCATAGACGACACATATGCCTAGGCTAGTCAATAAAACAAACACTTGTCGCAGGAACATGGATACTATCGTATTTTAAGTTGTGCAAAATTCGCTAAAATCTTTTCCTTCATCTTTCTCCTTCGTCCTAACGCTACCGGATGTCAATATTCAAAAACATTATGTATCAAACCCCCTAAGTTTTTTATTCCAGATTTTTATGGGGGCTCCTGAGGGTGGTAGTGAATAACCGCGAAAATACACGGATATGCAAATGCCCCTGTCACGGAGGGTCACGCCTGGCAAATGTCGGCTTCTGCTTTGTCAAGTTCAAGTTCCGACCCGCAGGAACAGCCAATCGGAGCTTGAACTTGTCACTCTCGAGTCTCTCGAACTACCTTTCGTCTCTACAGTTCCTCCCTCGCAATATCTACACGTGAGGCTTGGTCAAGAGACTTTTTAAAGGTAATACTAAATATATGTGTAGTATTTTCCGGTCCAAGTACCCTACTTACATCCATATCATGTGTGTCACGCTCTCGCGGCGTATCATTTAGAGGATAAAATGATCCCTGTATTGTTTCCTCAGAGCGGTTTCTACTTAACCAGTGTTGTGTTAGTCTTTTACTTATCAATTACCGCCTACAAAAAATTGTCGAGCCTCAGAAACGACGGGAAACACTCTGAAAACGCGAATTTGCATATCCTTGTCGTGTGCACATCTTAAAATACAATAGTAAGGTGTATAGGAAAGTACGTAGTATACAAGTTCATCATTTAGATATGCAGCGCGCAGTCCTGACATCATTAATCAAGTCACAGGAAGTAAGGAGTAGATGAGTATCAATACAAAGATTGTTGTTGCCGGTACCGTGTTGTTCAGGTGGAGGAAAAGGATTCTGGTAATCCAAGCGTCACGCGTTTCACTGCAGGTGACCGAATTCGCGTTCAACGTTCAACCCTACAACTAGTACAAGTTCAACCACCAGCTCAGCTTACACAGACGATCGCGCCACCCTGTAGGATGCGATATCGATGCGTCTTGATTCGGACCTACTCACTCCGGACCCACTATCAGTGTCTCTTGTCGAAGCACTTGCCCGCTTAGCGATCCATACGTCCGCAGACTTACTACTCTCGGACGCGTCAAACACGCTGCGTTCGAGTCAAACACCTCTTCAATCTCGTGCACTCAATATCTATAAACGCTTACCTGCAGGAACGATCTCACTACGGGACTTGGAGCTCTGTCTCTTGTCTGTCTTGAAAAAGATTGCAACTCCAGGCATTGCTGCGTCTGACTTGCAGTCACGGCCCAGGACGTACCTAAGCTCTTTCCCAGCACTCAACCGTCTGATTGATCATGATAATTCCCGGGGATTTCCTTCGCAAAATGTTTACGAGATTTCGGGGGATCATGAAGCAGGCAAGAGCGTCAGTCGTGACATCTGTCTAGTGTTATAAGAGCGTACGCACTGAATTCAATCGTAGACTCTTATTCTGAATATCGTGCTTCGCTATCTTCTCTCGCAACCTTCGGATATTCTTTGGATCGACACCACAGGCGATTTTGCCGTAGATCGCTCTCTAGAAATCCTACAGAATCTAATGGAAGAGCCCCAGTACTCTTACCCGCCTACTATAGACTTGGACTCGGATATGGACCCGTTTGCACCATCTCCTCCCTCTCTCGAAAGTATCAAGGAAGATGCCCTGACGCGTCTACATGTTTCCGTCGCTTTTGACATTCAGACTACATATGAAATTTTAGATTCGTTGGGCTTGTCGACAAATTCCAGTGTAAGCAGCGACCTAGCTTTCTGCTACCTCGACACTTGATTGATTCTAGTGTGTAGGCAACCTTCGTTCCCATACAATGTCTTGTCATAGATGCTTTGACACCCTTACTCAGTCCACACCTGAGTGCGGTTTCTGCTCAAGGGCACTCGCTGGTGACCACATTTATGCATCAGTTGAAGATCCTAGCAGTTAAATTCGATCTTGTCGTATTCGTGAATCTTTTAATCTTCTCAGGCGATATCTTTCTCATGTACGCGAATTCCAGGTTATCAACAATGCGACCTTGCTCCCTCCTACGCAGAACCAGGTCAATTCTGACCCAAATACAGTAGCTCTTACGAGCTCATTCTCCCACTCTCGTTCGATATTCCCTTTTGTCAACAAAAAGCCAGCTTTGGGCCCATCGTTTCCATATATGACGGATGCCACGTTATGGATAGCAGAATGGCAGGATGTATCTGAAGCCGGTGGAGATATTCCGGGGGATGGTACTACGCTTCATATGATTGAGATTTTCAGATCAAGGATGTCGGTGAGCAGAATTTTTCCATCTGTCTTATGCTGTCACTCAAATCTCTTTGATTATGCCAGGCTTCAAACACTTGGTGCAGATTCAAGATTCGGGGATCTATAGTTGAGTAATACCACATCGAGTCATGGACATTTCCTGGACCCCCAGTCATTATAATTAATTTTTGTCACTCGAATCAATCGGTTGTGGCATCGTGCTGAGAAGTTGAAACCCTTATGATAAGGCCAGGTCTGAACACACTGCGCAGACTTTGGCATGGTGAGGTCAATATTCCTCGACTATGCTTTTGAAGCGATGGTGAGTCAAGTTCCGTGAAGATACTATGTTGAGTGCAGTGTTTACAACCAGTCAACCGACCAAACATGCCACTAAGCACAGCTGTTGCCACCAGAGAGATCTATATGTCACTCTACAGTCGCTGGGTTTCTACTGTTTTTGGCGCGACAAAAAATCGCACAGTATGGGCATTTTTCACGCTTGGATTTCCTAGGTCGCAGCGTTCTTTGTCCTGGTTTCAGGTCGGCACCTCGGCTGAACGCATAGACCACCCAGCTTGGGCTCTACCGTTCCTTTCGGTCAGAAAAGGGGAAAATGGACTTCGTACGCCGTTTGTTGGGGTGGATTGGTTGGCCGTCCAGTTATCTTATAAACTGGCCAATCCACAATGCCATCTTACCACCCATTGGCCCCGCAACTCATATTCTACGTCTTTCACATCGCTATTCGCTCAACCCACACCCTTCGGTCACAGGGTGTCTTAAACCTTCAAACTGAAATGGATACTTCTGATGACTCACTCGTCAAAAAGCAGCTCAGAGCGTCTTTCTTCGAGAGGGTACGTCATTCCATCTTTGTCGTTTGGACAAAATTGTTTCTAAACAAGAGCTTGTATACTCGTTAGCAAAAGTGCCACGTCTGTGGCAAGCTCTTGAAATACGGAACTGATTTAAATCGGCACATCTTGAGGCACTTCAGGCCTAAGTGAGCAAGCTAAAACTTTGTGTCCTCAGGCTGCTTAGTGCTTCGCTGATTCGCCTAACTTTTTTGTAGACCACATAGTTGCGAGTTTTCTGGGTGCAAATTTCGTTGCTCTTACTTGTCCAATCTAAAGATTCACCTGCGTATACAGTGAGTGAATTGCTCGATACTAACGATCGCCGCCAAGATCCTAACTGTTTTCTCTCACGCAGTTCCAACGTTAAACCGGAAATTTGTCCAGAACCCGACTGTTCCTTCACGACGAGAAATTCAGGATCTCTTACTTACCACAGGAAGCGAAAGCACGGCTATGTTCCTCGAGACCGTTTTGCAAACCCGGAGCTAAAGACGGCGCGAATGCGGCTAGCTCAGTATCTCAACATCGAAAACTCCCTCCCCGCTCCAGACCAGGCCGTGTCACGGTCACCCAAGGTCAAAATGGAAGAATGCGAAACTGACCCGAAACCGAACCCTAACAAAGATCTCGTGGCATTAGTTCCCTCCGATAGCCAATTTTATCAGCCCTATTCACAGACACATTCTCAATCCCATGTTCCCAGCGTATTTGGTCAGGCCCCTCCCTATCTCACAACCCACCCATCGAGCTCGACAGCCTGGTATTCGCAACGGCGATACTGTGCCCTGAGTCCATCAGCCTACACTTCAAACACTCTGAATTTCGATTTCTCTTCCTCTATGATGGCAGGTTATCCTCAACTAAACGTCAATTCAAACTTTAAAATACCCCTACACAACTCCAATGTGATGCTCCCCGCGTACCAAGCTGGACTCTCTCCGGGAGCTTCCAGTTACGATAGTGTCAACACACCTTACCCTTTTGGACACGCGAGCTCGGGTTTTGGTAGCCTGTTCGGTGGATTTGGCGCCTCGATTGGGAACTCGGGATGGCTTAATTCTCAGTTTCGACCTCAACTCCAGGGCCCCATGGATCCCCTCTTCCCAGCTTTCTACGACGGCCCCAGCAACACGATAAATGGGACAAACTTCGCTTCGGGCTCTGGTTCGGTCTCTGGCTCGGGTTCTCAAGTTGAGTTTGAATCTACTACTACGTCTCAGGTGCCCTCAATTCCGGCTCCAGAGAACGATGACTCGGACTGTAATCAACAAGGCCCTTCCGCGGATTTGAACTTTTCTGCTGAGCCCTCTGGCATTCCGGCTTCTAGTCCTCAGTTTCCTCAACATTTTGGAGAATCCGGAGTCGAATTGGCGACGGCGTGGGGGATAGAGACACTCTGTGCGGAGGATACCTTGAACGCCACCTCGGATTCATCCGTCGACCTATCGGGTTCATCGTCATTTTTCTCATTGCCAGCGCTAGATCCTCTGCCTGGTTGGGAGGGGCTCGGAATGTCCTCTCAGGCTACGGGTTTCAACAACTGTTCTAGTTATGATATGTCCCAGCCCCTTCTCCCCCCGGCCCCCTCTAGCTCATCTTGAGCAATTCTTCTTGCCTCTACATTGATACCTTCAAATGTCCATACCGTCATGCTCGAGGTCAATATTCCGGATCCGTAGGCATTGTATCGCTCTTGCTTTTTCTGTATCATTATTTTCCATTTGGTGATCCTAAAATACAAAATTGTATGACCTTCTGTCATATGCGTTCTACTCCACGACCTTAATGCCTTTTCGCTCACTGTTACACGACAAAGAACGAGTGATAGAATCTCTCCTGCGTTATCAAAGATCGAAATGAGTGTGAATGACTTGGGGTACTTATTACTTTACACGTAACACCAAGGTCCTTATGACGAGGTATTTGGTAGACAACAGGACGTAGTCAGTGATATAGGATACATCCGACTCAATGTTCAGCGAACCAGAAGCTAGTAAGTGTCGCCAATCATCGATGATCCGTCTCGGCCTACAAAGCCACATGCGCTCAGCGATTGCATACATCATCAGGACCTCCTTTCTTCGGACAGAACATCCCATCGACCAGCCTGTTTAAGGATAACGCTCAGCGTAGCCAGACATCCTATAAATCGGTGACGGTGAGTACAGTTGACAAAAGGAATGCACGAGCAGAAATAAGTATGGATTTCAGTTAACGGTTTTCTAGGCCGCCGCCTGATATTGAGGCGTAGTGCATTGCATCTCAGAACTCAGAGCCCAGTGCGTTTCATCCCACAGGGAGAAAAAGAAAACATGGGAAAGATACTCACTTGATGGTACGTGTCCACGAACAGTTTGTGTTGAACAAGAACTTATAAATGCGGGGTAAGGTTCCCACGGATCCTCGCAGCCGAACGCGTGAGGTCAAGCTCGCTCGCCAAGTAACAACTCTTTCTGAGCCGTTCATGGGCAAAACCAAACAGTTTTTGGCCAAATGGCTCCTCGATGACGACGGCAAGAAACCCAGTACAGACCAGCTTGCTCATCAGTTCTCCTCCCTGAATGTTAGTCAAAGCACTCCCAATATTACCCCGCCTCCTCAGTCAGTGCCTCACCAACAGCACGTTGGACCTCACTTCAATGGCCAAACGTTCATCGGTGGTTTCCATATGCCTGCACCGTCCACTACGTCGTTGACGATGCAACATAATTCCTACAATGGCTTGAATCATCTCTCACCGCCGCCTCTTCCCCGTCCGCCCCGTCCAGTCTCAGATCCGCCCCCGTCATTTCCACACCCAATAGTCTACGATCCATTTGGTTTTGGCTCTGGGCCTCCAACACCTGCACGTCCGCCCCCTCGACCCTCTTTAGATCCTTCTCCGGCCAAGCTTACCAAACCTGGTCGTCTACGCGCATCTTCTACGCCTCCTTCCCCAATCACATCCACTATTTCTAGTTCATCTTCTGACGAAGTCACCCAATGTGCAGGTGTGACTAAAGCCGGAAAACGTTGCACGCGTCAAGTCAAGTGCGGTCCCGCTTATTCTAATGCAGTACCTGACGACAAGACCATCAAACGTTTTTGTCACCAGCACGCCAAAGAGATCCTGACCCCATCCGGATTTTATACCCACTCGACTGGTCGATGGATAGACTTTGCTGATTATATCCCGGACTACCTAAGCTCTGATACCCAAGCCGCGATACGTGTTGAGATGGAGAAGAAGCGTTCAGCGTCGGATGTGGAGGGTTACATATACACTTTTGAGATTCGGGATCCGGATGATAAGAGACATATCAAACTGAAAGTTGGGAGGACGAATAATGTTGTGAGGAGGCTGAACGACTGGGGGAAACAATGTGGGTCAAAGGAACAAGTACTCAGGGGATGGTATCCCGGTTCGGTGGAAGACGGGGACGATGATGACACCAGCTTGATGAAAGGCCGTGTCCGTGCTGGTGGTCAAGGCGTTTGGTCACATCGTCTTGAACGACTCATACATCTGGAGCTCGCTGATTTGGCTGTCTCGCAACAATATCTGGAACCTGGTTGGAAACCTTTTGTCAAAGGAGCTGGCAAAGGACCTTCGCAGCAGATGCAGGCTGCAAAAACTAAGTTGAAGAATCCTTCCAGGTCTTCCTCGTCATCCTCATCGCCCCCAGGTACTCCAAACAAGTCTAAGAAAGCCCTGGGTTTGGGGAATGGAGGAGGACATGCACCTTGTGAGGACTGTGGGTCTATTCACAAAGAGATATTCCAGTTCAAACGCTTTGGCAAGGGGCGTAATGAAGGCAAAGAATGGGAATTAGTTGTGAGGACTGTGATTGAGGGATGGGGAACTTTTGTAAAGGACTTTGTCGAGCTATAGATTCGGGGCTAAACACTGTATTTTAATTGACTTGTTATCGTTGCAGGACTGTACTCTGGAGTTTTCTATCATCGCTGCCGTTTACTGTTGTATTTATATACGGGACCAAGTAGAAGCAACTGTTATTATGTTTTCGCATTATATATATGTTCTTACTTTCTCGTGGAGATAGCGAAGGCAGTCGCCACTATCGAACTGAACTTCGTACACAAGCGGTTCACGTTTTTCTCTGTTCTCTACTGCAACTAGAAGGAGTTGCTTGGCCGGAATTACAAACATAAACGTTGGTTGATTCTCCTCTCTTTGCATCTCTCTGGTTTACGATATCGGTACGACGCCATGCATCCTCAACCTCTGCCACATGTTGATCAAAACCAAACGACAACACGTCCTATCTATATATGTCCTTAGTGGTCCTCAGTTGGTACTTTGACGGTGTGCTTCTTCCTTGACGGCATTGGTAGGACAATGGTATCTTTAAGTGAGTATCTTAACCCTAGGGGCTCTTATCCATCTCATCTCTGCGTATACAGTGGAGGATGAAAATGAAACCCTTCAGTTTTGCTCGGAAGCTGCTCGTGCTATCGAACGCATGAACGCTCAAATCAATCGCCTCCAGTCTATGTTGACCTCCATAACTCTGAAACGAGACGCCCTTCGGTCTAAAGTCTTCGCCTTGCGCAGTAGCTCCGCCCTCTTACTTCCCACAGAACTTTGGCAGCTTGTTTTCAGGCTGTGCCTAGACGTATTCCCAGTCATATCCACCTCGAGCACCAACCTTCCACCGATCCTTCTTACTCATGTATGTCGTCGTTGGCGTTCAATAGCGCTGGATACTCCCGACCTATGGTCTTCATTACACATTGTTATACCCAAACCATCTTCTTTTCTACTTGCCTCTAAATGTGAAGGCATTCGAAGCGCAACCGACGCTTTCCTTGACCGCTCTCGGGATGCACCACTCAGTATATCTCTGAAAGCGAGAGACTACAGCGGTCAAGCTCCCGGAGAAAGCCCACATGAAGTAGAACAAATTCTAGCCTGTATCCTTCCTCACTCGAAACGCTGGAAACACCTGAAATTCCGGATGCCTTTCTCATGGTTGGTCACAGAGGCTACTGTCGAGCTGTCAAGCCAAGACCTTCCGTTGCTGGAAACCGTTCTCATGGACGACGGATACCCCCCGTTCTTAATAGGTGCCCCTTCGCTGCGTCAGTTATCCTTAGAAATCACTGCTATGCAGACCGTTACGTTAGTGCCTTGTGGAGAGTGGGGCAAAATTCAGGTTCTCAAGCTCTTCTGGCGTCACTTCGAACTGAATGATCTATTTAAGATCCTTTCTCAATCCACGAGTCTCAGAGCATGTATGGTCCAGTTATTGTTTCCTTCGGCAGTGGACACGCCTCTGCGAATGGAAACAATCGTCATGCCTCATCTCGAAAAGCTCTGTCTTACGGCCAACTCGGGAAATAATCTAAGGAGAATCCTTGACCAGCTGTCCATGTCTAGCCTTCAACAGCTGTACATCCGGGAACATAGTTCTCTCGTTGAACTAAATACGTCTCTCATCTCGTCTTTCCAAGGATTTTTCCAACGATCCATGTGTACTATTCTGAAGCTGGAGATTATGATTGCGAGGTCTTCTTCCCTTTCTCTGAACGAATTGGCCAACTTTTTCCGGAGTTTATCCACGTTGCAGGAGCTTATCATCGTGGAGAATATGCATGATGATCCGTTCATGGACGAGCATCTGCTCCAAGCCTTCACTGTCACGTCTCCATTGATAGACGTTCTTTGTCCCAGGTTGTCAAAGATTAGGTTCAGCGATCGGTTTTCGTTTACTGAACAGACATTGCTCGAATTTGTCAAAGCACGCTCGTCGCCATATCATCCCTCTCCTAATCCTCAGCCAGACTCTATTTCAAGTTCTGCTGGTGTCAATGAGCCAGACTCAGAAGATTTAACTCCTCTTGAATTCATATTCGTTCGCACTCCTCGACCCAATTTCGTTTCCCGTTTCGAAAAGTTGAATCTGAAAGGTGTTGAGGTTGTGATGGACAGCGTCGCACGGTTTAGTATGATATCCAGGAATACTGGGCCTAGCTCGAAAGAGATTGCGATACCATGAACATTACGGGTCCGTTCGTTGGGACTGTATCGATCCATGTTATATTTTAAAACGTAGTTTATCACTAGAATGCATGTCACTTTGTCAGACAATTGATTCATGATTCTTTTCAGCTCAAAATCATAATGTAATCGCAGGACGTCTGATATCTGTAACATCTTCATAAATAACGACAAAAAGGAGAACTCTAAAGAAGACTAACAGTCATCCAGATTACTACTTCAAAGAATGCGAGGAATGGACTAATGTTTACGGAGGTTAGTACTTACATACTCGGGCCTTCTCTGGTATGGGGTCGTGTCTTGTCCCTACTGGTCGTCCGGCTGTTCCGACCGGGGACCCTGCCGTGTAATAACCAACTAACTAACTATGTTTTCATAGGTTGATCATTGATTCGATGACCACTTATAGACAAAGTAAATTTCCCTAATCACCATTCTGCGTGAAAGCGGGTATTATCTCGCATATTTTGCGACCAAGGACGTCTGTTGTCCTGAGTTGTCTGGCCAATAGGGCGATAATTTAACTCTTTCACCAAAACAGCGTTGTCAAAAGAGGAAAGACGAGAACGAAGACCGTTGGGTCGTACAGTCTCAATGACTACTTGTTCCAGAGGTGCAAAGCTCAGAGAATTGTGGCACGATCTTCGCAAACGCACAGACAGAAAATCCTGTAATGCCTGATAGGAGAAGGAGCAAAGATCGGGAAAATGCAGACATGTGAGCTTCGGGCAGAGGACCCCAGACGTTGGTGAGACGACTGTGAGTGCCCTCAAGAGCTCGTCCTCCATGATAGGGATATCAGCGAGTGTGAGTTCACGCAACGTTGGTATTTGATACAAACACGGCAAGAGCGTCACAATTGGAACAGATTCAGTGGAGAGGTAGAAACGAGTCTCAAAGTAGAGTTTTTCAAGGGGACACAAAGATTCTGAGAAAAAGTCACTGAGACTCGAGACAAGGGAGGTATCGGCTGTCTCCGAGTCTCCAAGATAGCACACATAGCTCGAAGCCAAAAAACTGAGATCCCGGAGTTTGGGTAGACGAAGACTTCTTATATAGGGAATCGCGTCATCCAAGGCGAGGCAGGAAAAAGTGAGTTTTTCCAGGTGTGGGAGTGTAACAATACGATCATGACCCAGGACGTAGTCGGGATATCTGTCAAAGCACTGGATTTTACACGTCGTCAGGTTCTGGCAATGCACGAGAGCACCTAAGAAAATCAAATCGTGAAGTCCTGCCTCACTAACTCCCAGATAGGTAAGTTGATTCCAAAAGGAAGTTTCTGTTCCTTGTAGAAAAGCATTCGTTAGGATGCCGTGTTCTAATGACAATTGTCGAAGTCGGGGCGCACTTCGAAAAGACCTGAAGGCTGCCACCGCAGACTCTGATACAGAATCTACGTCTTCGAGTGCCATTCTTATGTGCGAGATCTGGACTGTTTCTAGTAAGGGAATGCTCTCTTCTGTGGTATTTTGCAATGCACCGTACAGCCATGGAAGAGGCGCTAGCAGTTTCAGAGATTTCCAACGTTTGGAATGAGAGCAAATTAACTCGAAAGTGCGCATTGCTTCGGTAACGTCGTCCTGGTGTTTGTTGATGGTTCTCGTGTAGAACGAGATGCTCAACGGCTTGGATTGAGACCTCTCCAAGAAAGCTCGTGTTCCCTCTCTAATGCGGTGACATAAAGAAAGATATGGATCGCAAGTATAAGCAGCCTCCGGCATCACAAGATGTAGCGCCGACCATAGGTCTGGGGTGTCCAGCGCTATCTTGCGCCACCTGCTACAGATGTGAGTGAGAAGGATTGGCCCGTCTTCGGAGGATATGGTGGAATATGCTTCCAAACAGTATCTGAATATGTCTTGAAGAATTTCTGCGGGAAATTCTTCAAAGGGGGAAATGATAGGCCCAGAGGAAATGATAGGCCCAGAGGAAATGATTTCGGATATAAACATGTTCCGGATATGGGTTATGGAGTCTAACGAAGTTTGTAAACGACGTATTTGCTCGCTCATCCGATCTAGATCTGAGAGTCGTTCATGGTCGGGTTGTTGTTTACGAATTCGCGCCAACATTTCGTCAGAAAAAGGCATTTTCGAGCGCAACGCCAGCGCAGAAGGCAAGGAGTCTGAGACCATTGTGGGTGTAAAGGTTCAACCTGATGACTTGATCGATTGACAGCGATATTGGTAACTAACTTCAGGGCAGGTTAAATGTCAAGATGTATAGCTGCTTTTCCATCGAAAAAGAAACCCAGAGCTTGCGAGCCCGGAGGGCTTTTGGAAGAATCAGGGAAATGGACAACTTCAACATAACCAAACCTTAATGAAGCATTCGAGAATCAGACGGTCTATGAATATCACTTGAGAAATCAGAAGAAGTTGATAAAAAGGCTGTACAGAACAAAAATACCTCTTGCATTCATCATCCGGTGGCAACTTGGCATCAAAGCTACTCGTACAGGTTGAGTTTCGAAGACCTCCAAGTCGAAAAATTTGCAGAAATTGCTTGAGTATGAGGTGAAGGATGCATTAAATGCCATCTAACCTTCATTATTGCGGCTGGCTGTCATTGTAGGAAACAAGTAGAAAAGGCTTGAATAAGATCTGGACTCGGAGGGTCGCTGGAGTCAGCGATGCCACTTGGATACCGGTTTGTTTAAGGTCTGGTCACGTTGACAAACAAAAGGCCAAATACCCAGCCTCATTGTAACTGAGGCGCGATTCTTTCCATCGTTTTACCATAAACCATAACCTTCTCCTTGCTTCTCTCTTGTCCGCAAAGAACACCAACAACATGACTAGCACACGAATCCACCATGCTCTTCCGGCGCCTGTCGTTCATGCTGGTTTTTCAGTTCCTCAATCAAAGTCCCATGTTTTGGCTGGTGTCCAGGACGCGTATTGGAGCGACGATGAAGCAGTGCGTAGCCCATTTGGTCTTGTGTCTTTGAATTTTTCTCTGATTTTTTTTCCGCATTTTTACAGGAAGATGCGGAATGCCCTCTTTGTCTTGAGGAGATGGATATTTCAGATCTGAATTTCAAGCCTTGCGTCTGTGGTTACCAGGTATTTTCTCTCTCTTGTAATCTCTTTGTTGTCAAATCTCATTGTTATCAGATCTGTCGGTTTTGTTGGCATCATATCAAAGAGAACCTGAACAAGCGCTGCCCAGCATGCAGGAGAGTCTACACGGACGAGGCCGTAGAGTTTAAGCCAATTGCTACAGAAGAGTACGTTCTTGCTTCGGCTTTCTACCGTATCGTGGTGATTGCTTATGCTTTTCGATCTCTTGAATCGACCCCTTAGTCATAAGCGCCTCACTCAGCAGAAAAAGCAAAGAGAGCGTGAACGAAAGGAACTTGACGCGCTCGGTCGGCGTCACCTTGCAAATGTTCGTGTCGTTCAGCGCAATGTGGTATATGTGGTAGGAATTGGCCCTAGGTTTGCCAAAGAAGAGGTGCGATATACATTGCTCTCTTACCTGGGTCGACTGCTGACAATGACTATTCTCCTGAAGCTTATTCCCACTTTACGCTCTGGCGAGTACTTTGGCCAATATGGCAAGATTAATAAAATGTTCCTTGTGAAAAGAAACCAGTCTGGTGGAGGAACACCTGTTATTGGTGTTTATATCACATATCATCGTCGTGAAGATGCTGCTCGGGCTATTGCTGCTGTTGATGGGAGTCCGTCCCCTGGTGGTGGACGGGAGGTTATGAGGGCTAGTTATGGGACTACCAAGTACTGTATGGCTTTCTTGCGAGGTGCCAACTGCAGCGATCATGGTTGTATGAATTTGCACGAGTGGGGAGATGAGAAAGACTGCTTTACCAAGGAAGATCTGACCACCTTGTACGTTTGGCAATTCATTTTCCATTTTGGCTCATGTTCTTACCAGTATATAAGGAAACACACAATGAAGGCTACGGAAACAAGGACGAGAACTGTCCTTACTAGTAGTAAGAACGACCTTGATGGTATGTCGAATCCACACAACATACGCACAAAGTTTACTCAAAATTCCCTACAGGATTACCCAAATCTGCTGCTTGGGGCAGCCGGCCAGTGTCTGCGACTATTACTAGCTCAACGCAACGTCGACGTGGTGGTCCAAGTAGCACCACTACAGTACGACAGTCGCGTGTTCCTACTGAGACGCGTCCGGGGACCTCTCGGATGCAAGAGAAAAAAGCATCCAAGGCGCATTCCCAGGGTTCATCATCCCGTCCTTCTACCCCTGCCCCACACCCTCCTCTTTCTGCCTCTCTTCCTCCGCGGCCAGCTTCTCCTGCAATCATAAGCACATCTCCGCCAAAACAACGAAAAGAGACCCCTCCCTCGACCGAGTCTCCTGCTCCTCCAGCAGCTACTCCTTCCGAACCCGAGACACAACTTGCGCCTACGGAAATCACTTCTCCCCCAAGCGACCTTGTGCCGTCACCTGCTCCGTCTGCGCCTCCTGGTCTTCCTGCGGTACCTCCTGGTCTCTCTGCTCCACCGGGCCTTCCACCGGGCCTTCCGCCGCCCCGTCCTTCTCGTGTGTCAACCGCTTCTCCACAAACCCCTCTGCTGGCGTATCAGACATCTTACCAAATGTCTACCGCTGCCCGAGCATTACTTGATGATGTCAAGGCTCGAAGGGAATCTTCGATGGCTGCAGTCACTCAGAGTCCCTTCCCAGATTTTGACCTTACTCTTAAAAATCTTAGCGGAGGGGACGGAGGATCGGGAGGATTTGCCTTCAACCTTGATCCCAAGCTTGCAGGCGATGATAACGATGAACCACTTCCGGACTTCGAAGTCGAAGCTCGTACACCCTTCATTGGTGCCTTCACAGATGCTTTTCCAGGTCTCCGCTCTGGTGGATCTGCATCTTCTGTTTCCTTTATGGCGCCTCCAGGTCTCTCATATCCTCACCCATCCGGTCATTCCGTCTACGACCCCATTGCGTCAAGGTCTTTGACACCGCAATCAACTGGCGGTGGTTCAAACTACGTCGGTTCCTTCAATCCCTTCGCCGACAGTACTGAGGATGTTGGGACATCCTCGACATCATCTGCAGCCAAGTACAATCCGCTTGACGATGATTCCCGTAAAGTCTCGCGATTTGGATTCGCTCGCGGTCGCCAAGGGTCTTCAGTTGCCTCCTCTTCACCACTTCAGATATCATCCACCCTGAGTAACAATAGTAATGACTTCATTTATAACCACGCTCCTACGAGGGACCTCCCTCATTCCCCAGCTCCTTCTCAGTGGTCAATGCATAGCCGTCAAGAACTTGGATATGCTCAATCCAATTCTAACATAGGTTCTCCTCTCATGCCGCACGCCCAAGGTCAATCGATCTATTCCCAACACCAACCGCGCTTCCAACAGGTCGACAATGGAATTAGTGAAGCTCAACTCCGAGACTTTATTCAGTCCAGCCGGGACCAAGCTCGAGCTGCGGGGCGTGGTACCAATCCTGGTAGGTGTTACTTCTTGGTCGAACGTCTCTGTTTACTGACAGACCTCCAGATATTTCCGCATACTACAAGATGACCTCTTCTCAGCAACCATTCACTGACCCTGCCATAATGTCTGCAAGGTTTGCGTCCGGCACAGAATCCAATTATCTTCCTCTCGATAACCCGGCAATGTCGTATGGGCCTCCCCCTGGCCTCTCATTCCCCCAAGGAATGCCTCAAAGGACTGCAGTGGTTCACGATGGGAACAATGGCAATCATGGTGAGTCATATTCCTTTTTTTCCTAGGGGAAGGGGTCAGTGTACCGAGTTGCCGTGCTTTCAGTGCGGACACCCTACCGTCGGCATTAAGTTGCGCAATCTTCGTTCTTTTTATATCCGCTTTGTAACGCATGGACTCATTTTGCCTTGGATCCCAAAGTATATCTGTACGGACGAACATAAACACACTCTGAAGCAACCGGGTCCCCTTCTTCCCCCTCCCGTCGTTATGACATATGCCCTCTTTCCTGACGCTGATAATTATTCCCTTTCCCTACACATTCTTCTTGTCATCACAGAATCACGGTCAGAAATGGCTGCGGATATCGTTCTTTCTCCTTCAGATTTTCCCGCTTTATCGTCGACTGTTGCATCGGAAGTGACTGCGACTAGTTCTCAAGAGGGACAGACTGTCCCCGTACAAACTCCTGCTCCGGAGTCGGTTTCAGAGGCTCAGGAAAAGGCTGCTCGTAAAGCAGCGAGAAAAGCTGCTGCTGCTGAAAAGGCAGCCGAACGTCAAAAGATTGCCTCAGAAAAAGCTGCTGCCAAGGCTGCTGAGAAAGCTAGGATTGCACAGGAAAAAGCGGTTGAAAAAGAGAAGACAGCAGCTTTGAAGGCGCAGCAGGAGAAGGAAAAGGCGGGAAAAGAGCAGGCGGAAAAGGCTAAGGCTAAGGCTGAGAGAGAAAAGGAGCGTGCAGCTCGAGCTGAGAGGGAGAGGTTGGTGCAGATCGAGAGGGAGAAAGCTGCTGAAGTGGAGAAAGAAAAGGTTGCTAAGAGGGCTGCAGCTGCTGTAGTGCGAGCGGAAGCTCAGATTAAACGAGATATTGCGTCAAAATCCTCTCATTCCAAGCAAGCCTCTGTACATCCTTCCGATCCCGCCGCTCAAGTACCACTCCTTTCCAAAAAGCCGAAGAAAAACAAACCTGTCACGAAACCGATTAAAATGCCTAAAGAGGAAGAACATGTTCATGATGAAAGTTCTACCATTTCGTCTGCTACCCCGTCCGATGCGCCTGCTCCCAATGCCAAAGGCAGCTCAGCCAGCTCTAACAATTCTCGTTCTCAATCTTTGGATCGTAATAGTGATAACATACCTACTTCCATTGAAAAATTTTTAGAAGATATCCACTCGATGACTCCCCACTTCAATCTTCCGAATCACCCTTTCTTCGACTTATCTAAAATCAACCCAGCAGCAAAGATGCCGCTCGAATATGCTCCTCTCGTTCATGCCCTTTCCGCACTTTCTGTTGGCGGTGGATCCTTCGCAAACAATGTTCCCCCTGGATCCATCGATAATGCTGTCTCTTCCTTTCAACAACTCTTGGAAACCCTCACCCAGACCATCTCTGATCTCCTCCGCCTCCTCCCTCGTACGACTTGGGACGACTCTTCCTCTTTTGACGGTGTCCTCCGTGATATGCTCAAAGGAGACGAATTTCTCGATGAAGGGGGCGAAGACGGACACGGCAGGGAAGATGAAGTCGTTGCCCTGACGTTAGCTCTAGAACGTCGTGCTCGATGGATGGAAGTCCAACTTTCGAAATTGGAAGAGTTACATAGGGATATTAACACAGCTGCTGTGAAAGCTGTGTTGGTGTTTAATGATAGCGGATGGGATAGACAGGGTTTTTTGCCCAGAGTAGGCAATACGGTGAAGAGGTTTGATAGTATTGGGTTGGTTGAGGAGATTGTGGGTAATGATTCAGAGGGAGAAGAAGGACAGAGTGAGAGGAGGGTTAGACCGATGACGGCTGATGAGCTGGAGAAAAAGCTGATTGTGGCCAAGGAAGCAGCGGTGTTTGCAGAGACTGAGTTGAGAGAAGCGATGGAGAAGATGCAGAGGGTCAAGCCGCAGGAGGAGGAATTATGAGTGACCCGACATGCGCATGCGTGTGTCGGGGGTGGTATGGAAGAAGCGAATAATGTACTTAGGAACAAGTATTATAGATTATACACACACGCATACGCTCATGTACATATGAATACATATGCGTTGTTGCAAGTTTGAAATTTCATTTAGCAGACGAGTATGTGTGATTACATGCGAAATTCACATTGCCAAGAATGAAGAGTCCATATAAAATCTATACAACGAAAATGCGAAAATGGAAAACATGCACACCGAACCCGCCTTTACACGTTTCAGAGACTCCTTCTGCTACTTGCACTCTTCCCGCCTTTCTTCGAAGTTCCAGATTTCTGTTTTATCCCGTTCCCTATCCCTGCTGAATTTGAATTTGCCAGTGCCAAAAGTTCAGAGCGAGCCTCGGCCTCATCCCGTAGGGCAGCGAGTTGGAAAGAATGAACAAGCTCCTCGGTAGATAGTTTAGGTTCGTGTAGAGCGTCTTGAGCGAAGAACAGAGCCGGTGGAGAAGCGAACGCAAACAGGATTTCCTGGTCAGCTGTCTGTTTACTATTTGAGTGATATTCATCCGAGTCGCGTTCCGGACTGATGAGATGACGTTTGAAGAACCGCGAAGATGGCGGGAAAAGGCGAGCAGGGCTATCTGTTGTGGCAGGGAAGTAGACCTCGTCTTGGAGGGAAGGCAATCCTAGAGCTTGACGGACTTGTTTCCATTGGCCTTCAATACGGAGAGTTGATGATTTGGGTGTTACGCCACGAACGAAGAAGTGCTGAACGAGGAATATGAGGATAAAAGTACCAGGAATAAGAACGAAATTCCAGTGAGTATTTCTGTGGCCGACGAGGTGGCGTTTTGAGTGCATCATCGTGGTTGAAAGTAAAGGATGCGAATTCGGTCCGAACCGGGCCTTGGTTCAAAAGTGACGGTTAATAAGTCGACCTCGGACTTGTTGTCGGCCATGTTCACGACTCCAGGTCGTGTTTCCTCTCAGTTCTCTCGTCCATTTCGAACAGGAATTCGCTCTGTTACAACAAGATCGCCTTCGGGACCTGGACAGTTTCCAAAAAGACCTTTACCACCTCCCCCGTCTTCTACATCTTCGTCTTCAGGTACTTTTGGATATTTGCGTTATTCTCCGTGGTCGAAAGACTTTCCCGGTAGCTGGAGGACTAGAGCGCTGCTTCAGTCAACAGTCTATGCAATAGGTCTCGTTGCAGCGACAAACTACGTTGACGAGCTATGGTTTGTAAGTTTTCCAAGTTCATGTCTTATTACTTATTTCCTTCTCAACTCTTATTTTGAATGTAGCCTAAAGATCGAGGCTATGCTTCTCCTCGGGAAGTAAAGATTGCTATCGAGAAACTTAAAGCTGCATTTCCCGAAGAGACACAGGTCTCTACCACTCCTGATGAATTAAAGTTGTATGGATCTTCGGACAACTCATATCACCCCACCTCACCACACTCTGTCATTGTATGCGTCTTCTTCATCACTTTTTGAATGCATCAGTATATGTTCGTCTGAACTTTATCAACACAGGTCCGACCCCAAAGCACGGACGACGTTGTCAAGATTGTGAAGATTGCCGTGGAATGTCGGATGCCAATGGTCGTATACTCAGGTGCGACCAGTCTGGAAGGGCATTTCTCTGGTGTATGTCTCTCTGCTACTTCTGGGACCTAACTGACCGGTGTCTATTCAGATATCTACAGGTAGTATCTGTATAGACATGTCCGGAATGGATAAGATTCTCGAAATTAATGGCGCGTTTTGTTTTCCTTTGCGTATCTACACGGCGTAATTCTAATTGCTCTTCGCGTTTGTCTCCTACAGAAGCCGACTCGGATCTTGTCTGCCAGTCTGGAGCGAAGTGGGAAGATATCAACCACACGCTGGATGAAAAAGGTCTTCCACTCTTCTTTCCGGTGGGTTTTCCGTCCTTCGGTTTTCGTGCCTGTGTCTTGACCTGGGGCAACCTCCTTAGCTTGACCCAGGGCCCGGTGCTGTAAGATCTACTTAATTTACTCCTGGGAAATGATACACTTAAGGACCGATACGTATTTTTGATAGACGATTGGAGGAATGATAGGGACTGGATGTAGTGGGAGTAAGTCTCCGCCGCCCTTCGCTATCTTCTTTCTTGGCATGGCACCTCCTGACACATTCGTTTTTCTTCTCCAGCAAATGCCGTACGCTATGGTACGGCCAAAGCCGAGTGGTTTTTGAATTTGGTGGGTAATCTGCTCACTACTACTTAGCTCCGTATGCCAAATACTGAACATCAGGATTCGCTCATAGACCGTCGTCCTTCCGAATGGTGAAGTCATCAAAACTCGCCGAAGAGCTCGGAAATCTGCTGCTGGATTCGATACAACCAAACTTTTTATTGGTGCAGAGGGAACCTTGGGAATTGTTACTGAAGGTAGGCCCCTTTTCTTTCGGACGATGCTTGTCTTTATTCACTACATTTGTTCAAATTAACCTGTAGCAACTCTACGCCTCGCTCCCCTATTACCTACCAAAGTTGCCATGGCCCAATTTCCTAATGTTGAAAAGGCGGTCAGTGCGGTCCAAGAAGTGTTGAATGGTCCTTATGGAAATCATATTCGTAAGCCGTCTTTTTGTTCTGCAAGCTTCAGAAGACCAACATAAGTTTTGGTAGAATGCGTGGAATTACTCGATGACAGAAGTTCGTGTTCTCATTGTCCTCATTCAATACCATCTAACCTACACGACTCATCCTCTTTAATCAGTGATGTCGGCAATAAATCAAGCAGGCCTTGTCTCCCGTCCTTACCCCGTTTCCGATACTCTCTTTTTCAAAATTCAAGGAGATGACCCTGCTATCAAGCTCGCTTCTAAGAGTATTTCCGCTATTGTGAAAAAGCACGGGTCCTCCAGGTTCGAATTCGCTAGTACGGAAAAGGAGGCAGAGGAGCTGTGGATGAACAGAAAGTATGCTTTGATGTCAACCATGGGTGCGTTCCCGGGAATGAGGTGCTGGACAACAGATGTTTGGTGAGCATCTTAACTCTGTCTCGTTTTTTTCTCATTGTTATCGTTTTTACTTTTCTGACATTCGGTTTTCAGTGTCCCGGTGTCTCGCCTCCCCCAGCTAGTCTATGAGACCAAAAAAGACCTTGAGGAAATAGGTTTAATCAGCACGATTGTGGGACATGTCGGGGATGGGAATTTCCACGAGTTGATTTTGTTTAAAGACCAGGATGACCAAGAGCTAGCTAAAGTTTCCGACGCGGTACATAGGCTTGTCAAGAGGTCGCTAGCTCTGGATGGCACCTGTATGCATCTTTTTACTGTCTGTTCTCGCGTTCTTTGTCTTGTTTCTCACTCTTCCGATTCGTATAGGCACAGGTGAACACGGTGTTGGTATCGGCAAGAAAGAGTTTCTGGTTGAAGAGTTGGGAGAAGGAACTGTTGAGTTGATGAAGTCGATAAAGAAGACTATCGATCCACTTAATTTGATGAATCCTGGAAAGGTAGGTTTAATTTTCTGCTTCCTTTTTCTTTTGCTCTGTTTTCGATGACTAACTCTATTCTGTCCCTGTTTTCACACCAGCTGTATCCTGATGACGAAAAGAAGTCCAGTACACACTAGTGGTTTATGTCTTGGATACATCTTTATCTAGCATGTGCTATCTAGATGTTACTCATGTATTCTCGGATCTCCTGAGAATGAAACAAATGTGCTAGCTCTTGCTTTCATTTGATCTGCGCTCACATTGAACTAGTCAATCTTTACATCCGATCTATTTCGTATGGTTTGTATTATACCAGGGGGTCAGAGTGGACACCGCAGGTTCGCGGGAGCTAAGTAACTTCAATCGTCCTCTAAACCCTTCATCATTATATGTCCACTTGGTTGGAGAGCTTAGTGAGGGCAGACCAAGAATTGTCTCAGGGAAACTCGTGGCTCACAGTGCTAGAGTCGTTTGTAGACCAGGTTGACAATACTTGTTAAGGTCCATTAAGATCTTCATAGAACGATCACGCAGAAACATCACGCAATCTGTTTAACCCAAGCTAAACTAATGCACCAGTATGATTTACGGTAGAGGACACCAGCTCTCAATACACCATTTAATCAGTAATTAACATGTTGATAGATGAATCGAAACAGCATGACAGACAATGTCTCAAGAGTTGAAAGGCAACAGCGCAGGAAGGGGGAAGAAGGAAAAGAAAAGAAAAGAAAAAACGAAAGAACGCACGAAAGGCTAAAACGTACTGCATCAACCGTGTCGAAATCCAGTCAGATTGTTGTTCTAATTCGACCAAGCGCACAAATACATACCTGAACCGAAGAAAGAAAATATCGTTCCTCATATTAGTATTCTACCGCATCATCATCATCGGTCTGTACCGCTCCGGGTCCAGATTCCTTTTTTTCTGAGGTCGGTGCCGATGCAGCCGCAGGCGCCCCTTCTTTCTCTGTCGATGTACCGGTTCCTGCTCCTGCTCCTGCACTAGTCGTAGTCATCCCAGAAGATTCATCCACGTCCATAGACATCGAATCTGCTTCCGGCTCTGCGGGTTTGGAGGTGGAGGCGTCTCCGTTTTCTTTTGATGCTCCCGTTGCCCTTTCTCGTCCAGTATCATCCTCATTGTTATTGTTGTCAATCTCGACATCCATATCTCCTCCCTCTTCCTCGTTCCCTTTGTTCAAATTAGATTTTTTCCGCGCTTCCTCATCTGCGACGCGTTGTCGCAACTGACGAATTTCTTCTATTCCAGCGGAACGTTCTTCTCGGAAGAGATCCCATTCTTTTTCTGCTGCTTCGGTGACCTGAAGTAATCGGAGGGTTATGAAGGAATGCAACAGGAAGTGCGAATTATAAAACATACCAGCTCTTTTCGTTTCTTTATGAATGCTTCCTGAGCAGGGGTGAGAATAGCAGGGAGATAGTACAAGGGTGGCGGATGTGATCTTGGAGGTTGTGCGAGGGGGTCTGTAATGCCAGATGGTACGTCGTCAGAGTCTGAGGCCGGAATGTCTGGGATGTTGTCAGAGGTGCATAGGAAATTGGCCAGGAGTGGGAACCGTGTTCGACGAAGTTTGTACTGATAAAATCAAGTTATTTTTATCGATAAATGATAAAGAAACGAATCAGACATACGATGGAGTCCTTGAGCTGCAGCTCTTCCTCTTTCCTGTTGGCGATAGTCTTGTCCTTTTTGGCCTCTTCAGCTCGACGAACAGAGTCAGTCTCTTTGCGCAACTTAATCTGTAATCTTTGCTCTATCATTTGTCTTTTCTTTGCCTGCACCGAGTGATAAGTATTCCAAGTACGTTGTATAAAAAACAGATACGACATACTGCATCACTCGCATTTCGTTCCTTGTCTTCGATTTTAGCCTTGTTCAGGGTTCCCAAAACGAGTCCGAACATTGTCTTGCCGCGGCGTCGTTCCCTGGAACCTGCTGCTCCTGCCTTTGTTTCTGCGGAGAGATCGAGTTTGGGACGGGATTTGCTGGAGGTTGCTGCCATCGCAACGGGTTCTGTCGGGGTTGGTTTGTCGACATGAACATCTTGAGGGGCTCTGCAAAGAATAAGTAAACTACCGAAGGAGAAACAAGAAAAAAGAGAGACATACTCGTTGTCGGACATGGCAAACCTTGAACGAATCACGTGGATTTCTACACTCTCTTCCTGCAAATCGTCGGACGTTCGTCCAGCTCGCCCCATTCTTCTTGTGTGAGGAGGAGACCTCGTTTGTACAAGCAGCTCTTCTCTTTCTTTGCCGTATCCTTTCCACCCCTTGGCTTCACCTCTACCCCGGATAGTCGTACTTGCGATAGCTATACCCTATGGCTAATGAACCACCGCAAAAACCTCAAATGCGCAGGAAGAGCAGCGCACAGAATCTTCTGGCTACCTTCAATCCAAAACAAAGCCAACCACCCCCTCCGCTCAATATGTCGTCAGCAGCAGCAGCATACTCGGGACCTCCTGTTGCCCAAACCCCTACTGCCTCCACGCCACTCACTTGGGAAGTGGATACTCAATCTATACACAACGATACCACAGGATCATCCACACCAGCCCTGGGACAACACCCAAATGATGAATACTTGCGGGATCTGATTCAGAAACGAATACTGACTCTTACTTATATTCGGAATATCCACGAAGGGTGCGTGCATATTTATTCGGTCTGTAATTACTAGGTTGACAGACCCAATACAGCCGCAGCCATTGGTTCCACACAATTTACATTTCTCGTGCAGACTTGGATAGAGAGTTCAATAACAACGACATGAAGAAAAGGTGCGTAATTTGCTTAAACTCCAAGTACTTCTAATTCATTAGTCTCTTAGGACTGGTCGTTTCGCCGTCCTCGGCATGTCTCTAGCCAACCTGCTTGATATCAATCAACCTCAAGATCTTTTGCGAGGTCTCCTTAATACCCTTTTAGAATACGAACAAGCCAAGGAAGATGGTGACAAGACGAGAATAACTGGCATGGTTTGTCTTCCAGCTTTTTCAATACCTACCATCTCAATCCTGATCTAGGTCGCTCCAAAGAAACTTTTTAGGACAAAAGTAGGCAAACGACCAGGGGTGTTGACCGAATACTCGGGTTCATATGGTGATGCATCCGCAGAGGCTTCGTATCTAGTTAATCCACACATAGTGCGTCTTCACCTCTCTTTATCACCGGTATCTGATGCAACCTCTGATGGATGGATTCTGCTTTCGGGTCTGAAAATAGCCCTTTTCCCTTGATTACCACCAGACGCTTCTTTCTCTTCTAGATGTCCTTTCTGAAGTCTACAACAAAATATCAAAGCTTCTGCCTCCCTCTCCGCTTGCGCACTCCCAACACATGATGGGTCCTCTTGGTCTGCTCGCCCCCCATCCGGGTGTATCTTATCTGTTCACCGATGGTCCAGCCTCGGCTCATCCGAGCAATTACCAAAACTTTATCGGTAGTCCCAATCTCTCATCAACTCAAACGCCCTCAGGCTTTGCAAGCGAGACGGACTTGAGTAATAGTCTGTGGGGAATAGCAAACGGTAGTGGCACATCAACGGCTATAGCAGGTAGCTTTGTTTTTAATGGTATCGGAGTTGGTGGATCAGGGCTAAATGGGATGCCGAGTGGACATGGGGGTCAGGGATGGTCTTCTGCGTACGTAGACATGGTGCTGAAGATTGACAATAAATTTAAAGTGAGTCTGACACGTTCTTCCTCTGCTTCTAGCCCCTTGCTTAGTATCTTTAACACCTTGCCAGAGAATTACCTCCCTTTTGCTGAAGGAACTCGATTCATTCGCGCGTAGTGGCATCAAAGAAGAACTCGCTTCGTTGGATCCGTTGTTGCGCAACATCAAGATGCCTGATTTAGATGGGTTTGGCGGTGGGAGGAATTACGACTATGAGGGCATGTGAGAGTGTGTCTGGACACTTTTGACGGGTGTTTGGTGTGGTCCCTAGGCTGAGGAGGTGAGTTTAACGATCACGAATTGGCATCTTACTTTTCTCGAGACTAATGACGCATACGGGATGTCTTTAGCCTATTTCATCCGATATCTCATGGTCTTTTCTTTGAAGACGCGCATATATGCAATGTATGTATACCTTGATTGCTTACACCGACCTTGGGACCAGAGACATGACCAAGGGAGCTAGTGTGCCTGTTATTCTTCAGCATGAAGCTAGGTCGTAGTCTGGGATGGTAGGGATAGAGATCGCCGCGGGTGGAAGATATTGAGACCCATCATTTGAGACGAGCGAGCGAATGCGCGATGGGAATTGGTCAACAATCATTGACAACTGCATTGACCCCGGACTGGACCAGTCATACTTGGCGTTTAGAAAGAACACCATTTTTTTCCCGCTCAGCTTCACATACGTCTTCAAAGTTCGGCCTACAGGTTAGTCTGTATTTTGACATGGGATGCTTATTATGCGACTCTGGATCTCTACATTTCATATACCTGAACCCTCATACGAGATACCTATCCTTCTCACCCCCATCTACATAGTACTTCTCATAGTATACATCCATTTACCTATTTCCTTTGTTCACCTCAGAGTGTAACAGTTCCAATTCTGGAGATTAAATCGGACCATAGGTAACACGCAACACGAGACAATTAATGAGATTGAGAGTTAGTACGGGTGTTCAGCTGGTTGATTGAGGTACAAGGAGATCATACATGTGCACATGATAGTTAGAAAAAAGTGGAATTGAGAGATCAACAAAAAGTGAATTGCAGGAATGAAAGCACGATAAACACAATGATGGATGCAATAAACAAAAGGGAAATAGTTCGAAAACGTTTCAACGGCAACAAGAGATGAGATCTTATGTGTGCTAGAGAAGTAGACATTCGTTCGTTCACTCCGAGGTCGTAGTTGCAGATGCAGACACATTTCTCGAAGCTGCAAAGTCGTCCAAGAGTGTGGGCCATGCCTGTATGGTTGTGTACATCATATGAGTACGTATAGGTATATTGAAATAGGTGTCGCAAGGGAAAATTAGAACTCACCCCATCGGCTTCATAATTACTTAAATCAGGCCTGACTGTTATACAGAATTCGAGCATCTATGAACACGGATGAGACGGAATGAATTATCATACTTTAGTTAACGTATCTAATAAACAAACAAAGGGCCGTACCATGCTCCATAGATCCTTGTTTACAGCCTTATAACTACCCTTTTCCTGTTCGATTAGGAGTTAGCGTCAGACTGGCACGTGAAAGAAAAAAGGAAAGAAAAGAAGTGGGACACACCTGAATGAACTCTAACACCTCCTTCATCACCGGGTACTTTGGTACCAATAATACGGTCCACAGGGCAGATGCCATCTGACGGCGGGAGTGGGAACCACTTCATCAATCAATGTGACTACTAAACCAAGTGTAAAGACCCACCTCCATCTCGATATTCCTCGATTGTCTATCAGGTAACAAGTATCAAAGAGTTGCATTTCGTTAGGAAATCACGCCGAACGATATATACATGACGCGAACGGCCATGAAACGAACTTGACTCACTCTGGCTTGATGAGATTAAAACAGAACAGATAGAACTTTTGAAATGCTGTCTTCGTGTCCGAGGCGTAAGACCGATAAGCCGTCTTGTCATAGGTATCCTTTGTATTAGTCTTGGCAGTCTTAGGAGATTTGCCATATATGAGAAGTTCGTCGAGGTCAGAAAGGGCTTTTTGGAGAACAGGAAGGGAAGAGATTCTGTAAGAGCGGATTCATACATAATACCGGTCAATTAAATATGAGGGATATAGAATCGTAATTATGAACTCACTTCAACCCCGCGGTCCCTCTAACCCATTCCTCCTTTGTCACTTTCATCATCTCACTAGCCTGCAGCTGCCAAGCAAGTATCATGGGCATAGCACCTTCTACAGAAATTCCGGCGTCATTGAAGAGTTTTTCAAGACCCTCGGGACCAATGACATCAGGATCATCCTCGTCACAGTATTGCTGGAAGATTTGCAAAGAGCCGGCGGGAGTGTAGATATCACTCTTTTTGGCAGACGTTGAAGAAGCGACAGGCGTAGAAGAAGCGGAAGAGGTGGCGGTGGGAACAGCGGGCTCCTGAGAAAAAGTAGAATATATAATAGTAATTAAGTATAATGAGGACGTGTTAGGATTAGTACGAATGAAACGACAAACAAAGGGGTCTAGGGAGAAGGGAGACATGGCAAGAATACTCACTTTACTCTTCTTATTCGGCACACTAATTTGGTCGTCCCTGTAGACTGTCTTGTCAGGTACGCAACATAACAAAGACGATAGGCGCATGTGCGCCGCCCCCCGCAGTTATCAGGAAAAAACGAGAAGAGGAATGAAACAGAAAAGAACGACGACAGAAGGAAACAAAATGAAATGAGATACGTAGGTGTCGAAGGATCAAGAAATGGTTGCACAGCAACACAGGACGTTGATAGAATGACAGCAACGATCAAAAAGGTACAAACCACTCACTCTGAATCCTGTGAGAAAAGATATGGGGTGTTAGCCACGTGGGATTAATTAATTATTAGACCGGGTCCGGAGTGCTGAAGTGAAGAGACATACATTAGGACTGGATTTGAGGTTGGAAGGTGGAGGGGAAGACGATGTGTAAATTGGTTTTTGACAAGGGAAAAGAGGATGAAATGAAGAGAAAGTAAATGACAAGGACTATGAGCATCATGTGGTTCCGAAGAGGGAGGATGATTACACACTTTTGGCCCTTCTTGCTTCTCGCAGTCTTAGCAGTAGCCTTCCCCTTGGTAGTCTTTGCTTTTTTCGCTGGAGGTAGTTCCTAGCAGAAAGCACGTATAGTCAGAGATCGGATCCCTGAAGAGTGTCATAACGGCATATACCTCGTCCTTGGCAACCTTTTTGGACCTGTATAGCAACATCAGGTCCCTCCTGGCTTTTCCGTAGACTTGTCGACTGACCGAGATGTAGATTTTGTAGTGGTAGCACTCTTCTGGGTTTTGGAATTTGAGGTATCGCCGTTAGTGGAAGTATGAGCTGAGGATCTAGTGGCTCTCGTCGACGTAGACGATTCTGTGCTTGCTTCTGGAGCTTTTCTCTATAATACCATTCAGAGCTCGAGCGAAGGAATCAAGAGAAGAAGAAGCAACCTTTGGAGGCATTTTTGAGCACAACGAACACGAAGAGAAGACAAATTAGACGCGACTCAGTCGCGCGACTGGAATAAATACTGACAAACAAAAAATTGCTGTATAAATAGCCGACTTTTTTTTTTTCGTTTCTTCACTTCGAACCGTGAGTGTCCCTTTCACTTCTTTTTTCTATGATGACTTTATTCTCTTCCCCGTCCTACACGACCATGCCGAGGAATAGAGCTTATCTGTTCGCAACAGATACGCGTCCTACGGGACGCACAGTGCGCAAGCCAGCGCCATTTAGTCTGATCCTTTCTTTTTCTCTTGCTTCGTTTCTTCAAAAACTCGTTGCTGACCTACCTTCCTCAGGATCTTCGTTTCTGGTGTATTGTATACGACCTCATCGATCATCCTTTCGTTTCGGTACGTATCTATTTCCTATTCATCTAAAGGATGAAAATTTTCCGTACATTCGCAGTTTCCACTCTAGTGTCCATTTAGTACTCCTCCAATGCGGAACGTTTATACTCCCCCTCCATTACTCATGTTGAACCCAAAAGGCATGAAGGAGTGTGGGCCGCCTTGATTTTATTGAGGTGCGCTGGCGGGAAGCGGGGGTCGACACGATGCGGGTACACGAAGTGTCCTTCCTTTGGATGTCTGAACTTTTTTCTTGGTTAATATGTTTTGCTTCGAGTGCTTTGCTGACCATACCTTCTCAGGTTGTCTTTATATATACATTATTTTGTATTAGTACCCAACTACAATGTTATCAAAAATCTTCTTTGAGCTTAACATCTCGTAGCCTAAGCCAGTTTATCATTTCATGTGGAATGCTTGAGTACATCGAATGTTAAAATCTACTTTCTTTTTTTCCCCTTCTTTCCCCCGCCTCCGCCTCCACTATTTGCAGCAGGAACTGAATCGACACTCGCTCCTTGCGTCGCTCCTCCTACTCCAGTTCCCTTTCTTTTCTTCCCGTGATGGCCATGCCCGAAAGTTGACCTCTCACTCTTCTTCAACCACCTCTCAGGATCAGGTGGTGGCGTAACACCCGGTACAACGCCGGCTGGGACACGTCTGGCTCGGGGCTTCTTCTGTGTTTGAGCTTTTTCAGCAGAAACTGCAGCTGCTGTTGATATCGAAGACAATGCAGCAGCTCCTTGTTGCGAAGACGGAGGAGGGGGAGGCAACGACTCTATCGAGTTTCTTAGAGTCGCAGGGAGAGCATCAATTCCTTGAAGGAAACCAGAGCTGATGAAATCGAGATGTTGCTGGGCTGCATTAAGATTGGTTAGAATGTCCGAATGTTCTTCCGAGTGCTGGATTATATGGTTTCAATGTAAAGGGAAAAACAGTGAAAAGATTGCGACGCAACTGGCTCTGCAGAATCCAATAACTGGTTATACAGATCGTATGCAGTTTGGTATGATCCTTGTCTGTAGCTCTGATGTTTCCCGAGTAGAAGACACGTATTAGCTATGAGGAACGAATCAAGAATTTCGTTCGGCTGAACTCACCAATTGAGCTTCCAAATGCATCACTCCCCTATCCTCAACGCCGTTCTTCTCTTTGATCTCTTCTAGAACGCTACTTGCCTCGTCTTCTCTTTGAAGCCTATAATACGCATAGGCTTTCTCAAACGCGTGTTTTTCTTTGCCCGTTGACGCTATAATTTCCAATGCAGGAGCATACTGCTCCGTTTGTAAATATAAAAACAGTTTTGTTTGCAGTGCATCGGGATCCGTGGGGTCCAGACGAAGGACTAGCCGCAGAATGTCAATGTCATGCGCAAGAATTGACCATATGTTAACTCACTCTTATCGCAAGTCTTGATGGCGTTAGTAAAATGGCCTCCATCGATTTGGGCACATAACGAGTTGAAATGGCGCTTGATACGCTCTTCAGTAGAAAGAGGCTGTTTTTCTTTCCGAGAAGCAGGACCTTTCCTCGTCGTCTTTGTATTCTTCTTCGCCGTCGACATGGAATGGTGATGACGGTCAGACCGTGAATGTAGAGTGAATTCCCACGATCGCGTTCCACAATTTTCTCCATCTGTTTGTCCATTTCCTTGCTGCTTTAACCCAAACCACCACTTCCGAATAGTATGTCTGACATCAACGACATCGCGAAACAATTCGTCAACTTCTACTACACCACTTTTGATAATGATCGCTCTCAGCTTGGACCTCTCTACGTACGTCTTTTTATCTCTCTTTTCGTTGACTTTTTTTTAACAGACCGACTACATTCAACTTTTCCAGCGCACAGAATCCATGTTAACCTGGGAAGGTAGCCCTATCCAAGGTGTCAATGCCGTTTTGGAGAAGCTCGTCGTCTGTATCCGTCTTTTATATCGTTTGCATCTCTGAATGTTAACCCTCAACCGACAATTCCTCCCCATCACGATCGCAATCGTCAATCGGCACTTCTTCCTTTGTATTCTTCGTATACAGAGCCTCCCCTTCCAAAAAGTTGCGCACAAGATAGAAACCCTTGATGCTCAACCTTCGTCTCCGACTATGGCTTCGATTCTTGTCAGTGTGACTGGAGCACTCAAGGTACTTTTGTGTCCATCACTGTTTTTTTCGATAACTGACGCGTTTTTCTTCTTTACTCTTATCCAGGTTGACGATGGCGAGAGTGAGCTCAAATTCAGCCAAGTGTTCAACCTCATACCCGATGGAGGGAGCTACTTTGTGTGCGTGTCTGAACGAATCATTGCGCTCTAGCTATGAGAGCTATGCACTGCCGGTTCATAAATGACTGACTCATTTCTATTTATCTCTCATCGATATAGACAAAATGACATCTTCCGCCTCAACTACGGTTGAAGCATTCCATCTACAGTAATAAACTCCCTATCCTTATCGATGGCCCCGCTGGTTTTTGGTTTAGGTTATTGGCTATTTCTTCGGGATACGTGAAAGGGGTGAGAGCGAGTGGGAAGTAGAAGTGAAGATTGGTAGGAAAAGAAACAGAAGTATCCAGCAGAGAAATCTCTACTCTAATACTCTGCTCTGTTGTATATTGTGTTTTTTTTAAAGGTCGTGTGTGTTGCTGTTCTAATCATTCTTGTCTTTCATTTCATCTTCGTTTCTTCAACAAGACATTTTTTGCATGGTACCGAAGTGGAATACGTGTTACAAGAACGCGTTTCGTCATCAATACCTCGTTCTCCGAGCGTCTCGCCCACCTGGCTCACTCCATTCTATTCATCCTTGCAGCAGCTGGAACCGGTGTCTCTTGATGAATGTATACGTGTACATCCATAACTGGTATATCATTCGACATCTATCCATCTATCTATCACCCCATCGTCCGTGCTCATTACTCATCTCGTCCAAATTAAACACGCAATCAATCAAGTTCAATATACCACGCTCACTTATCGTGTCTTCCAGGCCAACTTGTATCGTGTTATCGATGGATTTGTTCCGAAGGAGCACAAGTTCAAGTCACTAGCAGAATCTTTGGTCTAATGCGATACTCTTGACGGTATCAACTTTCACCCTTCCAACTTTGACTTTCGTGCATCCGCTTTGCTATGATCAGCGTGTGTTAGCAGCATGTACTAGTTATAAAACGCCGAAGATACGCACTCGCAGTTGCACAAAACTTTTTCGGATCCCGCGAGCTGACATCCTATACGCATTTTTACTCTCCAGTGATGTTTTCTAACGTACGAGGCGCCAACGGCTGTCGTCACCGGGGTTTGACAAAGACATGAGCGACGCGTCGTGCATTGTTCGCTGCCCGGTTGATGTGACTGTGCCCGTGCTATGATTATTGACCGTTCTCCGGAAATATGATATCAAGTCACGAACAACACCCTTGTTCCGCATTGTACCAGTATCTGTCCACCTTCCAGCCTTTGGAAGAACGTTTTCCTTTTTATATTGATACACAACAGAAGTTCTTTTGGACGAGAACTGCGGTTCAAGCGAGGCCTCCAAGCGCGCGTCAAGTCACATTAACCCCATTGTACAATGTACATTGTCCGAGGTGTGGCTCCTTCGTCTTTTCTGGTAATGCCGTAGTAGCCTTGTCTGACGGCTTCATGTACTCGAACAAGTATTTATACCCCCGCAGTACATATCTGATGCTATCTCTAAACTTTGCCTCTGCCACTGCTCAGCCTCACTTGTTTCTCGATGCCCTCTGCAACCATCTCTCACAGCGTTAGGCCTTTAACCGATAAACACAGCTTCAATGCTGCCATCGTTCCAGGAAACGACAAATCCATGACAGCTAAACAAGTTATCGAACAGCACGGCGTCACATCAGTTCGTCCTCAGGACGTGTCCGAGTCTGTCCCGGACAACAGCAGAAAGTCTGCTCTAGCAACTGTTCGAATGGAAAACAGCCACCAGCAATCCACCGATTCTCCTTTCGTTTCAGAGCCAGTCGTAAACTACAAATCCCCTCTCGTTTACGCGCGGCAGTTTGTTGGCGTTCATCCTACTCCTCGCTCGACTCGGACCTTTTTCTATCCCTCGTTCGCTACTCAACTCCATAACCTCCCAACTAATCCGTCTCCGTGCGACACCCGATCTTTGACGGCCTTGATGGCATTGTTGGAAAACATCGCGGGTGACCAATACTCGACAGGGAAAGAATTGGTGAATAACGGCTTTCGGTTGGTGGTTAGTCTCGCCGAAGACATTCATTGTTCACCAGAAGAGAATGACGACGATGACGATGACAGCGTAGACATCCCCGAGGACGTTGCTCGAGCTATCAACAGAACTTGGACCAGAAATGAGCTTGGAGTCGGTCCATTCGAGACTAATATCCCTCCTCAGCATGTGAGGGAATTCGACAACCCCGCTAAAAACCCTACTTTTCTCTTGGGATGGGCTCAGACCAGTCGATATCATGGAGATGCCACCGGGCCACAATTCACCAATCCTTGGGACGGGAACAAGGTCATTGCTCAGGACGACTCCGACCGAGACTCTTCCTGGAATGAAGGTAGTCCGTTCACATCCGGCAGACGTTCGTTTAGCGGTTCCTCCCTCACCAACTCGTCGGTCAGTCTTTCCCCTGCGTCTATACTCAGGGACATTAACGATCAAACTCGCGAATGGTCCATTGACACCCAAATGACTGCTCTTGGAATGGAGTCTCGGCTTTCTCTTTAATTTTGGACTCTGTGATGTTTATACCCTTCTGCGTAACCTGAAAACCGATAGCTTATTTTGGTTAATCTAATTTATTTACATGTAGTATCTTAGTTTCTTCTCTTCTATCCAGTATGGAGTCCCTGAATCGAATTACAGCGTTTTCGGGAAACCTTGTCCCAAGCGAAATTTTTTGATGTCGGACATCAGACAATAAAAATCAATTCCCAATTTGGAACGGGCGCCCAAATGGCTCAAATGGCTCAAATCCGCTATTCTTTTCACTCCTGCTATCAGTCGTGGAACGTCAAGACAGCAGGACAGCGCCTCCTCCTTACAGTGAAACTACCATTGAGTCTACCACCAAGTTCGGTGCTGTTGCCAACATTTAATTTTGCATTGAGAAGGGCTCCGTCTATCAATACTTCCCCATGCTTATATGGCAAAAGACCATGGTGGGATCCAGGGAAGGAAAGAGAGCTTTTATCCAAGTTCAAACTATGAGTACTAGTACCAATACACTGTAGAATACGCGCTTTGGTAGAGGACATCTAAATTGGGAATTGATTTTTTATTGTTTGATGTCCGACATCAAAAATTTCGCTTGGGACAAGGTTTCCCGAAAACGCTGTAAAGTAAACAAAATTGAAGTCAACTTGATCTAACAAGGTGAATATGACCACCGTTCTCGTGCTGACGTACTCAGTACAAATGGAACTTGGGACGGATAATAGTGGGACTTGAACAGTACACTCGTGAGCCTAAAGACAATGGTAGTGGTCACCTGTATGAGGGCATCTCATTCCGCCCTTAAGCTTGTCAAGGCTTGCAGTCGATTGACCGCCGCTACTGACATTTATGTAAACATACTTATACTAGGAAACATTCGCTTTCGATAGAGGGATTGTCAATGGCATAAACGAAAGGGCATGTCATACTGCGAGAACTTGGGACAGCTTGAGCTATTGACTATTGAGCCGCCTTTTTCCCTAAAATTCCATCCTTGACACTCTTTCCACCTTTGGCCTTGACGACCTTTTCCTTCTTCTTCTCACCAGCCATAGCACTCTTCTTTTGTTTCCTCTCTTCTTTGCTAAGCTTGGAACCTTCACCGATGGCTTTGGCAGCGTCAGGCTCGTCGACGATCATGGAAGCCTCAGCTTCAACGTTCTTGGTCTCGACGGCTACTTTAGTCTTTTTCTTTCCCTTCCCTTTCTTGTCGTCCTTTTCCGAGTCCGTTACGACTACGGGTGCAGTTCCCTCCTTCTCTTGTTCCTTCTTGGCTTTCTTGCTCTTTTTGCCACTTTCTTTCTTCGAGATTCCCTCTTCCACCACAGGAACAGGAGCAGGGTCAGAAACAGAAGCAATAGCAGATTCGATAACAGCTACAGCTTCTGACCCAACAGATTTCTTTTGTTTTTTCCTCTTTGCCCCTTCACTCGTCACTGTTTCCTCCTTCGCAGTCTCAGTTACAGCAGATGTGTCGACTTCGGCAGTAGCAACTGAAACTCCTTTCTTTTTCTTCTCCTTTTTCCCCTTCTCGCTAGTGGATTCTGCCGTTGCCATTTCTGCTACAGCCTCTACGACAGCAGCAGGCTCGGGTGCACCCGCTGCTGCTGCTGCCTCCGACTTCCGTTTCTTCTTCGTGCCCTTCTCTTTGGGTGTCGCTACTTCTGCCGTTGTGGCGGGCGTCGGCACGGGCTCGATGATCCCAGAGGGTGCGGTATCTCCTCCAGCGGCATTCTTCTTCCTGGACTTTTTACCAGCAGTGACTGCAGGAGTGTCTGTCGGCGTGGGGGCGTGGACTGGTGAGGCGACAACATTAGAAGCAGAGTTAGACTCGGTAGCAACCTCATTCGTTTGGGATTTCTTCTTTTTGAGCTGCTTTCCGGTCGGGGCAGGTGTAGCGGGAGACTCGACAGCATCGGTAGAGGAAGAAGTGGTAATTTCAGTAGCGGGTGAAGCAATCGAAGGAGAGACGAGTAAGCCTGCAGCACGCAACTTTTTCCTTTGATTTTTGGTGAGAGCAGATACGGCAGGGGTGGATGAGGGAAGAGCTTCAGAGGCAGTGGACGGTGCAGGTTCTTCAGTAGCAGGGGTTGTGGTGGCCTTGGCCTGCTTGGATTTTGAAGATATATCCGATTTTTTAGATTTTGATGAAGATGTATCGAAAGATTCGGCTTTGGGCCCTGCGGTGGTAGCAGTCTTCGACTTTTTGGATTTGGAGACAGGAACCTCAGTCAAAGTATCAGTGGCTTTGGACGTAGCCGCGCCTTCAACTCCTTTGACCTTTTTTCTCGGCTGTTCTTTCTCCTCTTCTTTCTCGTCGTCTTCTTCTGCAACACGTTTCTTACCTTTCCCCTTCTCCTTCTCTGCCTTTTTAGTTGGCTTGACCTCGACTTCGTCAACCTCCATCTCTTCACTCTCGTCGTCATCGTCGTCCTCACCATCAGTCGCTTCAGCATCTTCCTCTTCTTCATCGTCAGATGGCGCGGTTAGCCCAGCCCATCTTCCGCCTTCTTTGTCGTCCAGTGAACATGTCCATATGGGCAGATTAACACTAGCGTTGGTCTTGATACCCAGTGCTTGAATATTTTCCCATCCATCAGGACGTATATGAGAGGCAATTACAGGTAACGCGGTTTTGAGGTTTGCGAGAATTTGTGCGGGTGTCTGAGAGAGCCTACCGATCTTGACCGAGCTGGGAGGAGGCGTTAGAACTGGGCAAGAGACGGAAAAAGGAAAGGTCGACTTACATAGCGGTACCTCTATTTTGACTCATGTAAGTAGAATTAACGGCACGCTCAAGCTCGGCCTTGAGGTCTTTTCGTGTTAGGCAGACAGGAAGAGGTTGTCTATACGTAAACAGGACAAGAACTGAGACTTTCAGATCAGGCAGAAAGGCGTACGACATACTTTTTGGCTTCGAACCACTTGACACCCAGTAATTTTGGTAGCAGAGGAAGAATTCTTTCGTCCGCCAGGAAAAGCTCATTCTCTTTTAGAAGTGCACGTCGAGCTTCGTAAGGATGGAATTTGCCCTTGAGTTTTTCCAAGCCAACCACTCTAGAGATGAATTTGACACCCTTCTCTTCTAGCAGATCCTTGTACTCTCGCTGGGGATCTTTGGTAAGAAGACAGACGGAATGGGATCTAGGATCGACGATAGGATATGTGACTGGTCTGTTCAAGGGGAACTTGGAATAAACGTTGAAAATAGGCGAAGATAAAAAGCATCACGCACATTTTTATAGGCTTGAAAGATGAAGTAGCAGGTGCTTTCTTGAGAGCAATAGTCAGCCATATGTGTTGTTCCTTGGGAGGTAAGAGTTCATTTTCTGCAGCCTTCGCAGCTTGTTTTGAAGCATATTGATGAAGAGTGTCAACCGCTTTTTTGCATTGAGCCAGCGAGACGCGTCCGTCGAGCAATTCGTCCTTGGCCATTGCTTCAAAAATTTGGCTGAAAACGGAAATCCAAAAAGGCAAAGTCGAAGAAAATGTGAGGTAGTTGACACATGTTACATTTGGAAGTCAATGCGGTCTGCTTAGGCTCAACACTTAAGTAGGGATACTGTTGGTTTATACAACTGATCTACGAATTCAAAACTCGTGGTGGTACTAATATGGACATGGCCCAAATACAGCGTCACTCGTTTGATTCCAAAAAAGCTCATATGGAGGGAAACCACACAACTTGGACTCTCGATGTTGAAGTACAATTCAGGACATAAAATTTTACTTTGAGGTCACAAGTCTTATAATATGAGTGACCTCCTCCTTGTAAAGGCCGCTATCACGGACTGGGCCATGCGTGACACTTCAACTTTCCGAATTGTGATGAATTAGACACTCAGGACCCAAGAGATCGAACGTAAGGTGAAGTGAAAGTCAGACCTTATGATACAGAGACTCAAGTACTTAAGGTTTGCTCTGTCTAACAGCGCAGTGATCGTATCCATATTCTGGGACCTTTTTCAATATGATAAGTACCAAAGACAATTGATCTCAACAGAACCGGATCGACGCTAGAGCTTCAATGGCTGATAAGTAATTGCGTCCTAGGCCCATTATATGCGCCCCAGGCCTATTACGGGACTGGATCTCCACACTAGAGCTTCAATGACTGATAAGTACTTAATTGCGTCCTATTATGCTTGCTTGGCCCCTGCCCGAGGTGACGCGGTCTTTTCTGTATGTGTCAGTACTAGTTCTAATTGCATCTGTGCACATGAAAGTTGCCGTTGTGCGTGTGGCAAGCGTCCATGGACATCACTCGATCAAGTCCATCTATCCAAAAACGTTTTTCCAGAGATATAAGTACCCTACGTTCTGTGCTAAATACATCAAACCCCGTATCTTCAAACTCTTACACCACAACTCTTCTCTATCGAAATGTACACTGTGAGCCCTTCGCTCTTTTCTCCGTGCACTCGTCTTTGTTCCTGACACATATCATCCATATAGACTATTGCTATCCCAGTTGACAACGGCTGCGGTTCCAACAGCTGCAACTGCAACAACACGTAGGTCGCGCCTGTCTCTCCAGACGACCACAAAACTCATAATTCCCCCGTTCTTGGGCCTTTCGTAGCTGCGGTTGCCAACAGAACCAGTGCAACTGTCCCAAGTAATCGCTTGGGCTAGGGGTTCTCGCTATATGTGATTGTATCATTCCCCAGTTATGCTCCCAGTTCATCACCACCGTCCAACTGTATGACTTTGCTTTCGGTTTCGAGTTTCACCTAGCTGTATCATACTATACGGTCATGACTAGTGTTGTCTCGAGAAATCTGATTATTCTGTATGTACAAGCCTAAGCACCGGGGTACCCATGAGTGCAGTGGTGTGGTACCTGACCATCAAGTCTAGGACAAAAAAAGTTTGAAGTACTACGCAGACTTGATCTCATTACCTTCATCCGGCTCCTATCTCAGACTCCTCCAAAGCTCGGGAGCGTTCTTCAATAATGTGATTGAGCAATATCTAACAATGAATATTAACACTAGTCATCGATGACACAGACTGGGATAAAATACGCACCATTCTTTGATCACCAACAAAAGGTCCAAACTTGGTCACCCTCTCACCCGGCGCCATTTCTATAAAATCATCCACCGCGATTTGGCATAGAATCATATACGCCGCAAATCTATTCATTCCATCGGCGGCTGCCATACTTTCTTCTTCCTGGAAGAATGAATTGAGGCGAGGACGCACAGATTCGAATCAACAGACATGTTCCAGTAAAGAATTGTAAAAGGAACGACATACATCAGGAGTATCGCCTTCTAACCATCCCCTATCACCCCATAGTAAGCCTCCAGTTGTCTGGACGTCTTCCATTTCCGCCATATCCCCAAACAAACGTGTCAAGAAACCCGCCTCTTCGACAGTATTTGCAAATGCCAAAAACACCTGGCATCTAGCATCTTTCTCCTCACAAACTTCTGCTACAGAGATGTCCCGTCGAAGCTTTTTTACGGCTTTCATCACTGGTGGGGAATATACATTGAGGTCGATCGCGTCACCCTGAATTTTATTTGAGGACCTAAGCGACAAAGAGGCAGGATAGGCTTCGAAGACAACAAGGATACGCGAATATCTCCAAGATTGTTGGGAAACCAAGTTAACCAGATCTTCACATTTGACCGGGAGGCTGGGGAGATTCATGAAAATGATGGCGGTATAGGAGTCGATGATGACATCAACACCGTCGAGAGAGAGGCGCTCGATTAGAGTAATTCCACAGTCTTGGGAACGAAGGGACCGGACTAACGCTTGCTTTTGAAGCAGATCCATAGAGGCCATATACCAGTGTGGAGAAGTGGGTAGAGATCGAAGCGAAGGAAGTTGAAGAGTATCAGAATTCACGAGTTCTGCTGGTGTTTCCCTGCGCACAGAGCCCGATGTATTCGAAAGTGTGGAATCCGTCATGGCACTTGCAGAAGGATGGATGCTGTGCGAGTCAATTGTACCGGGAGCAATGACATTGGTAGAAGATGTAGAAAGGGGTTCGTGAGTTAGATTCAGCTTCTTGCCGCGAAGGCTAGCAAATTCAGCAATTCCCGCAGCATGATTGAGGAACTCTATATTCAGAGGTATTCCTGGTTGTTTGGACCCAGAAGCATTTGAATGGGTGCGATCATTGGTAATAGAAGATGAAGCAATTTCTTGATGTAGAGAGGATAGATCAGCATTATAATGTTCAGTACCAGAGAGTGGGATTTTGAGAGCAATCACATCGTCGTGACGAGTGTCGGGTATCTGTGTTCCAGGGCAAAGAGGTTCAAACTGTGAACTGTGATCATGATCCGCATGGTTTCCGAGTTTCTGTACATGTGATGGTGAACGCAAATCCGATGGTACTTCTGTGTAGGTATTCGAGTTTTCCGATGGCAAGCTGTGGTCGTAATTCGCCTCTTGTTCAGGACCTTCTATATGATGTGATGAGCTGCATGTCGCCAAGTCCTTTGACGAGCTTCGGAAATCCAGGTCGGGATGAGTGCCTTGTTGGTTGTTTACCGCGAGATCATGTTGCCTAGCTGCTCTTCCAGAAGAATTACGACGATAATCTTCATCCGTACGTTCTTGCTTAAATAAGATAGAATCTTGCTCTTGTGAATTCCATAAAGGAAAATTGGTTCCCGAGAAAAAGCAGACCCCAGAATCGTCAAAAAAATCGTCCTCAAGTAGCATATCGTCATTACTATCAGCAGCTATATCTCCTGTCTTGCGATGTGTAGGCGTGTCAAGCCTAGGGCGTTTCGGAGGACGACCAGGCTCCAAAATTTCATCAGGTCTCTCACGAGGTCGTTGAGGTAGATCAAGGTCTCGAGGATCCCAGTTCTCTTTGTCGCTATCACCACCATCGCCGTCAGCTTCCAGAAGTTTCAAATCGCCTGCCTTTCCCGAACGAGGATCTTCGCCGTCTTCGCTGTCTCCCACAGCGCTAGATTGTTCCGCCGCCGAAACCACAGCAGTTTCTCCAAGATTCGCCAATCCC
Organism: Dendrothele bispora CBS 962.96; assembly: GCA_004369135.1. NCBI lineage: Eukaryota > Fungi > Basidiomycota > Agaricomycetes > Agaricales > Dendrothele > Dendrothele bispora. The sequence goes on from ML179036.1 coordinate 599,708, forward strand.
AGTAATCTTTTTCGCTCTTCCCTCGACAGCACAAGTTCAGAGCGGAAGATGTCTTCGCAAAACACGTCGTCCTCCCCATCTTCCCACATGCTTCGGTCCCAGCATTCCCAGCGTCTCTTCTCTACGACTTCCGCAAGTTCAGCATTTTGATCCTGGGTTTTTTTGAGCAACTCCGCCACCCGTTTTCTAGTACTTCCGATACTCATTCCTAAGCGCATCTCCATATCCGTCTTTATTTTGTTGTAGCCCACAGTCTCGACTTCAGGAAACAAGGAGGACACATCGATGACCTCAAGATGCGTGGGCAACCTCCCTGAAACGGTGAAAGGACTGAATGATAATATGATTAGGTCTGATTCTTGAAACAAGAAAGTTGAACCTACACCCAAGATAGTTGTAATGCGATCGGTTGTATGCCTTTCACTTTCTTGAGATACTGTTGAGATAAAGGAACATCAGTCGTGATACTTTTGCCATTGTTTGGCACAAGATAGTCCGACAATTTCTTCGGAAGAAAGAATTCATTCGGTGGATGTTCGGTTGGAGGCGGTAAATCAGGAACTAGGAAAAAATGATTGGTTCTGAAGCAATAAAATAAGATATCGACATACCTTCCATGAATAAGGATCCAGGCCCCTTACCCGCTATCCCGACACCCCTTTCGTCCAACTTTTCCTTCAGGATAATCTTCATCGGATCTATCCCACCATCCTCTTTCACGAGTCCTTCCTCTCTTAACGTGGGTAGATAGATACTGCGAATCTCAGCACCAAAATCTTTGACGAGACTGTTGGAAATTGGTTTGGACATGCCCAGAAGCTCTTTATCAAGAGAAGTAAGTGCTTCAGGGACTTCGAGCACAGAGGGTGGCTGTCCTATCATAGACAGAGACGGAGAAGAGCTCCTGAAAGTACAAGAATTTTTGACGTTAGCTTCTTTAGCATTCTGATCTGAAGTTGAGGGTTTTGGTCGGGATCCAGGCGATTCACAAGTATTCTCGGGTGACTCCGGTTCGTCCTCCGGAACGGGAACCATATCGTGACTTGAGAGAGATTCGAGCAAGAAAGCGGCATAACTACAAAGAGCTCAATGTGAAGATCCGCGTATAAAAAAGATACAAGACAAACCTCTTATTCGCAGCAAGCGGTCTACTTTTCCTCTGTTCGCACTCTGCACTGCCTGCACCTCCAATTCGACGTGATCTAGGGATAGCAGGTAGATCTATAATTGTTGTGTAATCTATGACGAGGATAAGGATGAAACAAACGCGCACCCATTCTGGAATCCTTGAGAAGATCAAACGAAGACAACTCCGTATCTGGTGAGGACCTCCATTCATTCAAAAGTTCGTCGAGAAGCTGATCTTCCTCTTGACTTGAGTTTGGGTTAAGAGAACTAGAGCTGGATCTCGCCGGGGACGACGTGACATAGGTTTCTATACAAAATAGAAAGTTGATCAACAAAAAAAAGGAGGGAAAAGGAACGCACTTACCCCATCCGTTGATAACCACCATGTTCTCCTTGTACAACTCTCCTTCACCTATTCCCAAACCCGTTTCCTCCAACCCAACCTTCGATAGTCCAACATTAATCTTCCTCGTATCTTCTGGAAAGTGGGAATTTGACACCTCCTGAAGGGTAGGGTTAGAAGCAAAGAACTGTTCCACTTCAACAGGGGCAACCAGATCTGCCATTGAATTCGGAATTGGGGGTGCCACAGTCTTCTCAACAGCCTTTGGTGAAGAGCGACGACTTCTGCTTTTGCTTCCGGCAAATAACACAGGGTTTGCGGCTTTCTTCATCTCTTTTCGAGCGTCGCTGTTCGCACCACCGATTCTCCTTTCCCTGGAGAAGATGGGCGTAAAACCCAAAGCCGGACCATCATCTGTTGGGAAGCCAGCAATGGACATCGACATCCACTTTCCAGGCACGAACTTGAGGCACTTTTCTGATTCTGGAGGTTCTGAGGAATGTAGATATCGATTACGATGATGAGGGCTTAGTCGAGAGAGTGCAGCAGCGGATTTCAACAATGCTTTTACCGCAGTTGCTGTTTCAGCCGTGAAAGAAAGTTGGAGATTTCTACCCGGATTCTGTGTTAGCGGTGATAGCAGTGATAGTGGGTCTGATATGGGGGTATGACTTACAAGGTCGAATTAAAATCGACCTCAGGTTCCTCCACAGCACTAACTTGAACAGGCATAATACGAATGGATGCCGATTTTAAAAAGCTATCAATGGATGTGTATTTAGCTAACTCTTGGCGGAATTCATTTTTGCCTGGCCGACGTGTTGCGCGCCGAGCCACACGAGAGATCATGGGCTCAAAACGCTCGTTAGGGATGAATTCGTCATCTGTCAAAATAGTTAAGGAGGTGCGCCCGGCTGCAATCTGAAAAACACACAGTTATCTTCGAAAGCGACTCTTTCTGACTTAGATGCTTTGGTCAATTTGCATGACCCAATAAAGGCTTTCAAATAGGAAGCGACATCTGCAGAGTGAGCCCAAGAGGCTTCCTGGTAAGGGCCCAACTTGTCAAGTGAATAATGACGCGTCAGTGATTCGAAAGGTTCCGTAGGAGGTCGAAGAGAGTGGTTATCAGTGAGAGGAACAAAATGCAAGGCCTGGCTCAATAGCTACAGGGAATTTGGTCGGTCATTTTCAATATCATTACGCTGGAACGCGTACCTCAGAGACAGTTTGTTCTGTATGTTCCACATAATCAATCGTAAGGTGTTCTTTTGCGTAATCCTCCAAGATATTTCGAACATGTGCACGTAGGGTTTCTTCTTGACGTGCTTTCTCGAATATACCAGCCATTATCGTGAACTTTGCGTGGCTCTAATAGTTTCGAGAGGCATCAATGGGTGTATTGAGGTGTATTGAGGGTTTGAAAAGATGAGATTGACGGCCGAAATTTAACAAAGAATGAGGCAGATAACTTTAGAGCATACAGACGATTAGGGTTGATCAGGGTTGATCTATCGAAGAGGCGCGCGACAAGTAGTCGTGAGAATCACGAGACAGGCCGTCATCGTCCGGTAAGGACAGCGTCAACTCTCAAAATGTTTGCTGCAAGGCGGCTGGTGAGTATTTCTTTTCTTCCTCCTAGCACACTAACCAAATTCTGGTTAGCCTAAGAGGATAGGCGCAAAACCGTTGATATTGGCTGCAACTGCAATCACTCTATCCACAGAGAAGGAGAAGGTACGCTCTACTTCCAGACACTCGTTCACATGAGTGCTGAATGCTGTCTCCATAGCTCTCTATTTACCCTGCACCTGACCCGGAAGTTGTTGTACAAGAAGTACCTTCCGAACTAGAAAATCAGATTGGCGTTGTACGTCGACATGTTACCGCAGCCTATGTCAACACACACACCCAGGTGCAAGGCTTGGTTTCGAAATGGATTGGTGTTGAACACGCAGTGGAACGTACGTCAACTACATTTCCAGCCGTTACTCCCAACTTGACAGTATTCTCAAATATTCAGACCGTGTCAAAGCAATAATTTCCCCCGAAGAATCCCTTACTCCCGGAATTCTCTATGTCGGTGTTGCTACACTCACTGGATCCATCATTGCTCGCAACCGCATGCTTCCCATCCGATTCCTTCTTCCCCCTACTTTCCTGGCCCTCTCTATGAACCACTTTCTTCCAAAGACCACTGCCAATCTCTCCGAATACCTCTCGTCTGTAGAAGAGACCTACTTTCCTAACCTCGCTGAGAAGCATGCTATTGCCAACGCTCACTCGCGGATGACTTGGGAACGTCTAAAAGATGCCACTGCCAGCGGACGTGCTAGCTTGTATAGCGGTGTAGAGTCTGCAGTTGAAAAAGTGCAGGAAGCCACTGGGTTGAAACTCAAGGAAACACTGGGCTTTGGCCGAGAAGTTTCTCAGAAGGCAGAAGGTCGCGTGATGGAAGCTGTGAAGGTTGCTCAGCAGAAAGCTGAGGAGGCTAAGGTTGCTGCCGAGTCTAAGTTGGAGGAGGCGAAGGCAGAGGCAGAGAAGAAAGTGGAGGAGGTCAAGAAGCTAGTGTGAAGTATTGGTAGCCCTTCATTCTCTTAATTTTGTTAGATTTGGAGCCATCGAATTTAGACACTCTTTCCTTTCTCTCACTTGCGAGTCTTGAAAGATTTGGCCTAACGACAACAACTCAATCGCCAGATCGAAAGAAAAAATAAACAGTAAAGGTATATGTACGTAGATACACGACTTTTTAAAAACACAATATCTATGCAAATGAGCAAAAGTGCCGTGATACAAAAACCGGAAATCCTAGGAGATCGAAAAGAAACATGCTCGTCAGCGACTGAGCACTGCCCAGTCAATCTCTGCCCCTTCGCCGTACTTTTCCCTCAGCCACTCGTTCGCTAACTTGAAATGATTATTCCCAAGAAAGCCTCGGTGAGCAGACAAAGGTGATGGATGCGCAGATCTGAAAACAGCATGAAAGAAAGAAAAATCCAGGTCAGCAGAGGCGATCCCGACTCCCGTGGCACCCAACGTACTTTAAAATAAGATGTTTCGTCTGAAGTATTTTTTACGGACAAAGAGCTAAGTATCATTAAATTCAAGAATAAGAACACACGCACTCGGTCAATCCCAATCTTCTCGCAAGTCTTCTGAGCCGGAAGGCCCCAAGCCATAAATACAACACCATTGCTTTCCGGTCGAGAAACGACAGCCTTCAATGCTTTCGCCGTGAGTGTCTCCCAGCCTTTGCCAGAATGAGACCCGGCTTTGTGAGCACGAACAGTTAGGGATGTGTTGAGCCAAAGTACACCTAGTTTGGCTAAAACAGTTAAATCACTGCAAGTCGGCGTGTTAGAGTCACCAAAGACTTGCATCAAGCTGAGAAAAAGCGTTACCCGTGCTTAGGTGCGGAGAAAGAAGGAATGTCATCAGCCATCTGTTTGTAGATATTCTTGAGTGATCCTGGAAGCTTTGTTGGAGGGAGAACAGAAAACGATAGACCTGTAAACCAAAAGTTAACATATGGGATGATATAAAAGAGTAAGCCGTAGCTAACCATGGGCTTGTCCGACATTGTGGTAGGGATCCTAATCAATCGAACGTGGGCTAACGAAGCTAAAAGATTCAACATCACCAACTAACCTGTCCTAATATGACAACCTTTACAGAATTCAAAGGCGTAAAGCGAGACCACGAATAGACATCCCTCACTGAGTAAGTTTTACGGTTAGGCTTTCAGTGACCGGTGACTGTCTGATCAGATACTAACAGGGAGGATATACGGTATATGATTGGATCTCGGTTTCCAAAAATCCTTTGAGCTTTTGTTCGAGATCGAAAGATAAGCATTCCAGATGTTGAGATTGACTTCAAACATACCTTACGAAAATAACCCATCTCAAACTCGTTCTTTAAGGCGTTGTACCAAGATTTGCCCATAGTATCTTGCTCTAGTGTTTGAAGTTGAACCACTAAGGTGGCACTCAGTTCGGTCGATTCTGCAAGTGCGCTTGAACCAGCAGAGCTAGTGTCATTCTCGATGCTAGATCCGACATCATTAACTACAATGGAGGAAGTACTGGTTGAACGCGGCTATGAGTACACCACATTGGAATAAACACAAAAAATGAACCTCTGAATGGCAGTCGTTTTCTTGACTCTTGTAGACGTCGTGGTCTTGACGAAATTGGTCAGAGTCTGTTGGACTTCTTTCTTGGGTACCTTGGGCATCGTGACGGTCGACAATGAACGAGTGTAAGCAAGTCGCGTTCAAAAGCTGTTGACGCGTTACGCGTTGTTTGCGTTAGTTATCAACTACGCGTGTTACCAAGTCTCGCCTCGATGAAATCGGGACTGAACCATTTGTTCATTCGAAGGAGTAACCTATGAAGGCCGATAGACTACAAAATACATGACTGGTAAGTAATCGTGTTCGGATATCTGGCGTAGAAATTTGTACCGCCGTACGGATATTTTGGTTCCCTAATAGTATGCGACAAAGATTACATCAAAGCCAAAAAGTAAGAAAACAAAGAGGTGGATGTATAGTGATAGTGGGGAGCAATGGCAATGGGATATATGTAGTGATATATGCTTGAAGAGATAAGTATACATGATTGAATAGTATCCAGGTTAAGAATCATTCACAAGAGGCAAAGCAACAAAATGACTATTGCCGAAGAAAAAAAAAACAGAAAAGCGAAATCCACACGATTCTGGCGACGATTAGATGGAAAGAAGAGCTGTATCAAGATAGGGAAGTGAGGGGGCTGCATCAGCAGCTGAAGAGTGGTAATAGTTGCATCCAGGACGAGCAATTGTCTGATTTTGAGTGCGTAGCACGGACTATAGGATTAGCCCTCAGCCAGCCAATGGCAAGCATATCATAAGATTAATTCAGGCTCTAGCAATAGCAAGATGTTGACATTTCATTCACGCCTCCAGAGCATGAATGTCGTTGGTCACGAAAGCTGTCATGAAACAAGAGGAAGCGAAGGAGTTGGAGGCACATCGTCGCAGACCGGTGAGCCTGTTTGTGAACGCTCTGCAATAGTGGCCGTGGGCTGTATACTGTCAGTCTGCGAGGCTGTTACTGTGCGATCCGCCGACTCCGTGCTGATGGTGACGGGTTGATTATGAGGGTAGTATGACATTCGATGTGAACTGCTGAAGTCATATATAGTAAATCTACAACCCAGCTAGTCAGACGGCATGTCCAATTGAAATACAGCAGCCACTTACTGCTCCTCTAGCTCACGCAGTTCTGGTTTGAGCTTTTCCGGATCAACATTGGCTTTGCGTTTTGTATGGGTGAGGGGCTTCTCCACCATCAGGAATTCGTCCAATTCGTGTGATACATCGAAGTTAGCTTGTTTCATCTGGAGACAACACGACCATCAATCTTTAGTGGAATCGATTCATGAGAAAACATTATAACTTACATCGGGAACAAATGGTGGCACCAACTCCTTATTTTCCAACTTTTCCCAATCAAGGGAGGAAAACCATGGATGACGTCGGATATCTTCCATCCCTCGCCCGCCGGGTCTGCAACCCAACCTTTTGGTGGGATCACGCTTCATAAACTAGAGACGAGTTCAGTACACCAACTCAGAGCAGAATAGACTAGTACGAACCTGTTTCAACGCCGAAACCCCTTCATTGCTTAATTTGTCTCTAGAGTCGCTAGGGAATTTCAATGGATCTTTGAGAATTGATTGTGTCATGCGATGGGCATCCCGGCCGTCAAAAGGTCGTCTGTGGAACAACAGTTCGTATGCAGTGATACCGAGACTCCAGTAGTCGATTTCATATGAATATCCCTTCCTGGAAAGCACTTGAGGTGCCATGTATGCCATACTTCCTGCCACGCTTGTGTGTAGACGACGTTCCGAGAAATGTATAGCGACATTGAAATCCGTAAGATGGGCGTGTCCTTCGGCGTCAAGTAAGATATTGTCGGGTTTGAGATCGCTGAGAGTACGCTCATCAGCAATTATTTCCCATCAGAACACGAAGCGTTGCTTACCGGTGAACAATACGCTGTTTGTGAAGGTAGGCAAGACCGCTGGAAAGTTCTGCCACCCAGAACTTGACTATAGACTCTGGTATATGCCCCCTTCGTTCCAAATGAACTATTAAAAACAGAGATCAATTCAAAACCTAGGGAGAAACAGGAAAGCATCGTACATCGCAGGTCGCCTCCTAACATAAGGTCGAGTACAAAGAAACAGTTTTCGTCGTCTTGAAAGGCATAACGTAGATTCACGACAAAGTTGTGGTCAATCTGGATGCGGAGATTAAGAATCCATGTCGTTCGAAGCAAAGAATGACGACACACCTCTTCCAGTAACCTCCTCTCCTGAATGACGTTCGCCACGGCCTTCTGCTTGATACATTGAGCCTTGTTGATGTACTTCAACGCGTATAGCTTCTTGGTCCTCTTGTGTTCGACCACCCTGACCTAAAAAAAGTTGAGTTTCGACAGCTCGCAATGCATCGAGTGGCTCATCACGTACCTTTCCAAAAGCACCCTTCCCCACAGCACGGTGGAGGTCAAAATGATAGAGGTTGACCTCAGAATCAAAGTCGACGGGTTCAGAAAAGCAGCAACATATGGCACCCATCTTGCATCAACCCGTCGACAGGAGGAGGAAACCTGATGGTTAAGAGGAAAGAGTACAAGGATTGAAAAATACAAGGACTTTTTCGACATGACTTTGTTTTCTGTATTAGGTCGTGTACGTAATCGTCATTTCACCTCCTATTGGCAACAATCTAATTCATTTTGACATTTATCGTGAGCCCCTCGAAGTTTCTAATTATCAGCGGTGCCTCACCTCCTAAGAGAGAGGAGTAAATGTCAGGGGCGGAGCAAAAAAAAAGAGCGACAAATCGCCCACTCACTTAAACTTAAACGTTAAACACTTAAGTACTCAAGACTAGTACTTCCGGACTAGAAGGTATAATGCACATAACAAAGTCTTCCAACGTTTGCTGGGTGATCATATACGAAATTGGTGCAGATCCGAAGATGTATTTTCATTTCATTTAACTACAAGTCGGTCTACTACGCCTTCCGACAATTATAGGCTCTAAGTTAGCACATGCAATTAATCATGGGCCCGACGCGCGAACCGCATGGTTTCTTTTAGACTTTCCACCTATGCCGATACGTCGCCTGAAAATACTAATGCAGTGCGGCGGCGGCTTGACGAGTGACTCTCATTTGTTCGAGACGCGGAACAGAGATACTAAGTAGAAAGCATGTCAGTACATTCTCTTCACCAATCAATGGCTTACACGAACCTAGGCTTCCGGTATTGGGATGCAACATAGAGTGCGAGTGATGCTTGTATGGCGCCCCATGCCACAAGTGCCTACAAGAGGGGCTATCAGATGTGAACTTGGAATGATCGTAAACAAACGAACTGTGCGTCTGGCCATAAAAGTGTTGTACATCTTTCTGATTATCAGACAAGTAAGAAAATAGAAGACAGGAGGTTAGGGAAGCCTGTGTGTTTGTGAGTGAACTGAAGTGAGGATAAACTCTCCCGATTCTCAACATTTATAGCTGCTCAACGTTGGACAATGTCGGATGGATTCCGTCATAGCATCTCAGAGAACGGGTCTATCAGAGTCTAGCTATTGCTGTGATGTAGTCAAAAACATTCGTCTCGAGCGTTCTACAGCGTCTGGACGTCCAGAGCCCAGTCAGTCCTAGTTCCAGACCATCCAGCGGGCGGGAGGGGCCGGAAACGTCGGTTACTTGGGGTCACTGTGCGCCTGTGGTCTAGACTCTCGAGCCAGCTTTAACAAACACTGGACAACTCAGCAGTCGCAACATCTTCTTCTAAATCTTTATAAGTTCCACGAGATTAGTCTGCGGTATTTATCGTATAAGTCAACACATCAAACGTATAAACCTGCCTGTCCAAGCCCAAAGTCTATCTCCTCTTAGACAGGACTTTTACTAAAGCAGCTTTGACTACATTCACTGCCTTTTCCGTTTCCTTCTTAGTCAACGCACTCGTCATCGCCAATCTGATACTAGGCCTGGCCTCCGATATCTCCATACCGCCTCTCAACCTCTTCGCTTTGGTGATCATCACACCCTGCGCCAAGGCCTCTTCCACCACTTCCTGCAGAAGCTTTTCTTCCCCTTCAATGTCCCATTGTGGCGCATCTCGAGGTAAAGGCGAAACAGGATTAGATGGCTTCGTGGAGACTGCAGCAGTAGATGGGTGAAGGGTATTTGATGGTGCGCGGATGTATATATGTATTATCGGGGAGATAGAGTGAGATGGAATCGTAATGCAATCAACCCGGTCAAGGATGGCGTGTGCGGCATGAATGTTCTCTTGTAGGCTAGCGAGGATGGAGGGAGAAGATCGTAAGACATTGATTCCTTCCGAACCGCTCACAGCTAAGAGAGGTGGCATAGAGGCCGAAAACACGAACGCGGGGCCATTGATACGCTGAAACATTGTTTCTATGAGAAACGAATCATGAAATATAGAGCGGAAAAAGGCATACCTGGTGTTCGACGACATTCTTAGAACCAGCACAGAAGCCACCACCAGCACAAAGACCGATGGCAACCGAACCGATGAGCATGTCAACCTTTTCGGCCTGTAGAAGGGGGGTAAGACAGGTTTTCGGGCTCTACATGAAGTACTCACGGGGACATTATACAACTCAGTCAAACCGCGACCAGTTCTGCCTACAGAACCAAAAGAAAAGGTCTCGTCAAGGATAAGGCGGTATTTGTATTTAGTCTTGAGTTCAATCTATGATTCGCAGTTATCAATACAAAGATTGTGATGTTTGTCAAACCATACACACCAGCTTTGGTAAATCCGTCATGGCACCATCCCGTTCGAAAATGCCTTCCGTGACAATGAATCGTCTAGTGAGGGGAGCACGTTTCTTTTTGCGCTCTTTCTCGACGCTTTGCAAAACTTCTTCAAGGCTTCGAAGGTCATTGTGATCGAACCAACGGACTGTAGAACGCGAGATTTGAATGCCCTTTTGAATGGCCAGAGTAACACCACGATCGGCAACGATGATATCTCCACGTTTGCAGAACGCGGGAATAACAGACGAGATAGTAGAAAACCCTTGAGAATACAAAATGGCCTCCTCAGTACCAAGAAAATCGGCAATGTCACGTTCCAGTTCAAGGTGAACATCTGCGCAGCATAGACATTAGTAGACTGCAGACTCAGAGACGCGAAGATACGTACCTACTGTTCCATAGAACCCTGCTGGACCGCAGCTTCCAACACCATACTTTCTAAGAGTTTCAATCGCCTTCTGTTTAATGTGCTCATTTCCCGCCAAACCGGTGAAATTAAGACTGGCGAGGTTATACGCAGTCTTGCCCGTGTTGACTAATTTCGGTTTGGGTCCATTAGGGCCAGCAACAATGGAAACGGCGGAGAGCTCAGCCTCTTCTGCTGGAGTCAGTGGTTGTGTGAGAGGTTCTGGCGTCCATTCGTCCACCAATTCGTCAATTTCCTGTTTCAACCCATGCCATTAGACACGTATGTGAAGAAGCGACGTGCTAACTACCTTCTCCGAAAACTCAATAAAGTTCTTCCCATTTCTGTCTGCGCGAGTTCGAGATTGCATGAGCGTTCTTATGACAAGAATGATTAAGATGACTTCGAGCAGAGTACGACCGGGGTCATTTTGGTGGGAGCTCCTGACATATCGTTCGATAATTGCAGAACCAGGAAGTCTGTAAAAGGCCTGTTCGACAGTCGAGATGGAATGAGCAACGTAGGTAAAGACAGGCTCTAAGGTCGAGGATGCGCTGTCCATGGATGCGCTGTCCATGGTGGTTGTCGCAAAGCGTGACCAAATTTTTTTGCCAATACAAACTTCGCATCCCAATATAGAAAGTATAGAATCGCGGGCTTGGACTTGACAGCCACTGCTCAAATGCTCAAATACTCGTCAGACTCAAGTACTCATCCACATGCCGACCCGCTAAAACCTATTCGGGTGCTAATCTTCTTCACCACATAGCTACCTTGAACCTCGATTCTGGGACTTTCTCATGAGATCATCAAAAAACTAGGAGCGATGACCACAAATAATTCGGGTCATCCTGCAAGTTATTCCGTGTCGGTGTCCTGGACACATCTCTTGACCATTCACCAAACATGTCCACATCCCCGGGAAGAAGCTGGACGATACCTGGTGACTCTTTTTCGTTCCAGGACAATTCTCGGCTATGCTTCCGCGGTCCGTCGTGGAGAATGTTGACCAGACCTCTGTACTTATGCGGGCCTCAAGCTCACGACGGTCCGTTTGAATCAGGTAAGAGCTCCTGGTTCTTTTTTTATACCTTCCGAATTAAACTCGAATCTTGCTTATTACCTTAAGTTAATATTCTCTTACACATGCGCACCTCTGTCCATCCGTCTGAATCTTCCGACGATTTAACGTGCCGTAGGCATATGATGCACCGTTTCCACTATATCTATGTTTTATAGATCATCCCTTCACGATCAACAGAAGCCTACCCCCAGCAATGAAGTTTCTCTGTTATTTGACTTGCCTCTTACCTTTTCTAGTGTCAGTTCTGGCAATACCAGCTTTCCCTGGCGCTGAAGGTTCGTGATTTAATAATACAACATTATATGCGATTCTGCGAACCACTAACCACCTTTTTATAGGCTTTGGTGCACAATCAACTGGAGGTCGTGGGGGTTCTGTATATGTGGTGACCAACTTGAACGATTCTGGCGCAGGAAGCTTCCGAGATGCCGTGTCCCAATCCCATAGGGTTTGCTTCATTTCTGCATAATTATGTACCGTAGCATGCTGACTTAAAGTTCCAGATAGTCGTCTTTGCCGTTGGTGGTCTCATAACCATTTCGGACCGAATAGTGATCAGTCCCAATGGTCAGTTCAGAGAATGAGTTATTCAATTTCTCATATTGACCAGAAAAAATATAGTCTACATTGCAGGTCAAACTGCACCTGGACAGGGAATAACGGTCTATGGAAACGGGGTTTCTTGTATGACTTCCTTCAGTCACTACTCCGAGAAAGTATTAACAACACCGACCTAGACTCCGGAGCGGACAACACCATTACCCGTTACATCCGTTACCGCATGGGTACGACTGGTCAGTCCGTTGCGCGTTACACGCCGAAAACCTATCTTATCATTGTTCTATAGGTGATTCTGGTAAGGATGCTATCACCATCGCTAACGGACAAAACATGGTATTCGACCATGTCAGTGTGTCATGGGGAAGGGACGAGACATTTTCAATCAACGGCGATGTCTCGAATGTCACCATCTCGGATTCGATCATAGCCCAAGGACTCGAGACTCACTCTTGTGGTGGACTCATGCAGACTACTGGAGGTGTCAGCATTTTCCGCACATTATACATCGACAATCAGACGAGGAATCCGAAAGTCAAGGGTGTCAACGACTTTACAAACAATGTAGTGAGTGGAACTCGACCTCGGTTTTCTAGTGTTTGCTGGTTCTTACTATTCATTTATAGGTCTACAACTGGGGTGGAGGAGGAGGCTATATCGCAGGAGACTCCGACGGTCCATCAGAGGCAAACATCATGAACAACATTTTTATCAGGTATTCCCTTCTTCAAAACCTGATTGGCAAAAAAGCTGATGAAAATTACAGCGGTCCTTCGACATCCCAACATCCTTGTACGTCTGGTTCTTCGAGTTCTAACTATGTCCTTACACCTCCCGCTCTTTAGTTACGCGCGGAAACGCAAACTTCCACACGTTCGTCTCCAACAATTACTATGATCCGGATCAGGTATCCAGCTATTACGCCTACCAAACTCTGTTCATCGATGTAAATCACTCATTATTCTAGGATGGTACCCTCAACGGTTTCGTACTTGCTGAGACAACAGACAACTACTCAGACGTCGATTTCCAGAGCACCAGATATCCTTACCCATCAGTCAACACACTCCTCAGCCCTACTGATGCCCTCAACCACGTCCGTGCTAACGCTGGTGCTAGCCTTTCTCGAGACCACGTTGACACGTACTTGATCGAAACGGAGATGATGTCGTTCGGCAAGGTCGGTGCATTGATCACGAACCCGACGCAGGCTCCCATCAATGGCCCAGGTCCTATTTCAGGTGGAACGGTGAGCATTCTTATAATCGCAACATGTAACGAAGAATGCTAATTTGGACCTCATTAGGCACCGGTTGACACTGACAAGGACGGAATACCTGATGACTACGAGAAAGCGCATGGCACCAATCCAAATGTTGCAGACTCTGCTCAAATTGCGTCTAACGGCTATGCTAGTGAGTTAAGAACTTCCTTAAACCGTACGACTGAAGCTGACAGTAATGATCCCCAGACATTGAGAATTACGTTAACTCTTTGGTAGCGTAGAAATGAATGAAAGGTGCAGGCTGGGGACAATAAAGTTATGCAATACTACATGAAGAATGTCAATAAGCTACAGGATAGTAAATAGCGATCCAATTCTAAAGCACGATGAAACGCATCTTGCTTATTAGATACGGCACTTCAAATCCCCACCGACCATCGCAATCGTTGCACCCAAACACCACCCTAACTCGGTGCCCGCAATTTGTTTCCCGATAACAACATCTCTCATATCCTCAAATTCATAACCCAGTCTGAGCAGTCCGTGCATGAAGGTCAGGTCTAGACACCACTCTGGACGGCCCCTGAGATCCTCCATCAGTGCGGTATTGGTTCCCCAGCGTCGCACCCAAGTTTGTTCGCCTTGGCAGATATCTTGAGCCAATGAAGCAATGGTAGACACGGTGAGCCTTTCGTCGGTTTGGGTAGTTGAGGCTGGTGTCAGCTCTGCACTCAAAAGGGGATCCAGCCGGTCGAAGAAATATGATAGTAAGAGGACTTTGCCTGTAGGGAAGGTATCGAGGAGCGAAGGCTGGTATACGCCATTGAACGAGCACGGCTTCACCTCACAGATACTAGGAAAAAAGACAAGTTAGCATCTTCGTAAACTTATCTTAGAGGAAACCTACGCGTCCTTGGCCATAACGAGTTCAATGACCCGATTGCAGGCTTCGAAGTTTCCAATTTGTTCTCCATCCATCATGACCAACTTTTTGGCGCCTGTCTTAGCGTCTTCAACTTCTACAACTCGTCTAGTTCCCTTGGCCAAACAAGGATTACCGATCACTGGAGTTTCGCCTTCTACTGTTCCATCGGCCGAGGAAGGTGTTCTGACTGAATCCATGAAGTCGACTAATTGATGGACGTGTTTCCTCGCACGCATTAAACCATACCCCAAGTATGAATGTTGGTACAAGACGCGTTGCTTGCCACCAAAGTCAAGTTCATACTTATGTTCACCCGGTTCGAGAGCGGAATCTGGCTTGGAGAATATTGGTTCAAAGACAATCTGTGTCGATGCACCTCCGAGGTCTAAAACAGCATACGTAGGCGTATCTGCCGGTGTGTCGACACGAATGGTGTTTAGTAGGTAATTAGCCGTAATCCACGCATAGACACCCTCGTCCTTGCCGTCCATGACAACGACACCATTAGGCTCATGCAATTGGAAGGGATATTTACTTTTGAGTCTAATCTCTACTGCGTCAAGAATGTCTTGGCTCTGAGACCCAGGAAGGAGACGGAGTCCTGCTGTCGCCTTGACAGCAACAGGAGTGCAAGAGTGCAATGAACCAGGGACCACGCGTACGGCTTCATTCAAGAGAACGTCAAGACTTTCAGCTGCTTCCTCTGGACGTCCGCTGTAGTCTGAGAGACCTGGCTTGGTCATCTTGAAAACTTCATATTCATATGATGGTGATGACCCGCAGTTGTTGAACTTGTAAATGTGAATTCTTGAGCCAGTAGAGCCAGCGTCAATCATGAGCGCATACTGAACAAGGCGTGCAGAGGGGTCGGAAGGAGAGGTGCAATGTGTAGTACGAGAGGGATCTGGGTCCTCTTCAAAAGAGGATGGGTGAGGTTGTGAAGACCCTTCCTCGGCATCTATAATATGAACAGGCGGAGTGTTCGAGTGGTCTTGAGCGGGTTTTGTGGCAATAGGTTGTTCGACATTTACTATTTGAAGTAGAAGGATGAGTGTAGCAAAATTGAAGACACGGTTGGTATACACACCTTTGTCGCCATACGAAGTCCAGGGTAGATTTTGTCGAGTTTCTCGAGGCCCGAAAAACCATACCAGTCCAATAATGACGACTACGCCAATAGCAAGTTTCTTCCACGCAAATCTCCTGCTGGTTCCCATTTTACTAGGACCCATGCCTCCCTCTAATCTTTCGTAGTTGCTGCTTCGAGGTGAGAGCATTGATTGCAGCGAATGTGATTCTTGTGTCGAAGTTTTACCACCTGTACTCGAGGTGTTTTGAAGTCGTGAACGAGCTTGTTGACTAGGGTTGTGTTGTGTACCTGTTGAGCGAGCAGAGAGATTTGGTTCGTTGTGATGAGAGTTAGAATGCTCAGTATGAGCCACTGAGTCTAACATTAATTCCACTGTATGTAAGCGAGAACTTTTGATTCGAGCTGCCATCATCAAATCTCCTCTCGGTCCTTTCTCAAGTATGTGACACTCTTCGAAAATGCCTTGGGCCTCTTTGTCTGATATTCCGTGTCTTGTATCCTAACATTTTTGGACTCTCACAAGATGGAATCATTGTGTCCTTTTGATCGCAGCTTGGTAACCTCGAATGCAATCCCCGAGGATGAAGACGTGAACCGAATCCAACGAGTATGCGCGGAACTCTCACAGGATCTGAGTCGTATGAATGCTCAGATTGAGCGTTTGCGAGCATCTCTCGACGCAATCACTCAGACCCGCGATGCATTGCACTCTAGATTCTCCTCACTCAAATCTATAACATCGCCTCTTCGGAAGTTCCCAGTTGAAGTTCTGCAGCTGATATTCATCAACTGCTTAGAACAGTTTTCTACTATCTCTACTACCGAGTCGCCTCTAGTCCTTACCCAAATATGCAGCCGGTGGAGATCAATCGCTATCGATACCCCAGAACTCTGGACAGCTATCCATATAAACATACCTCAAGCTTACGCTTTTGAACCATATAGCTCCAAGTGTAACAGTATCAGAGAGGGCGTCCAGAAGTTTTTGATGCGCTCTGGTCATCTCCCTCTGAGCATATCTTTATACTCCAGCAATAACAACACGAATCAGGAGGACATCAGCGAAGTGACGCGAACTCTTGAGATCCTGGAACCTTATCATAAACGCTGGAAGCACCTTTACCTACAGATCCCACTTCGTTGCATGGTGGTAGTAGAGCACCTGCGAGGAGAAGATCTACCTATTCTGGAAACGACTCTGATCTGTTGCTCCCAGGTACTGGGTGCCGACATTCAAAATGTCACGGAACACTCTGTCCCCTTCTTTGAGAATGCTCCCTGTTTGCGCCAATTGTCTCTGGGAGCTTGGTACGGTGCCACCATCTTCAAACCCACGGGTGCAGCGACCTGGGAACGAATCACACATCTTATAGTTGGCACAGGCTGTTGGCGGCTGCATCTGCGAGATATAATCGACATGCTTGTTATGTGTTTCAACCTTGAAGAGTGTACTATCACCGTTCCTAGTAACGATTTCTCCACAAGTGACGCAATTCCTCTTCCCAAATTACGGAGAATGAACCTCGATGGTCAATACAATGAATCCTCTGCTCAACTACTCGATCTACTCATCCTCCCAGAGCTTCGGGAGCTCACCGTAATCGACGTCATGAGAGATCACAACTCACCATTGATTCAATCTATCGAAAATTTGTTGCGAAGGTCTTCGTGTCCATTGACTAGATTCAGACTGAGGAGCGGAGTCTCTCCTAATGCAAGTCCATCACCAGAGTCAATGTCCGCATTGTTTAAGTCAATGCTTGATTTGAACGAATTGATTCTATCGGATGGCCCACTCATGACTGAAGGCCTGTTAAGCGCCTTCACTGTTGTTTCGCCAATTTCCGAAGTCCTGTGTCCCAAACTTACTCGAATAGAATTCGAAGACGACTTCGCCTTTCCCGAAGACGCCTTGTTGAGCTTTCTCACTGCCCGCTTGTCCCCTCCTACTTTATCGGGGGTCGCTCCTTTATCGCAAGTGTCTATCAAGCATGCCAGGCCCTTTATCTCCTCTCGCTTCTCAGAGCTCGGCGAGTCGAAGCAACTAGTCACATCATGGTCGTTCAAGTACCGAAGACAAGGTTCCCAAGGTTCCGGTTCCTGCAAACCCTCTTCGAGAGAGTTGGAAGGAGCAGCTTTTGGTTAGCATAGGTTTGTATGTCTTAGATGGATTGCTAGCAATAGAAACTCGAGAGTCGAGACATTGTGATAGGTACTTATACTTATATGGATTTTAGGTCGAGACGCGTTATGACCTGTGTATCTATCGAATCTATGGATCTTATTCGAATAAGTAAGCCACCTTAGCCTGTTCCGAGTCTGGATCTGAGGAATGACGCAGTATTGCTATACTGTACCATTTCGAAGTAAAAATCTGAAAACTGGAGAAAAAATTAAACCAGGCTCGGATTTGTGAGTGTGATTCGAAATGGTACAGTACTAATGTGTGAATTTAGCTGGGTCACGTCATGTGATTTGACGCGTTCATTATTTTGTCACGCGTTCATTGACGAGAACGAGCTTGAGCACAATGACCGGCTTTTCAGATAAAAGACTTGACAAACTTATGAACGACATTCAAGACCCTCTGGACTTTCCCGAAAATACGGCTGCTCCAGGTCTGCGAAGTCTTGACACAGCCCTTCGATGCCCAATATGTTCAGAGTTCTTTGAGGGACCTGTTACCCTCATATGTGGACACTGTTTTTGCTCGCTGGTATGTGTTACCCACCAATTTTGTTGTTTGAAATGCTGGTCTTACAAAAGTCAGTGTATACGTACGTTCTTAGGTACTAAACAAGAATGTCCCACTTGTCGCCGAACAGACGTCAACGAAGGCCATTTAAGAGTCAATCCAGTTATGGAAGAGACAGTTTTATCATGGCAGAATTCAAGGCAATACCATTTCCGTGGATGCGACATTCGTGTGATTGATACTTTCATAGGTCTTTTATCTTGCAATTATTGAAAGTGGGGGAATCACGGCAAAACGGGGTACATGGGTCGAAAAAGAGACGGAAGATCGACGACTCGGACTCGGATTTAGATGCTGAACGTATAGGCAGCTCCTCGGGGAGGGGTGCTAGGTGCGTGTAAACTTGTCGATGCCGGGAACATGATTAACACTTGTGTCTAGAGATGACGATTCAGATGACTCAACGGTAAAAATATCAGAAGTCGGCGAGACAGAGCTACACACACCGAAACGTATGCTTCCAGTCTTTCAGTCACACTATGTACTCATTCTGTGATGTCCAGCGAACGATTTCGTCCCATGTCCTGTGTGTTCTAAACGTGTCTTGCTCAAGGATATCAACATACACATAGACAATGGCTGCAAAGAGAAAGCGGACCCTTCAAGTAGCAAATCTCAGTGGGCAGGTATCCTAGGAACAAAAAGTCAGACAGCCAAGAGTACGAAAAGAAAGGGCAAGGAGGTGTAAGCATCCAGAATTTCCTATCTACAGCCGCAGCTAATGTCACCTAGGGTCTCCAGTGACGATGAAGATCTGCCGCTTCCGAAGAAGTCATACGGTACTCTCAAAGACAAAGCAATCAAGGAGCTGTTAAGTGAACATAATCTGCCTACTACAGGGGACCGGAACACTTTGATTGCTCGGCACCAACAGTAGGATCCCTCTATGTGCTATTACCTGTACTCCTGACCTTGTTCTTTCCGTACAGGTGGGTAATTATATACAATGCCAACCGTGATAAATCATCAAAGCAGCGGAAGTCCATAGAGATACTTCGTCAAGAGCTAAAACAATGGGAATCACGGCAGAAAGGGAAGAGCAAAACTGAGATCTCAGACGCCACAACATATCAGGTATGGTACTTACCCAGAGCAGTTTCGAGTTGAAGATAGACTTACCACGGCAACAGAGGGAACAGAAATCTGAGTTTGAGCGACTGGTCAACGCGGCAAGACCAAAGAAAACAACACCGTCCTCTTTGAGTCCGGTCCCGCAGGTCCGAAGTGTCCATGTCAGCTTTCACAAAGACGATAATACAATCGTTCTCGATTCGGAAGAAGAAACACCAAGAATATCCTAGCGTTGGTTCTCTCTTCCTGTTAAAATTATATAGTAATCTAGTTCGTTATTCTACACCAAACAGACCGTCTTGCCCGACATATTCAGCCTCATCAAACCTATGAAGCCATTGGCGATTTTCCAATTTCATGCGTGAATTGAGAGTCTTGTTCCACTATGTATGCCATGTCTGCGGCAACGCCCGCCTAAATGGAGGTCGGATGTTATGTAGGTGAAAAGTTTCTCTTTGGATGCTAAACAGCAAAGGAAACTCCGCTGTATCCATTCGACAGGACCATCATATTCGGGAGATGTGATTCTGGGGTAGTGCCGGGTGCGCATCCAGTACAACAGCTAGCGCACAACAACCTGTTTCACTCTAGAACCCCTCCGTAACCACCACCGTGTCAACGCGCCATCGAGTCGCACGAGGATTTGCTGAATGCCATCGTTGGCAATGATCATTGCTTTTTCAAAGCGGTGACTTGGTGAGGCACGCAAAGACACGCGACAGTTTTCAAGTACCGACGTATTGAAAACATGCGAGCAAGTCGGCTTTGGATTGCCATGTGTTCGACGACGAGTCACACACGAACTGGTTTTGGTTCTTCCCGGCATCAATACTGCGTGTCTGATGTGCGTACCCAATCATATGCTCCCTTGTACAAGTTCTAATTATTGCAATTTCGGTGCTTGTTCTCTTCCTGCGCCGCTGAAGAACAATGCCGGAATATATTTTTCAGGTCAACCGCGCGGTATCGATGACACATTGAGACATGACAACTCATGCACAACTACTCCAACCGTTGTAAAATTTGTGGGCATGATGATTCAAAATGCTAATATTTCCTTTTTCAAATTATTCGTTTGCTTGTTGTTGCCTATCGATTTCAAGATACGAGAAGGACACGAGGACAAACTAGTGCTCTTCACAGACAACTCTTAGAGGGTTGTACATTGTACTCTCAAGGACTACATTGTTATGGAATGGAAGAATGGCCTTGTATCAGAAAAGGAAGATCCTTATTGTTTTACATACAGGTTTTGATTGAACGACCCGAAAGAAATCACGTCACTTCCCGATATGGAAGTCCTTGTAACTATAACCGCTACAAGGCCGTTATTGCCCTCGTGTATATAAGGCCTTTCCAGTCAGAATGTTGGGTTATTCCCCCGCTTTCCATCATCGTGCCTTGGAGACCCCCTCAAAATTCTCTTGATGCTCAAAGATCAGTCTATAGTAAGTCCTCCGTACTACGCGTCGCCTCTGATTACAGTCAAAGCTTACTCTCACGTTCTCAGTACTCTACTTCCACCTACTCAACCGACAAGGAGGGAAAGCACCTCTTTGATTCTCCTTGTGGCTCACATAAGGTCGTCTATGACCCGAACTCAAACTGGGATTTTTGTCTGGATGTTGTCCAAAGGCCCATAGACTTATCCTTGGTGCTCCCTCACTATCGCGCTCGACAACAATCTACAAGTACACGTATCAACATGTTTGTCGGTAGCGAGTCGAATGCACCTGTGAAGCTCAAAGTTGTGCGTGTATTTTTTCAGTGCACAGAGATCGTTACTCCTAACGAATATTTGTCTACAGTGCCGCAGTTTCACACGTATGAAATTCTATCTCGAAGTTCACGGCTCTACGTCGGACGTTGTTGTCTGGCTCCCTTCCGACTTCAAAGGCCGTATCCAACACAGTGGAAGAGCGTCATTCTCCTCAGGTTTCGTGAACCGCATCATACAAAATGTTCGCTTTAACGACCACAGCGATGATGGATTCGAAGAGGATTGTGTGGTCGTCTCGACCACGGGACATATCACTTTCAAGATGTGGGATGTCGAAACTTGTTCAGCGGAGTGTGCACATAAGGAGGTTCTGCGGAGGGTTTTTGGATGTGGGTCCAAGGGTGCCCCCGAGACCACCGGTCCTAGCGACTGGGACTTTCTGCTTGATGGCTGATGGTTGAACCTGGTTTTCATCCGATGCCTGTATACATCATTTCTTCTAGGCTGATTTTTTGAACGCCTGTCTTTTTTCTTCTTTCGTTCTCATTGATTGGTACCTTGCTTACTTCGCTCTTCTCGTCTATCTTTCACCACATCTTTCGGCTCTCTTTAAGTGTTTTTCAACCGTCACCCAGCTTCGCACATTTTATTCTCTACATACCTCATTATACCGCAGGTTCTCATCACATAGCTCACGACATCGCTTTCTTTCTTGGTCTCACTTGTAGCATAAGCATCCATCCTGTAGCATATACATACACAATCTATAGATATCAACCTTCGTTTCTACCATTTCAGATATCCAGTTCACCATCGTTCTGAATAGAACAGGTTCTTCCATTCACGAATTTACACAACGATTATTTAATTGTAATTATTTCAAAGAAAAAAAAATGAATAAAAATTACATTCGTCTAGTCAGTACGACCTCGACGGTTTGTTTCTTCTAGGCTCCCCTCCAATGTCTTTACTAGTAAGGGATTCTCAAGGGCAGCAGCTACTCGTTCTTTATCGTTCAGTTGCTTATTCACTATGATGAAAATTAATTTGTTTTTTCCATCTCGCGCTTCTCGAACCAAGCAAACCCACCTGCGTGCTCACTCTGATGAGACCCTGGCTTGACGACAATATCCACTTTGAAACGAGAAGGCAGACTACGCAGTAACCGCACCCTGATAGACAGACCTTCGAAATATACATAGGTCAGAATCAGGTTGTTCGTCTGCGCAAGAGAAAAAACGGAAGGTTCACCTATAACCGTCGACATTCCGCAATGAGGCACCGTAGGAGTGAATTCGACCTTAATCAGATTCCCGGATATAGTTATCTGAGGAGCAGAAACCACACGAAGTTCCTCGAGCGTGTTTGGGTGTTCAGGATCAGAGATGTATCTGATCAAATCTATGCGAAGGCATTTACAAGGAAACAAAGAGGGGCGGAAACGGTGGGTTGGCAGGTGAGAAGGAGACTGCAGACAATGGGGCGGGAGGTAAGTACCGAATACTTCATCTTGATCTATAGCCTCGACATCATCATTATCTTCATCGATATCGGTGTTTTCTTCCTCATCAATCCAGAGTGACCTTTTCTGCGCGAGTCTTGAGGAAGATGGTTTCTCGGTTCGAAAGATAGTAGGGTTTGGATTGAAGACTTCTCCAGGCATCTCTTGCAAGTCAAAGGGATGTTTAGTCGTTTGAATAGAGAAGATACGCGGGGAATGGATTGAAAAGCTTGAAAGATAATGAAAGTCTTGCAAATACTAACGCGAACTTTGAAATGCCGCCACTGACCACTTGGATTACATAACCGCATCTCTTTGGTCTCTCCTCTTGTGACAAGCAAAGAAAGCTATCCTTCAAGGCTTCAAATTCTCAAATAACGCGGACAGCTCGGTTGATGTATCCGTGTCTCAATGCAACATCCTCTTCTAGACCAACGGTGATCAAAGCTTGCGTCCACTCAAGCCTGGGATATACTTAGGACTGAAGCCTTTTTCCACTCTCCTACTATCTGGCAAATTAAAGGGTATCAAAGGGCCCTCTCTCTAGTTCCTGGATGTCAAAAACATCACTTGCCTTTCTTGTTGGTCTTCTCTCCGATATTCTTCAATCTCAATGTTCTCTATTGCCATCGCCCATGACGTAGTCTTCACAAATATCAATACCCCAGCATAGAAAAGTACTAGCCAAGCCCTGACTTCTATTTCGACTCAATCCAATGGTATGTTATGTCCTTCCTCTCCCCGAGTCTATTTGCTGTGTCTTTATCTTCACATACACACAGCAAGCTACGGCTTGCTAGCGCTCCTTGCTAGACGGAAATTCTTGAAACCGTCAAAGGGCCGATGATGTCTCTGTTCAGAGTTTTCTCATGGACTCTTCTGTACTTCTTCATTTACTGATCTTCGGAATGCCCGTGATGAGAGCCTGGGTCGAATACAACTACTACCTGGTTTACGCCATTATAGGAGCTACCGGGGCCGGTAAAGCGCAGCCAAGTATGCTGGTCAGAGGTTGACATCGGCGTTTTGATGATCCTCACCTTGGCTGCGTACATACAAGAAGGACCGCAACTTGGAAAAGTCCCAAGAATCAGACAGCAAATGAGTCTTTATGACTCATCTACGGATATCAGTTTGGCCCGCAGTTATGATTATTAAGTCTATCGAAGGTTAGTAGAGGCTCAGGTTCTTAACAAGTCTAGGATCCGTTGGAGAGACTGCAACCAGTCTTTTGGTCACCAATTCACGGTCTCAAAAATTTCATTCCAACGGGTTCATGGCAGTACAAAGTCCCGTCACGAGCCAGTGGATTGAATGGCCGTAGACCACTAGGGGAGATAGAAAGGGTTTTTCTACCACCTTCCTAAGGTCCGTATTCCGAAGGGTCTGAATATATCTCTCCCTGATAATGGAACCACTTGAAGTATTTGGACCGATTGAAGCTTAGATTCTGGTCTTGCCAAGGCTTTCGAGGCGTTGAATTTTGTGGACTTCTGATTCTGAATCCTTTCAATACCAACACGTAAAGCATCACGAGCAGTTGCAGAGTCTCTGAGTCTAACCCTTCCCCCGTGGCCGGTCATGAGAAAAGAGGATTTTTCTAGATGCAACCTCCTAAGTACCATCGCTCTCACTCCACAGGCTTTGATGTCATTTCGAAGCAGAAAAACTCGTTGACACTATCCGCGCTACTTACACTCGAGAGAGAACAGTAATCAACAACCCTTCGCCTTCGAAACAACGCATTTATTTCTTTGTGCGTTTCGTTCTTGTCCATCCTTGATTGATCTCCACTTTAACGTCGTTACGTCGCCTAACCTGGCTATCGCGCCCACTTGGCAAAGTCGCAAGAGGGGGTGTCTGGGGTTTTTTCTAGTCTTTTTCAGACGTACAGACGCTTCAATCTAAACGCCTTGACCGTTTTGACGAGCATCGGCTCCTTGGCAAATACGAAAAACCTACCCCTGGCATAAATGAATTCTCACCTTTTCCTGTGTTTTCTCACCCAACGTACGTTATAACGTCTCTTGTCCAAGTCGTTCTTTGTCCTAGTCTCTTTGATGTCGTTTATCCTGTCGTTTCTCTCCTCATTTCGTTAATAACAATTCAATCCCCCGAACTCTGGACTTTTAATTTCTTGGCTATGCGCTGCTTTTGCCAAGCTTGAAGTCGAGATGCATATCGCGCACTTGGACGCTGTATTTCCAGGTTGGTGCATCAAACGTCTCCATCTGGTCCCAGTAGCTCCGTCCCCCGCTCTGTTGAAGTTGTCAATAGCACGTATCGCATGTACAAAAAAGGAAATTCGTAATGCGGAAGCACTTCGAAAATCATGAGGCAATTTCCTTCCCCGCATCTAATCCTCATTCAACCCCAGGAACACTTTCATCTCCATTTTGTAACTCTCCGCCGCTAGCAACATATTGAGTCAACGGATTTGCTTTATGTGAAAATGTATTTTGTTGACCTGTTCACAAACTACCTACATTTGTGGCAAGTGGTTGAAAAAAATACGTAAACAACATCTACTTTCATTAATGATACATTTTGTGATACATTTGACTATGCGTAATACTCGTAGCTAGCTAGCTGCTAAGAGGAGCTAGAAACGTATTAACATGCTCATGGACATTGTTCGTTGTGATTTTTTCGAAATGTAGTGAGATGCGGTTGTGGTGTGGTGGGTATACAGATGCCATCGTTGATTGAGACAAAACAGGGAGGAAAAGAAGAAAAAGAAATAACATTTTACATCTGCTGCTGTCGATGATGTCCGTGTATGTATGCTTTGGGAGCACAACAACAGCGACAGTGTAATTTCTATACAATGCAATAGAGCAGTTTGGTCATTGCCAATTCGAAAAAACAGCAAGGACAACAGGAGAACAGCGAGCTAGCGCTTTAAGTTTTTGAAACGCTGCAGCTGTCCATGCAGTGACTCGTGATCCAGTCCTTCAGGGGGGTGGCCAATTTATGAGTGTTCCCACTCTCAAACAGATCCGCCAGTCATTGCGTCCAGACGCGCGCTCATTCCTCGAAGTTGAAACCTTTTGCCCAGCTAGCCATTGCTGTAGAGCTAATAGACTGAGCTATAACCAGCGTGACCCGCTTTTGTCGAGACAGACATCCGATTTCAAATTTCTTTGCGGAATCAAAACAATCCGTGTTTTTGCTTTTGATGAGTCTGGGGAAAACACATGGACAGGAGAGGACCCCTGCGACTCCCCCCACCTACGAACCTCCCCCGGATATAGTGTTCAAACGCTCACTTGATACATACAACTCAGCTCAGCGCTTCGCTCCGTGGCGAAAAAGGAGAAAAAAATTTGTAAAAAAGATAAGCAATGCATAAAGGGTAAAAGAAAAGGACGACGAAATAACATAAGTTAAGTATGTATATACAACAGCAACAATGAAGAAAACAAGATGAATGACGGATGGTGTGGTTAGGGGAGTAATGGTAGATGGATTACATATAACACAAACACAAACCCGGAAAAAAGACAAAAGAAAAAAAAAGCGATAGTGAAACAGGAAATAGAAATAGAGAAGAGCAGGTCGCGTCGACCCGTTCTTATAGCAGAGTTATCCTAGACTTTGGACTCTTGGTTGTTTCCTTGTTTGAGAGTGGAGTGATGGTTTGGAGAGTAAAAAAGAAATAGTAAAGAGGGGAATCAATATGGTATTGAGTATGAGTTTGGCCAACAGGGCCAGACAATAAAAACCAGGAAGCAACAGGGGTTTAAAAAGAGTCTTAAGTAAAAAAGAGCAGTGAAAGAGCGATGATAAAAATTAGGGATAGAGGAGTGATTCCAGAATTCACAACAACAAAAAATAAGCAAAAGAAAGAAAAAGCAAGCGCTGAGCTGAATCGAGTTGGGTCGAATCGAGCCGAGTTAAGAACTACAGTGGGGAAAAAACCATTTCCTCTTCACCATCGCCACTGAGCCCCAAAATACCCAAAAAAGAGATAAAAAAAATTCCACTTTTCTCCTGCATTCCCCATACTACTTGTGTCGACTAATCTTCTCCACTCCAGCTCCCAGACTCGTCTTTCTGGACTTTTCATCCTCTTCATCTTCTTCGTCATCGTCATCGGATTCTTCCGCTCCAGACTCATTACCGTCACTCTCCGACTCGGAAGGCGAACCCGACTCGTCGCTTGAACTAGACTTGAAGCTCGATGAAGAAGTCGTAGTGGTCTCAGAAGACCCGATAGAAGGCTGAGTACTGATGCTGGCAGCAGAAGCGGAGAGGTCGATTTCGTCTTGATTCTCAGCATCATCTTTATCGTCTTCTTTGACTTCGGTTTCCGTGATGGCCTCCTTCTCCAGAGAATGAACAACCGACTCTTCAGTCTCATCCTCCTTCTCCCGCTCTTTCATGTCTAGCGACTTTCCTCGACTATGTGAATGATGATGGTGGTGCCTGTGCTTATATGGTACGTTCTGTACCGTCGTCACATGTTCTTCCATCGGTGTCGACGTGCCACCCGTCATCAAAGGCGAAGGCGTAGGTCCACCTGACCCAGGCGCACTTGAACCATAAACCGATTGTCCCAAAGGAGTAGCTGAAGCCGTAACTGCCAACGTTGGACTCGTCGGTGCCGACATCGACGACACGCCATGGTCGTGATGACTGTGATGACTGTGGCTGTGGCGGTGACTACGCGTAGGTGAAGACGAAGTTGAGGCCGAAGAGTCCTGACTACTAGAAGCCAATATTGACGTGGGCATCGCTGAGGCGTTCGATGACAAAGGCCTAGATAGTACGGTTCCCGAATCATGCGAATGACGATGGCGGGGAGGGTTACGAGAGCCCAGCACCGAGGGTGGGTTGGAAGAAGAGGTCGAGGAAGAGAAGTCGAGAGGTTCCGATTTGTGTTGACGATGACCGTTATCGTCGTTCTTAGCAGCTGAAGCTGGGGAAATAGCAGAATCCGTTAACGAAGACTCGTCCATCGACTGAGGCTCTTCGCTCAGCGCACCTTTGGATATCGAAGGCTCAGACTCAGACGCCTTTCCTTCAGAGGGCGAAGGAGTCGATTCCGAACCGCTTTCCTTGTTCTCTTCTCCAGAGGACGCTTCCGTCTTTTCCTCCTCTTTCCCTTTCTCTTTCGCTTCAGCTTTCTCCTTTTCCTCTCTCTCCTTCCTCTCCCTCTCCCTCTGTTCCCTCCTCCTCTTCACCCATCCCATTCCACTTCCATCATCGTCCTCCGCTGCACCTCCAACACCCCTCGCCGCTCCTCTCCCGGTCTCGTCAAGCGTAGTAGCTCTCCTGTGTCCCCCATTAGGATCCGAATTTGCATTGGAATGATGGTTTCCCTTCCCGTCGTACAATCCTGTCCCGTGGCTCATCACCCTGCCCCAAACCGTTCCTCCAACACCATCATTTTTGACAGATCCCATACCACCATATCCCCATTCGACAAACTCGGGATCCTCGTCTCGTACATTCGCAAATGGATTTGAGTTCGGAGCTAAAATGGGTTGAGGTTAGTATGGAATTTGATTGGAGTAAGAATCAGAAATTTAGGAGAAGAGGAATGGAGGAGAAGAAGCAAAGTGTACGTATAGATAATGATCCTACAATGGAATCACAAATAAAGAGAAAAGTGGCCCCAACTGTCAATCATGACGTGCTTTCCCCCACCCCCTTTTGCAAGTAATTAGCAAAGAACAGACAGCGGTCAGTCTTCACCAGACTCCAATAACTCGCGCCGATTACACCATGCCATGTACATTGCCCAGGCCTCGTTTCTGGACATGCTAAAGAAGGCAAAGAAATAGGCAGGCACTTCCTTCCACACAGATCCCACAACATAATGATCTCCACGAATTAATTGAGTCGAAATCAATAGCTGGGTTCAACGAACCGGGACCGCCGATCCTATACCGGTAAACGAGAACTCACAACCGATGACGAATGACTTTGACTTGAATGATGTCGATGATGTATAGCGGCCGTGACTCGTTCGCGTCGTTGAAATTTCAGAATGTTAACAGAGTCCCGCATTATCGACTACCCATCCAAGTGCTGATGCCAACCACACACATACCACACGAGCACCAATCTATCACCACACTTAATCGATCGATCGAAAGACAGAACGAAGCAAGTTGTACAGCATCCACCCGTCTTTCCATCCCAATACCCAATTCCAAGCGAGATGGGATACGAGAGATTGATCTCCTAAACGAAAAGGAGGAACAATTTGCTGAGAGGTTTTCGCCACCCAGCCTAATCAGATCCCAAACTCGGAACCAGCATCCGTCTTCTCTTCTTTCTCCTAGTCCCAAGACCAAATCCCATAACCTCTTGGCTCAAAGCTGTGCATATTTCCAAACACAACAGCATTTTGACTGATCTAAAGAACGACAGCCCGGAGCTTGCGGTCGGAACTTGGGGAGGAGGGAAAGGAGAGAACAAGCACGTATGCACGACAGACACAAAAAGCAGACATATAGATAGAACGACAGAAAAAAAAAAATAGACAGATGAGGGAGCAAGGCGGCAAGAATAGACCCTCGCAACTCTCAGCACACACCAAGGGCTACTTCTCCAGAACAGAATAGCCCGTATGATCGAGTAGATCGGATACAAGAGGAAGAAAAAGCAAGCATGGCAACAATTGCCCGGGGACGGGGATTGATTGCGGAAGAAACGATGATAGGAGATGGAAGAAGTAGAAAAAATGATTGTGGGGCTCAAGGCATATTCTGAAACTAGGTTTCGTCTTGCCTCGAGGATCGAGGAACCCATAGCCCAAATCATAGAAGTGTTGTCTGGGCCATGTTTAGAACATGGAATAGAATAAATAGGACACAGGATACAAGGGCCGATTGACCGACCGCGGAGAAGAATGAAAAAGAGAAGTGTGAAAGGGGCATGGGGCACTGCAAGCACACGACCAACAAATGGACCAGAAGTGAAAATGTAGGGAAAAAAGAGGAAAAATAACGGAAAGAAGGAAAGAAAGAATGGAGACTCACCAGAACCTCTTCGAGCTCCATAGACTCTTCCATTAAGCATACGAGTTCTATTGCGACCCTTGTTGTTGTCACTGTGGAGAGTACTGATGAGACCGTTCGCTCTCGCGGCGTTCTTGGATGAATCCGCCGGTTTTGCTGCTTTCTAGAAATCAAAAGTAAGTAAATTTGCAATGAGTAGCAATAGAGGCAAGGGCCGGGGTTTGACACATACTCGGACATTCCCTCCCTTATAGGTCTGTGTACTCTGCGTACTCTGTGTACTTTGCGACCTCGTGAGAGGAGCTCCATAGGTATGATCAGTCGAGCCTCCCGATGACCACCTGGTCAAGCCTAGTCCTGACCAAGCGCTTGGAGGGGTATCGTCAGGAACAACCTTGTTCTTGCCTTTGTTGGAGCGAAAGAGGTTAATCGTGCCAAGAGTGAGAATCTGCTCGGTCAGGAGCTTTTTGGACGCGATTTTAGTGAATAGATCGGATGATTTCCGACGGGAGGATTTGGATGTGGAATGGGTTGACTGGGTTGGGGTTACGGAGCCGTTGGGCTCGATGCTCTGGGTTGGAGTCAGGGAATGCACGGATGATGCTGAGGATGATGACGAAGAGGAGGAGGAATGACCCGAAGATTCAGAGGTAGCAGAGCCAGAGATGCCAGAGGATGGGGATGGGGAAGTTGATTTGGGAGCAGAGATGGCCTGGAGGGAAAAGTAGGCGGGTATGCATGCTGGGCCGTCGTTGGGATGATTGCTGGGATTGGGACTGAGGTCCAATTTTGAGTCTGGGTCTGGGGTAAGGGGTAGTTCGACGCCGTCGTCGGTGAGGAGGACCTGGCGACGAGGAATGGGCAGAGGCGCAAAGGTTATTCTGCGTGATGAAGACGTCGCCATCGAGGAGCAAAGGTCATTCAAAGACGATTTGCTATTATACTATATACGTTACCCACTTCCGGGGTCCCTGTCACGTGCAGATCTGCATCCCGATGGGCCCAGATGCCAAGATATGTCCAAGACGACGCATTGTCCAGATCAATATGTCCTCGACATACCCCGTTTTTTCTGTCCTTTCCATCTCCAGTCGTCCTCCCAATGTCCCATCCTACGCCCTCCCAGTCCTCCCCGTCAATCGTCTCTTCATCGCTTCTCTTCCAAGTCGGCACTCATCATTAATGCCTGTGACGAACCCCTCCCAGATCTAGACTATCCCCGGTTGTCACACCCCCTAGTCTCAGACTTTTTCTTCCACAGCCCTCTGGTGTACTCTTACGTGGCCTGTTTATCTGCCACCCACTCTTTGTTTAAAAATACTTTTTTGCTTTCTTCTCTATCTTTCGTAATCCCACAATGTGGAACTGAATAGGACTTACGACGCACGTTCGGCTTCCAAGTCGCCTGTTCATTCACAGTAGAGACTACGCACTCTTCGCGTCAGTCACCCTGTTGCCGCTTTTGGGTCCAGACAATCAACAACCCTCGTTCCTCGGAGATCTTTTTCAACACCTTCGACAAGCAACCCAAATTGTCAGTATCAAGCTGTCACCAATAAAGTACTAATTCCTCAGGCTCGAATCAATCACTGAATCAGTACCCTTTGCACTGCATGCGCGCCTTATACCCACCAACGTTTGTTTTCCTTATCGTTATCTTCTCCCGCATCTACTTTGTAATACTCAAAGCTTCAGCGCTTCATCCTATGAATTGACTAGGGACATGATGATCAACCCATCGGCATTGCAACACAGCACAAAAAATGTTTACTACACCGTATTAGTATTCTTGACGCGCGTACATCCGACTGGGATGTCTATCCGTCGGCTTACTTACCCGTTCACGGGCCACCTCCGGGTTCACCGACCTTCATTAATCTTTTGCCAACCGACTTACAGATCCTAATACATCTATCATTACCGCCATCGCCCTTACCCTCCGTTCACTCAAGAACTCAATGTTGTAATCCCATATGGTTTATCAGTAAAAAAAAGTGAGTAACCCGGAGTACAACTTCAATCAACAGTGTAGAGACATAGTGACGTTACCTTCTACAATCGTTCTTACGCACGTCGTACGCAATTTCCCGGATCCGCGTTGCCGCTTCTGCCGCAGTCACATTGAATAAAAAAAAAGAATAAGTGAGAGGTAAGTACGTATAAGGTATATGTAAACCCTCAATGAATTCGAAAATAAGAAAATTGAAAGGGAGTACGAGAAGTTTTCTCACACTCTTTCAACATCTCCGCGCGGGCAAATAACATCATCGACTGTGCAAATTGTCGAACATGACTCTATGGCAGCTGGGCGAGCTATACAACTTATTGATCCATGATGCAGAAGCCGCTCCAAAAAAAGAAGGAAACAAAGGAAACAGGTTTTGCTTCTTTGGGGTCCCCCATATTTTGTCAAAGGAACTCCAACCCATCATAGTGGGTGGGACCCATAGTCAGCCACTTCTTCCAGCTACTAGTATAGATTTGATCTAGCTATAGATATATATATCACTCTCGGTCTTTGAGTGAAACACGGAAACGGAGATATCGACTTGAAGTAAGCGCTAGCTATCAGTACTTGACAAAAAACTTATTACACAGCGGCCTCTCTTTCTAATGAAACATGCCTTACAGTAACACTCGGTATCATAGCTCCGGTGATAGTCCCATTTCAAGTTTTACGGCCGACTAACAACGGTCATGTTCAACCAAAGCATACTCAGCACTCGCGAGATGAATCACATCAGGCTCCAAGCCTCCCCGCATAATTTGTCGAATGGAAGTAAAGCATCTCTCGAGTCTTGAGTTCTTTCGCTAATCAAATTCGATCGCTGTTGATGTAAATCAATGTTCAGATTCCTTTGTACTAGATCTTTGCATGATACTTCTAAAGCTACTCCGTACATCGGCAGAGTCTTATAATTACATGTACATACTCGGTTACTTTTTTTTTCTGACCTCTCTCTGATCGAAGTCATGGTTGACCGTCCACGAAACTCGGACCTTTGCTTCCTTCGAGTAAGTAAGTACTTGTAAGTACTCGGATAGGTACCTTAATTTTACTTGTTGATCTCACTCCAAACCTGGAAAATGAATGCTTCGATCGACTTCCTTCAACCCCTCAGCCTATCGAACGAAGAGAATGACATCGACAAATCTTATTTAAAGTGTTACTCTGTCAACGATCGAAGTGTGTACGTACGTACGTACAGATGAGAAGTCTCCTCATGTAGATACAATGGTACTTTAGGTACTTATTCAAGTATGACTCCTTTTTTTTTTACTCGAAAATATCTCAAGTTCCCTACTTGCAGTTCATTTTTTGCACTTCAAAGGGTGTTCTACGAAGTACTTGTCTAAACAGCTGGACACTTCTCATTTCAAGTAGTCAACTTGAAGAGCAAAATCTTTAATCAACTTATTTTCCTCATTCCGGTACTAAAAAATTATACAAGATACCTGAAAAATCGATAGTTGTTGTTACAACAACACTTACTACTAGTAAGGTCACTTCTATTAAAATGCTTACTGACCTGCCATGACAAGAATAACCCGGACTTTGCTTGAACCTGAGTACTCAATAAGCAAATAGAGCGGAAGTCAAGTAGTTGTGGCCGTGATCCGGTGTACGAGCGCAGACGTGATGTATCAACGGGTATTGTCGAGGACCGGTATATGCTTCTTGCGGTTCCAAATATTCTATGATCCCTGGTGGTTCCTAGGACTTTTTTTGTTTAAGGGACTCTTATCGCCACCTATTTCCTCTTTCAAGAGACGCCCATCGATGTGCATATGATTGCGGCGCACACTCACGAACGTTCAATTCTCTGACAGAACGAAAAAAAAAATAATTGAAAGCGACAACAGCACTGAATTTTGGATCATTGAAAGTCGAAGCTCAGGCACTATCATCATCTTTCGTGCCCGCTGGATTTTTCCGGTCTTTATCGGAGTGTTGATTGATTCCTTTTTGAGGTTCTTGCTTGTTGGACATTCACATATCCAGTCTGATTCATTCAACACCCTACAAAAGATGATGCAACATTCAATATTTCCTAGCACGTTCAACTATACGTGCTTTAAAGATGACCCTATATATCATCCCAGATGCGGTACTTACGAGAAGCTTATTGATCCCATTGTTCTAGTTTTTAAAATGGCAGGCCCTTTATTTTCAGACAGTACTAGTTACCTGCAGGTTCCATGATTGTGACAGTACAAATGTTTGACTTGCTAAGAGGGAGAAAACCTCCGAGAGTTCAGAGTGGAATGATACCATTCTTTCCTTTAAGCTCAGGTTGGAGACGGGCCGCTCACAACCTTATGCCATGAGTGACTTTACATGTGCTAAGTTGCCCCTGCTTGAAGTGCTATTTTAAGACAACACAAACACATCGTACTACAGTAAATATCCCCGAAATTTCTTTCAAGAATATCGATGCCATAAAGAAGATCCCGCGGTGTCACCGACGGTGCATAATGTTACCCACCATAGGCTAGAGCTGGAATCGGAAGATCGGAAGATCGAGACCTTTGAAAGAACGTTGAACGTTGACTCCGCGGTCACCCAGTAGATGGTAAGTGTGCATTAATAGCGACAGTGCTCCACAGCGACCAATAACGGTCAAAACTATTGAGAGGATGAACGTCAGTAAGTAAAGATTTCAAAGAATTGGTTACAGACCAACCCTTCATTGGACTTTCTCTACCAACTCATCTTCAGGTCGAATTCAACTAGGCATTCGCGTTAGAGCTCATAGCAACATCGACTATCTATAAAATAACCAACAGAAGAATGATAAGTTCTTACCTTCCAGATCTCCTTTCCGTGAGACCGTACATGCTTCCTAGCACCACGGGGCTTCTAGACGGACCGCTCGTCTTCTCGAGTTCTTCCGCAACTTCCAACTGAACATTTGAGGCTTCTCGACTGCTCCGGGTCAACGTTACTCGGTAGTCATATTTAGATGCACGCACCATAATGAAATCGCATCATCGACCACAGCAGTCCGTTCTAATTTTAGCTCTGAATTTCATAAGTACTTACTTATGTATGTAGGCCCTACCCATTCGAGTCTTTCATTCGTACACAGCTTTTGTAATTATTTAGGGTAGAAAAAATGCTGAAGATAGATATCCGGAGGAGATGAATATGTGTATAGCCTTGACTATGATGGTAGTAACCCCGACAT
This sequence comes from Dendrothele bispora CBS 962.96, assembly GCA_004369135.1. NCBI lineage: Eukaryota > Fungi > Basidiomycota > Agaricomycetes > Agaricales > Dendrothele > Dendrothele bispora. The sequence continues at coordinate 634,540 of ML179036.1, forward strand.
CCATATGCCTACCATTAAAATTTTCATTTCTTATCCCACTCCATAGCTCCAGCAAGACCCCAACCCCAGCTTTGACCGTGACCTTCCATTCCAGCCTGGCATCGCCCAGAAAAGTGGCATCTTATTCATTATTTCACAATAAAGTGCCGATGTTTTCACGAACAAGAACTAACAACCTTTCCACCTTCTCAACGCCAACTACACTAATCAAAGTGGTGCTCACTCGGATCCTGTTCGTTCAAACCCCACCACTGCAAGGTGACATTATCGATATTGAAAGGTCAATCGGTCACTGGTTAAGTCATCCTTCAGGTCATACGGTCATAAGGCTCCAATTGATCCACATACTACGTAGCAAGTTGAGGGGGGAATGACTTGTAAATATACGTGTAAGAAATCCACGAACGTTCAAGCCAGTGAAAGAAACGCCTGTGCCACCATCAGTTTCCATCACTGGATCGCCAAGACATTTACTGAATCTATACCACTGGACCTGGAACAAGAACTTGGAGGTAAACTCGAACTCGGAGCTCTCCGAGTCCATTCTCCATATTTATACTTCTTTTTCCCAAGCACTTCATGCAGTTTCTGCCAGGTTAGGCACAGTGGCTGGTGGCGGCGCTCGTACTACATCTCCCCTTGAGGCTCCCGCTCCTGTAAGGTTAAAGAAGGTGGCATGTACGTACGCAATCCTTGTTTTGGTCCAGAATCGGAAGTAGAGTGCTGGCCCCGGCGGACCGGGTTTACATTCAAAGTTGAATAGATTGTATTCAAAAGAGATTAGAATACAGTAGATAGATAGATTGAAATTCAATAGAATGAAAATATCACAAAGGCGCCCCAGTTCGAGGCCAGGGCGTCGAGTCTACTACATTGGCGATGATTAAGTTTCTCCGAAGTTGTCAACTCGATGGTGAATTTGCTGGTTAAGGTCCTACACAGAATTATGTACTTAAGTCGAAATAAATCGTTGAATATTGAACATTGAACCCTCAAATTTATAAAGGGGATCACCTTCAAATTTGACATGCGCGGCTGGAAACATTCAAGTCGTGAATCAAGGTAGTTACTACAACAGGAAATCTCATAAAACTTTCGAGACCGTGTGGGATCTCTGTAGTCCTTCACTTCATAACGGGAGTCTAAGCATCTTGTTATGATCATCATTGCTATTGTCAGAGCAGAAAGTGCGTGCTTCAAGGGTGAGAGTCTGAAGAAGCCTGAATGGCGTGCTATAAATACGATCTAGACACATAACGCAAACCCTGTTATCCATATCCTTATCTTTGACAGAAAATGAGCCCAGTCCCCCGGAAATTAGCAGTTCAAAGTATGGAATTCGACCTTTTTGGATCTTGAGGCATCCGGTATTTTAAGTCACCCGAACATAAAAAGTGACTTTCCCAAGGCCTCGGTAACCTCATCTGTTGAGTGATACGGACTCGACGGAAGTATCAGATAAGCAGGGTGGCTGGGGACGCTGCACAGTGGCTCGTAGTAATAATATAAATTACTTATCTCGGAAATTTGTGCTTGCTGAAGGGACAGTGCGCCGCTCCATACAACCCTGAGTGGTTGGTTATGAACGTTTTCAAGTTGCTGAAGAACTCGACCCTTTCAGGGGGGCGGAAACACGACTTCAAACACAGTAAATTTTCGTAAGTATCTCCGAGAAAGCTCGCTTATAGTGCCACAGTCACCTAAACTGTCAGCAAAAATATTTCCGTCTTTTTCGTCATTGAAAATTTTCCGAGCACTCATTCTGGTTCAATTGTTAGCTCGGGACGTCCTAATAACCTTTCAACTATGCTACTCGTTACAGCTCGTTACTCGTTATCTCAATTGTATTCGGACTACTAAGTATGTCAAGGGCCAAGAACGATTGTACGGGGCGAGTGGTGCGATGGATAGGACATTCAAGGTGTTCACACCGCGGCCGTGACCACTACATTTATTTGATCGTTGGGCAAGGTAACTAATTCCTGACGAATGCTGGTAGACAAGTGTAAAGGACTCTAATTTTTACGATCTCCGACGAGTTGGTGGAATAAATCAAAACATTCTTATATATCGTAATAGTGGTACTTACTCGTGTACATGTATGGGAATTTTGCAGAAGTGGCAAGAACATCCGAGATGTCGCTTTCGGGTAACTTGGGGCGCATGTAAATGTAGCGTGGCGCAGGTTGGTCAGCGTTCTCGAACCTCAGCACGGACGGGATCCACTCTGAACTTCTTGTAGAAAAATAATAACAGTGCAAAAGACATTTAGAGTATCAGGACGCCTAAACAGTAAGGCAAGCATACTTTTTTCAGATGCAGTGACAGGATGTATTTACTCGTTCGGAAAGATCCTGGCGCCGTCCTGATGAGTTCGAGATTGGTGATGGCATCTTTTCAGATAGGTACTATGTATATGTTCCTCTTGAGAATGATTGATGGCTATCCGCTTTTCAATGAATGGCGTGAAATGATCTCCATCCGCCTGATTTCTCTGTCAGCATCCTCATAATGATTAGAGAAACGGGGTGTACGCGCCTACTTTAGTAGGCCCCGGGCTCAAATAGACGCGTAATACAGATTCGTTCCGTCCTAATACACTCGGAGGGTGGCTCCCGAGATAAATCACAGCTAGAACTGGTGTGGCTGAATTGTGGCAAGGGCCCACGTAAGTCGTTCTTAGGGGGGAACACTGCAAGTCCTGACAGATATGGCAGTTATCTGGCTAATCAGATCACCTCTGATATTACATGCCTAATCCTCTCTGGGAAGTCTTTGGGGTTGCTTCCCATTGTGTAGTATGAGCCAACAGGCCAGTACTTGGATTCAGGACTACATATTGCCTACTTACCGGTAGTGTGATACTCGCTAAACTTTAACATGTGCTAAGTTCCCGTTTGCAATGTCCCAGCTTAGATGATCATCGGAAACTCGGTAAGTTCAAGCATTGCTATCCTTACCTGATGATGAGAGTGTATCGGAAATTTCCGGGGGCCCAGCTTTAAGACCGAGGGAAAATGGTGATCAAGCAGATAGCTTGCTTTGTTCACATCACCTTCCACTGGTTATCGGGCTTCAAGCTTCAAGTCTAGAATCAAAGCGCGCTTGAACTTTCCCTGTGGAACAACTCCAGCACATTCTGGTCTTAGTTTGGACTTCTTCATTTTTGATGTGCACCCTTGTTGTCCGTTCCCAAGCGAGAGGGTGCCAGACTGAACCAAATTTCAACGTCACCATCGGCCGCCTATGCCAACGTTCATCCTCACTTCGACCTTTCGTGTGCACAGTAGGTAGGTAGATTACTGACTCACTTCCCGGTATTTCACCTGGAAAATGGCTTGCTTCCCATGCTTTTGACTTCAAGACCCAAGTAATCCCAAGTAAGGCATCCATCTTGGCCCCGGCCAGAAATTGCAATCTCCTGTCACTAGTTTTTCCTCATTTTTTTCCGCTCTTTGTACGGATATAGGAGGTCCGAATCTCCGTATTCCCTTCCCAAATAGTTTCAGCTCAAAAGCTTCCGTGAACAAGGATTATTCTATTCAGCAACCCCTGCAACGCTATCACCCCCGGGTTGCCTATTAAGCAACCCCCAAGCCCTCCGGCCGTGAGTCCGGTCCTAGTCGGCAATGCCGAAAAAGGCTTATGACATGCCATTACGTAGCTGCCCAGAAATACATTTTACTGCCTGAACTTCGAGCTTACTTCAAGAAAACAAGTGTTTGCAAAACTCGCAAGAATCCTCCCGTCGGCAAAAATAAAGAATTTGTTCTGTTGAGTAGTGAATCATACATTGTTCAACAACTAAGTACAACGATCTGTGAGTTAGCTTTTTAAAATCAGTAGAACACAGTTCATAAAAGTGTCACAAGTCAGTCTTATACCAGTTTGGTGAGATACACTCTGTGACTGTTTACCTCTCCTTTTCAATATAAAATTGAGTTGAATTAAACATAAGACTGAGTAGAGTTCAACATTTGATGTAGTGGCCAGGTAGGGCTAAACCTTCTTAAGTTAAAAAGTGAAGCTTTTTTAAGGTCAAAAAACCACTATTTTCCCGTTACCTTATGGATAACAATTGTCAATTACTTACATACCTTAGAGTTCAAAACTTCAGCGTAGTGGAAACTTATAACTGATGAAAGAAGTGTACAATCATACAAATAAAAAGGGAACAGAAACACTAAGTAAGAAAATTGGTATGGAGGGCCGGAATTCACTTGACGGGCTGCTGGTTGGGATAGCATTTATATTAATCAAGAAATCTTGAAGCAATTTTCATTGTTCAATAATGTTTTTGCAAGAAAACTGGCCACGGGTCTTGGTTGTGCAAGTTCTTTCGCGGGAATTCAGTTGAATCACAAACCCTCACAGTGATATTACTTAAGTAGTAGATACTTTTAATAATTACTACTGTACTTGTGTGTATAAATACACAGCAGGCCTCGTTAGAGCATTGGTTTGCTCTAAGATGAGTCTCCTAACCCAAGAGCCAGACGTACTTACCCTACTTCCTTTTTTGTCTCGTATATGTTTTATGAAACAGAGGGCAGAGAAAATGGGAGACAGTGCTTACCACATGATCTCGAGTTGAGTTTCTGATAGTCATGCTCATAAATCGTATGCTTGGACAGAAGGAAAAATGAAAATGATACTACTTATTGACTATCTACGCTAAGGAGGCAGGTAATCGAGGAAGATCACGTAATCTGATAATGCATGGCTCGGCGCCGTCGTTGACACGAGGTCCGGACTCACGGCCGGAGGACTTGGGGGTTGCTGAATAGGCAACCCGGGGGTGATAGCGTTGCAGGGGTTGCTGAATAGAATAATCCCGTGAACAATGCTACGTACTTCCGGCAATACACGTGTATATCAAGGCCTTTTCAAATTTCCCACTCCTGGCACAATGATTGTCGATGTTTTCTCGGTTTCCCGGTTAACGTTTCCGCTCATGGGAATGGATCTCAACCATTTCGGTACCGTAAAAGACTTCTTCAAGCATGAACTGAGATAAATCTCTTTATCATTGTTTCACAATACTTTTTATCTCTCTTATGTGCAGACCGATTGAACGATGTGATGGCGACCTCCACATTCACTCAAGGTCCAACCGTTGGTATTTCTATTTCAGTGAGTACTTTGACCGCGAGAGAGGGCATGTACACAGTACCGGTCTCACGCGCGATTAGGTGGATGGATACCTTTTCTGATTTCAGTGTGCCTGAGAATTCCCGGTGGGTGTGATTAGATCTCTACTCCAGTATATCAAGAATGGGAACTCTGGTATTGTCATGAAGATTCAGCAAAGAAAAGTACTATGAAGAAAGAGCAACAGTTCTATATAGTTGATACTAGATGATATCCTGGTGATCTACTTCGAATTGTTGGCAAACCCAACATTGGTCTTCTCATCAAACACGCTAGATAACTTGGCCATACCTCTTAAATCTAGATGTTCTATTCGGGACCTTGGAAATGGACCTTTGAATATTTTTTACCCATGCTACTCTTTGAGTCTCTGGAATTTCCCGATGACTGTTCCCGAAGTGTTATATTGTAGAGATAAGATATCTTGATTCTTCACGTGTGATGCTGAACACACTGACAGGATAAAAGAGTCTGAGTCCGTACACAGCGTACCTTCATTACAGTGTTCTTTTTGTCTATTGAGATTCATACACGCACGTTATAAGGACCTATGACACCCTTTCATTCACCCAGAGATTATGATTGACCAACCACAGCTTGCATTACAGCTACGGAAGCATTTGAGTCAAAGCTTGATTGATTTAACAAAGAGGTGAACTGCTGTTCGTTCGACGACGTTAAGAATTACGGAGGTTTTCATCGCCTCACCTTCAAGTTGTACTGGTCCATGACTACTTAGTGTCCGTGACTAGTGTAGCTGTAAATCATTCTCGATCTCAATCGAGACGAAGTATTAGTTCGATCTAGAATCTCGAGTGAAGACCGGAGAAGAACTCATACTCATCAGCTGCGGAGGTCAAACGTCAAACGAAAACCTCGAGGCACTTGAGGCTACACAAAAACGCACATCGAACGTTGATTTCACGTCTCGAAGCGTAAGCGAGAAGCTATGGGATGCGAGTAAGACACGAAACTTCCGACAATCCGTTTTTATGGTAACTCTCCGTCTCAACTAAACAAAAACTGTCGAGATTTAATATTCAAAGATAATAGGAGGAATACTTGAACTTGAATACGTTAGTTCTGCTTGTCCGACGAGCGAGACTTCCGCAACTGGAAGCGAAATAACGTCTCGTTAGGTGAATCGAAGAGTCGCGATGATCCAATTATAAGAGATTCGGAGATTGCGAGCGCTACTAGGACTTTGATAAGATGGACAGATGAATGGTTGCTGGTTTGGATTTACATGCGTCGGTCGTTAGAAAAAGAATTGAAGGACATGCACTGTAACAATGATACCGAAACGTGGGTCGAACTACGTGAATTGAGTCAAACGTGGGGTACATTCTGAAAGCAAAAACTAGCAAATTGAAGTGATCAATAGGGTGGGGTGACAACATCTCAAGACACCAGATCTCAACAAAATAAGGCGTTAACACGCGCTTGAAAGAAGAGGTGCACCGGTGCTTTTTTTCTGAGACGGGAAAGGATCAAACAAAAGCCAATGTGTCAGAAACTCATTCGATGAATCGGGAGTCATACGGTGTATACCGAGAGTACAAGACCTTGCGGCCGTAGTACGGGTGCCAAACATTGAGTGTTTCTGTGCAATTTGGGCTTGACGAACTGGTCTCGGCGAGCATGAATCATCCTCGTTGCCTTCGGTACCAAAACAACACTAACCGTGACATCTGTCAAAGCAATAAAGCAGTTGAAAGCCTGCCCGTCCAGAATGAAACCAAGGATACCAGTATCCTTTACCTTGGATCGACATGTCTATCGAAGTATTGAAACTTGGATACATCAGAGACGCGGACCAAAGGATTTCTCGCAACTTGATTCGATTCATTTTTGAGGTGAACATGGTGAGCTTGCGGCGTTCCAATCCTTTTGAGTAACAGAGCTGGAACGAACCATACTTGGGAAGGTCTAAGCAAGAGTTGAACGTTGAACGGATATAACACAAATTGGTACACCGCATGGTCAACTTCTCGTGCAACGCAGCACAGAATCATTAGCCGAACGCACCGAATCTTACTAGCACCTTCCACCAACCTTATCCAAAAAGAGTCTCCAGAAAGATGGGGTCCATCAACATTGAGCATGAGGGTGATGATCAACGTGGTTGAAGCAAAGAGGAAGGATTGAACGTTGAGATGGAAGAGTCACGGTCCGAACTCCGAGTTCAATCCATTTTGTGAACCAAAGAATTTTATAAACCTAAGTGCACCACCCATATGCATAACACTGAAACCTTCATTTATATAAATGTTGCAACCCTCTGGTCCATGCAATACAAAGTTGCCAGTCACTGCTCTTACTATCGTCGAAACCCGTTCAACCGTTCACCTAATTTACACCATTGAACCGCTTTGCATGACGTTTAACCTCGCCACTTGTTGAAACAGGTCATAAGAACAGGAGTTCCTCGTCGAGAAAGTGCTTCGAGTAACTATACCACACCTGTAATTTAGGTATGTTTGCTGCTTGCAATGAGACTGACACGTTTATATGCTCTGGTATTTTACTACAGGAGCTCAGGAGATAACCGTACAAGATGGATGTTTCTCAAAACCCTTCATTCTTGATCGCCCTCACCACGACCGACTGATACTTCTCAAAAATAACTGGCAGCAAATTGCCTAAAATGCGCATATATATCTTCGTGTCTAGCGTCTACGTCTAAACTAAAATACACATCAAGATATGTAACTATAAATCTACAAAAACTTGAGTTTTGCGATGGTATAAAACCGTCCATCGACATTCATGAGGTATCCTTCCCATCGGGAAGTTTCTTTTTAGGGGGTCGGCCTAGCTCGCTAAATGTTAAGGAGCGCAGGAGGGACACGGATGAAAGGGGAGCGGAGAAGCCAGAGCACATTCGCGGACTCAATAGTCCAATCCGTTACTTCAGACTACTTCCGCTACCTTCTCACTTGCCGCCTCCGAATCAACAACAGGGGGAGTCGACTTCGGAACTTTAGCGCCCTCAGAACCAGTATAGTGCTCAACAAACTCTTCGTCACCAGCAAATCTGTTCCTCGTCTTGGCCTTCTCCGAGGAGGCGACTGCAGTAGCCAAATCGTAAGACGACCATTCTCGTGTGGGCACCTCGGCTTCCATGAGGAAGTTGATCTCTTCCAAAGTTCGACCGAGAGTTTCGGCTGTTAAGAATGAAAATGAAACGGAATTTTAGTCAGTCCGCGTTAGGTAGAAGTTGAACCGTTAGAAGAGAATTGCGGGAAGGCACTCACGAATGCAGAAGTACACGAAGAGGAGTGTAAGGAAGCTGAAACCTCCGTAGATGAATCCAATCATCCTATGCAAACAGTGAGTTTCATGAACCTCAATAGTAAAAAAAAATGCGAAAGCAACTCACGGTCCTAAACCCGCCTTATCCTGATCGAACAAATAAGGCAACGTGAACGTCACCACGAAAGCAATCGTCCAGAAACAAGCCGTTCCGACACTCATGATCTTCTGCCTGTTCCTACCCGTTGACAACTCGGTCGCAACGACCCATGCAAGAGGTCCCCAAGCCAAGTTGAAAAGGAAAACATAGATGATGATCATGGCAGCGGCTACTTGGTTGTATTCAGGATGAATTTGTCGGAATTCTTCTGATTTGACACCCATTCCACCGCAGATGAGGAGGACGACGGTCATTCCGGCACCAGTAGAGAGAAGGAGGGGACGACGGCCAAAGCGGTTCACGAGGAAGAAGGAAAAAATGACACCGAGAACTCTGTAGATGCTGTTAATCTTTCAAGTGAGAGTATGTGCTCATGGGTACGCACTCGACAATATCAACGATGATAGTAATGATGAAGGGAGAGGCGATGTGTAGATCTTGGAAGAAAACTGTAGCATACGAAAAAATGAATTGCACTCCAGAGACTTGTTGCGCAACGCTGCCGGTCAAAATTATGAGCATGAATGAACCACGGTACTTTCAGAAAATGTCACTAACAGAATTCCAACAGCACACAAGAACCTTCTACGCGTAGTTCCAAATACCAAGTCAGTCCAACGCGATTGGTCACCGCCATTTTCGATTTCGATACGCCTCGACTCCTCAAATGCGGCAGTTTGTTCTTGAATAGCCCCGTCGGCATTGGGATGATATTGGTGAATACGCTCCAAAGCACGCAACATCTTCTTGGGCTTGTCCTTCCCAAAGAGCCATCGAGGAGATTCGGGGATCCAAGTCAGCCCGACAAAAATTGTCAATATAAAAACGAGGTTGATAGCTAAATGAATTGGACGTTGACTGAGTGGGGACATTATTTGATTCTGAGGAGTTTTTGGACATACCAATAGGAATACGATAGGCGGCAGTGGAATCCAAGTCCTTGGAACCTTGTCCAACACATGCACCAATCTGGAATAATGCGTAGTTGAGAAAGATTTCGACAACAATTTGGTCTCTGTAGTACTTACCACTTGTCCAATAGCGAGCATGAGCTGCCATGAAGACACAACGGCACCACGAATTTCGGTCGGAGGAATCTCACTGGCCAAGCAGTCAATATGAGACGATCAGAAAAAGAAGTTTTCAAATATACCTGAGGTATAACGGAACTCTGTTGACGATATGTTTAGCGAAGTAAAGGAAGGCTTCCACATGCAAAACTCACGCATTTGAAATTACACCGACACCCATACCAAGGACGAGGCGACCGACAATCAAAAGCCTGTTAAAAGTATGAGAAACATTCGAATGACGCCAAGCAAAGAACATACACATGAGATCCGGCCACAACTGCAGAACAGGAGGGTCAAAGAGACGTTCTTGAATTCCTGAAGCACACAAAGTGAACATACCCATCTGTAAGATTACACCAATAGTAACGAGAGTGCACGCTGCGCTCAGTGCACCCTTTCGACCAAGGTAATCGCCAATAGGTCCAGCAGCGAGTGAGCCTACAACCTCTCCAGCTTGTACAATCGACGTGAACTAAGGCAATGGAACATTGTCAGCACAGAGCGTCGGAAACTGGAAAAAAAAAAAGCTCGCTCACCAATGACCTGTCCGAAGAAGAAATGGTGTACGAGCCGTCTGCCTGTTGCTCGCCGTAATCCCTATCGAACCTGTCCATAGCGAGGATGGATGTAAAGTACGTTCCATCGTAGCCATAGAGGACAGCTCCTATGACAGCGACAGCACAAAAGCTGAGAGGCTTGAGATACTCCTTTGAGAAGAGAGTTTGACCCAACATTTTGCAGGAGAGCGGGTTGGGGTCAACACAGAACTCTTGCTGAGATTATGTATGGCGGAAGAAAGAAAATCCCAGGTCGAACATAATGCGCATTTTGAGGAGGGTTATTGAGAAAACTAAAAGTTTCTGCCGGAAAAAGACAAAATTTTTGGAAATTTGAATTACATCACGATAGGAGCTGATCGCCCCGAATAATTCCTTGGTCTCAATTAGCCACTCCGTTTACTCCGCTCCGGCTTTTACCTGTGAACCAGCCCTATTACTTGTATATTGCCTTTATTATACTCTAGGTACACATACGTAGACTAGTCATACAAAAAACCACAGCGTTTATGATAATTTTGGAAAGTCAAACACGCCCAGTGTGTTTCCAAACCCAGCAAGACTCCTCGAATGCGTCACGATAAATGGGCTCACACGAGTGAACGGTAGACGCGGTATGCATTGCAAATTCGTAGCCGGTTCTCCTTGAGAGGTCGACGAGTCGGAGTTGCTGAATGAACTCGAGGATATTGATGGAGAGGGGGTAATAGACAACGATTCAGATTCGAGTTCCGACGACGCGTCTGTGTCTGGTCCTGCCGTGATTGAAGACAGAGCAGAGCTCTGAAGATGAGTTATACAAGGATTGAACGTCCATATTTCCCACCTCTCGAGGATTGTACTTGACAATCCCTTGGATGACATCAATTTTTTCAGCGAACGGGATGACGACGAGTTGGGAGATGATTTATCCACGACAAGCGGGCGGGGTTTTCTCCTCACTCCAACCACTGTGCCGTCAGGTACGACGTCCCAACCACCCCGTTCGCATGTCGTGTCACCCACGCGAACAAACGAGCTATTCTGCCATAATAACGAAGATATCCGTCCAGTCTCTTGTGGTCCCACAGTCCGTCCATACTCGCCCTCCTCAAACTCGACAGGAAGCGAAAGGATCTCCGACGTTCGGCGACTCGCGTCCTTCTCTGAAGCTCGTCTGGAATGTACACCATGCCCAGACACTGGGAAAGGCGACACTTCTGATGCCGACGCCGACACTCTTCGGCTCCTCGATATCAGAGGTGACGAAGACCCGACTGATGAAGTAACACTGTTACTTCGTGACCTCAACAGATTCTCTCTCGACGACACCCTCCTAAGCACAGTCGAGGTACACGTACATCTGCGGTCATCGTCCGTGAGGTAATACTTGAAAAACCTCACTACATGATCCACCGAAAAGCTTAACGAAAAGCTATCCTGAGGCAAATGCCCACAGTAATGGCAGGCCTCCGTTGGGACAGATGCTACCCTAAGCTGGTTGATCCTCCCGTACTGTTCGTCTAATATCCTGATACATTCACCAGTCTGGCCATCCCATAAGGACACGATCCCCGCATCTGTGGCCGCAGCGACTATGAGCCGTATCTCACCTCCCAGAAGGGCACGACAGACATGGACTTTCGAGACGGTATCTGCGGGATTACCAGCTTGAACAATTAATTCAGTTTTGATAATCCCGTTTGAATCCCCGGCATCGAATAATTCCACGGTACCGTCTTCTAGACAGAACGCCACAAGGAGTTGATTCTCTGGGGATATATCGACGAGTTGAGAACGGACAACCGGTACCCTACGTGATGGATAGAAATACGCCAGAGCAGGAAGGTCCTGTATAGCGTACTTGACCGCCATGCCATTCTCATACGTAGCCACTATGAACACAACTTCAGGGGGAAGAGCGGGAGCAAGTACAGGTGAAGCGGGTTCTGACATTGGTGGAGTGCTAACCACTTGTTTCGTCGGAGCACCCGGTATGAACTCCAATTGGACGACACCCGCAGATGAGTCAGGTAGGGAAAGGTGGGGGAAGGACCGAATTCTGTCTTTCCGTATATCCCACACTGCTATTACCCCGGCTCCCGTTCCGACAGCACAATACTCTCCCTTATCATCCATAGCCACGCTTGTCAATGTAGATGTAGCAAGAGAAGAGGAAGCAGCACGTAAAAGTATTTCACTAGCATCGATGGAGAAATGCTTGTGCGAATCCATCTGCCAAATAACAACCTCGTTGTGAAGTCCGGCAGAAATGACTACACGTCCATCAACACTGGTGGCGACGAGCTCGACGTCACTTGAAAAGGCACGAGGAAGGGTAGAGAAGGAGATCTGATGTTCCAAGGCTGTAGGATCTTCCTTGGACTCAGATGTTTCGGGTTCAGAATGTGACTTCTGTGCATCAAGCAGCTCGGCATCTTTGAGGAGATAGAGGGTGAGAATCCAAAGAACAAAAGTTGTGGCAGCAATAGGCAAGACCATAATCTTCACAAGCCAAAAGACTAGTTTGACTGGACGCGACCACCTCTTGTGTGCACGAAGATCGGGACCAGTTGAATCAGAATCATGAATGTCGGGTCTGAAGGTAAGTTTACTAGGCCCTTCAATACGTATATGGAATACCGGGTCGTTCGGGTTAAGTGTTTTCCATATTCGCAACGCGGGGTCTTGATTATTGGAAGCCGCGTCCAGGTGAGAGGTGTTTCTTGACAAGGCGCCTTTAGATGTTATTTGAGATGGAATAGAATTGGCAGAGATCGGGGGTAACGTCGCATAATACAAAGTAGCAGTTATCGCAAGCATCTAATTAGGATTTTTTAAGAATGCACCATGGGAAATGTGGGGAATTAGGCACTGACCAAAAATAAACTGAGATTCTTCTTCGCACGTCCACTCAACACTTTGCGCAAAAAAAAGCCAAATTTACTCCATATAGACATAGACTTGGCTGAGGGTGACTTTTCGGCGTTTGAAGTTGCAAGAGAGGGAGTTAACCCAGAATCTTGACGAAGGAGTTCTTCGAGCTAAGAAAAGACTTTTCGATCACCGTAGTGCGAACAAAGCAAGGTATGTACGAACCTCAAGCCGTTGAATATCTATAGATAGAACGGCCATGAAAAACGTGTGAGCCAGGAACCAATGCGCCACTAAGACAACGATTGCAAAGACACAGAATTGACGAATGGCACCGGCAGCAAAGACGGCTATAATTCCAAGAATGGCGTTATAGGAGACAACTTTGAGCGTATTTGAAGTTCCAGCGCGACTGAGTCCTTCAGCGATTCGTTGCTTGACGGTGAGCGTCACTGAAGTCTTCCCAACGGCATCGACCTAGTATGGAATGAAATGCACATCATGAGGATAGTCATCTATTCACAAGCGGCATCGAACGTACGAGATTGAACATATTCTCTGCACCGACAAACACAATTACGATCGGAAGTAATTCCCTGCCAAGGCGTGCATCAGTACGAATGGGAGAAAGTTGAAGCATGGCAAGCTTACCAAGGAACCATGGTCACTTTGAAGCCGACAAGGGCGCAAACAGACAAACTGGTGATGGTACTGACGACAATTTCAACGGCGGCTGTGAAAGCAACACCGACTCGGGAATGGACAGAGTTGATCTGCCGCATTGACCAAAAGACATAAACGAAGAAACTTGCATATGACAGATACAAGAATGCAGAAATGGCAGACCAGCCTTTCTTGCCTCGCGAAGTTGGATCGTACTGATTGGTGTATTATCAGGGATATACTTCAGGGTCATCAAAAGCTTGGATACTCACCTCCAATGCGATTAACGTCGGATCCTGGGAGGGGCTCTTGATATCCGCTTTGCTCATTGGTGCTGCTGAAAGCGTATCCAGCCAAAGTTCATGGCCCGCGGTGTCGGTACAGTCGTATTCAGTAAAGAAATATGTAAGGGCAAGAAATTCAGCGGAGTCAAAAGTGTCTCCTGCAACAGACTCTCGACCGGCAAGGACCATTTGTGGAGTAACTGGTATTCCGGCTACAGAGACGTTCTCGGATGCGAGAGTACCCAAGATATCGGGGTCGGAAAGTAAAGCGTGTCCGTCGTAGTTCCAGAAAGCCAAGGGTGATAGCACCAGACACTCTCCATCTGGTTTCTTCACACAAGAAACTTTCGATGAGGATAGCCTTCTTCGAAGACTGGTTTCAAATTCGAGTGTAGAGAGAAGAATTTGGTTGTTGAGGATCCCATAATGCTCGCTCTCTACCAAAACACGTTCAACTCGCACAATACGCCCTCCCCGAACACACTTTCCACGAGATAAGGGATCCTCTTTGACCTGGAGGGAAGAATGGATAGACCAAAGGTCAACAAGATCTTTATGAGCATTTATGCCGGAGTTAGGAGAGATGAAGATGTCGTATATGGATTTGGTTTGGGAGGAAGAGTACAGAGCAAGGGCTGGATAGAAGAGAGAAGTTATGACGACCCCCGACACGAGAATGATACGAATTTGATGCGTTGCACAATGACTGATGAGATGTAAGATTGAATTTTGGCCAAAGGAACGGAGATACCTACAGTCCGAACTGAAGAAAGAAACGCTGGCCATAAGTCCTGGCACGGTCGAGCAACCAAGGCCCGATTTGAAGCATGGAAATGAGGACCTGCCGGAAATGCGTGATGAAAGCTGTGGATATGCGAGAAAGAGACAATGAGGGTTATGAGGAGGCCGTAAGGGACATACGCAACGAGGTGAACTAGAAGAATGGTAGAGTTACAGACAGCTGCATACCATCTTTGCAAGAATCCAGTCCCGACCACGTGCCTGCTTCTTTCTATTTTTGGTATGTCCGAGCAGACCGATGCTGTGTCCGATCCGAGTTACGTGTTTTCCGTTTTACTCCTCTTACAATGGCCTCTGCACGAGCCCTCTCCCGTGTCGCTCAACGCTCCCTATCTGCTGCACAGTGCCGTGGTAAGTACTTTTTCATGTCTGCTCGGTATCGGCTTACATGTTTACGCGTCTTTACCAGCACTACACCAGTCCAGCACTCGTCATGCAGTCACGAACATGCAGATGCCAGCAATGTCGCCGACAATGACAGAAGGAGGCATCGCATCGTGGAAGAAGAAGGAGGGCGAAAGTTTTGCCGCAGGAGATGTCCTGCTCGAAATTGTACGTGTTCAACTTGTCGTTCGTGCTGAACCAGCGTAGCCAACACCGGGTTCCCTTCCGTTCCATTCCGTCTACTCGCAGGAGACCGACAAAGCTACTATCGACGTGGAAGCTCAAGATGACGGTGTTGTCGGCAAAATCATCGTATGTCTCACTCGAAAAGAAAGCGATAGGACTGAGCTGATCACGATCGTATGTCTTTCCATGTATAGATTCCCGACGGTACCAAAAATGTTCCGGTTGGAAAAGTGATAGCTCTGCTAGCGGAGGAAGGAGACGACATTTCTAATTTAGAAGCCCCCAAGGAAGAAGAATCTTCAGCACCTGTCAAACAAGAGGCGGCCTCTTCCCCTACCCCTCCTCCAACCCCTCCGCAATCCTCTTCCACGCAGTCTTCAACATCCCCTCAAACCCATTCTTATGCTCATCCAACACACTCACGACCGTTATTCCCCTCTGTTTACCGTCTGCTTGCCGAACACAATATCACAGACACAGAGAAGATAAAGGGAACTGGTGTTCGTGGCATGCTCACCAAGGGTGATATTCTTGCATTCCTAGGCAGAGCTTCTGGACCTTTAGGCACTTTCAAGCCATCTCCATCTCCTATTGAGGTTGCCAATAAAGCAAGTAAGCCTGCAGAGAAGCGAACTGAGGCCAAGGTAAGAAGCACTCTGTTCCGTTTTACGCGCGCGAGGCTCAACCTTTCTTTTTCTCACTTACTTACAGTCTCTTGACGGTCCCGCTCTCCGCCAACTCATCGTCTCGGCTATGCTGCAAGATTCTATCAAGGCCCGAAGTGTACCTGGTACGTCTTAAAGCCTCTACTTTTGACTATTTGGTTACTTACTGTATTTTGACTACGTTTATTAGCTCCTGCAACAATAGACTTTGACTCAGTCATCGCAGACTATCTCCCCTCCAAACCTTCTGCTCCATCGCAGAAAGCTCCCGTTCCCCTTCCTGCTCCATCAAAAGCGTCCTCAGATTTCCTTGACGGGCTCATCTAAATCTGAGGTCGCACCTTGGTCTTGTTAGATGACCCGACCTTAAGTACTAGATTCCTTGACTTAATCCCATTCTGCAGTATAGAACATAAACCTTGCACCCCGAAACACTGTTAATGGATATAAAAGACTTGCTCTAAGCGCCGAGTGCGAAATTGTGCTTTGACACGTGGAATCTTTGGGGACATAGCAATAACTCGCGTCCAGCCCCGAAAACTTTGAGGGGAATGCCAAGAAAGTGACAAGCTCGAATTGCTTCTTACTCGACAGCTTGCAATTGCAATTGGTTCAGATGTTTGTCCATACAAAGTATAGAAGAACGCGATACATGCGTGCACTCCTGTTTCGGCCTGTTAACCTTCTAATTTTAACTTCTAACTCATCTACACAGTGATACAGAGGATACCAAAATTCTCAAGTTGAGCTTAGTGCCTCTCCTTGTCCCCCCTTTGTCCAATCAAACAAAGGCTTCGTCTGGGCCGCACGTTCCTCCTGCCACTTCTCTATCGCGTTTAAAGCTGCACTTCCCCAGTCAAAGTTTTCGTGTTCTGTGGCATTGAAAGAAGCCGGTCCGTCCACAAAGACAATGAGGGCTTCGTTGTAAGGTTGGATAAATCCCGCGGAAACAGCAGTTTTTATGAGAGCGCGAAGGGGTTCGTAGAAGGAGAGGACGTTGAGGAGGACTACAGCTGTTAGGGGATCATCCATTAATATGCGCAAGAAGATAAATGGCAAATTTGCAAGATGTAAGTATGCACTTACGTTTGTTGTGGATCCCTAATTGAGTCCATGTAGTTACTTCGACAACCTATAAATGACAGGATTGCCATTACTGAGTCTTAGCTCTGACAGGGAATACAGATACTGACCTCTTCAAAGGTACCGAAGCCTCCTGGCAGTCCAATAAACCCACAGGCGCGTTTTGCCATCTCTACCTTTCGCTCATGCATCGAGTTCGTTATAATCTAAAACATGAATTACCCGGATCAGAAAGAGAAGGGATTCGTTCGACCACTTACCCATTCGGCATTATCAGTCGATTCTAAAGTCACTTGAGCTGGATTCACTGGTATGGACTTTATAGAACTTTCGCCTTTTTCCTCTTCTCCTCCAGCAGCTACCATAGCAGAAGGTATTACCCCAGTGATTTTCCCACCGGAAGACAGGACAGCGTTGGATACAGCGCCCATGAGACCTTTGTAACCTCCCCCGTAAATTAGACGGCGGTTGGCCTTTGCAAGAGCAGCTCCGACGGCTACCAGATCCAGGACATGGTGTTGAGAGTTCATTAAGAAAGAAATGATGCATCGATCGTAAGATGAATTGAGATGATTGCGAGTCATTCAAACGAGGACCGATGAGAGGTGATCTATAGGATTTGAGAGTCGAGAGACGGCGTACATGTTGCAGCTATTGTGTATGCGAGTTCTTTCCCAGTTGAAGAGCCACAGTAAACGGCGATCGCGGTGGTTTGCGATCCAGATTTATCAGACATGTCTAGAGCGAATCAATATGTACTACGATGGCGTTGACCAAAATAGGGGAGCTGGTGGGAGTGGATCAATGAAGATATATCTTGGTTCTTTAGAGAATTTATAGACCGGTTACTTGAAGCTTATGACTCGAAATCTTCAAGATGTTTGCCCGGGGCCATGCGTGCTCGGGTCTGTCCCAGGAGTCATCCGGCTGTCGATCGTTCGGGTGATAATCGAAGGAGGAACATAATCGCCAGTTTAGATATACTTTCACGGAACTGTTGGATTTAGAGACTGAGTGGACTTGGAGGGCAGTTGGCCCAAACCGTTCGCACAACAGAGGCAAATAACGCGGTCCTAAAGAACGTCGTGTGTTCCATCAAAACTCCATTGTCTACTTCCGTGCTTCGACCTCTTTCTTCCGCTGCTGCTCCCCTCTCAAAACGGGGTCTTCGGTATTTCGGATCCTCTACGTTGATCGTGGCCTGACGCGTTGAAGAATCGTAAAGGACCATCAACTCACCAACATATAATCTACCTACACAAAATGACGGACTGGACAACGGACTCCAATGATTGCTTCACCATTTCCATGGGTCAGGCTCTTTTTTCTTCGGAAAATTAACATGATCTTAATTCGCATGATGAACAGTGCGGGCTCAGGGGGACCAAAAGGCACTTGCGGAGGACGAGAGTTATGAGTTTAACCCCGCATTCACTTATCCCGTATGTTGGTCTACTCTCGAGTTTCTGAAAGCTTTCTCATTGCAGAAACCTTTTGAATTCCAAAGATCTTTGGAGAAGAGGAAAAGATATACGGTTACAATGGACTCACTATTGATGTGAGTTGGGCTTTGACTAGCTTTCCGATGCTTCAATTTCTCATTTCTCCTACTCAAAAAATTTCTCTCTATAGTTGAGATTTGCTTCAGGAAGTTTAAGGCAATATCTATCTGTTAAGTGGGACGAGAAACTCAAAGCAGACACTGTCGATGATGCGGAAAAGACCCTTTGTGAATTCATCCCTTCTGGTACGTACCCTTTCGGAGTCTTTGTTCCCATAGCTTATCTGCCCGCCCTCTTCTTTTATCATAACATACTATCCATCACTGCCTACACACATTTGACCGTATTACAGACATCGAACGAGACGAAGAAGCTTTCAAAACACATGTTGAGCAAGATGCCACGACTTTCAAGCCGCCAGGGGAAAAGATGTACTCATATACCCGACGCTCACCAGCTGCCAAAGGAAAAGGAAAAGGGATTACCCCCGCTGCAGATCTTGACCCTGAAAGCGAGGATACATTGGTGTTTGAAGTATATCATGTACGTCCTACCTGTGTTGTTTATCCTTGACGCAGCAATTTATCGAGCTTGACTCTAGGCAACATGGGAAACACCGGGCTTCAGAGAGTACCACAGACGGATGCAACTCTTTATCCTGCTTTACATTGAAGCTGGTTCATATATTCAGGAAGACGAAGATGCTTGGGAGTTTGTCGTGTTGTGCGTATTTGTTTTCTGGGTTCTAGCGTGGTTGACCTGACTGCTTCTTTTCAGGTTTGAGAAGCGCAAACGTACAGATGGATCTGGACTCTCGACATATCATTTTGTTGGATATTCTTCTTTGTACAACTTTTACTATTTCCCGGAAAAAACTAGGTTGCGGTTAAGGTACATTTCTATCTTTTCGAGATTGTATCCTACTGAGTCTTTCCTAGTCAATTCGTAATCCTGCCGCCTTATCAACGACACGGGCATGGATGTACGTTGCATTTTGTGGCTCTTTTTTCACTTGTCCTCACGTCACCAAACAAATTTGCCAGCTGAACTTTACAAAGCAATCTACCAATATGTTCTTGCACAACCTCACGTCGGTGAGCTAACGGTAGAAGATCCCGCAGAAGCTTTCGAAGACCTTCGGGATAAGAACGACTTGAAGATGCTCTTGACAACCGAAGGATTTATGACCGAAGGGTTTGGGGATGATGCGCTGTCGCATGGAGGTGGAAGAGTGGGTAAACCAGGGAAAGCCCTTTCGAGAAGTAAGGGTAAAGGAAAGATGGGTCCCCCGGTTGAAAAGGGCTGGGCCGAGAAATGGAGAGTCAAGATGAAGATCGCTGGGGTAAGTGTTTTTTTAGTGGATCCCTGGACATGACATTTACCTACTTTGTACAGCGTCAATTTTCTCGGCTGATTGAGATGCTCATTCAAATGCGGTTGGATCCCCTGGATACACGTGCTATGAAGGCGTACCGTTTACAAGTGAAAGAAAGGTTATATCGTTTTAACTTTGTACGTTGCTCTCGCGTTTCCATGCTGTCGGTAGCTAATCCATGCTGCTAATCGGCCATTGTAGGAGGTTTTAGCACAATTGGAGAAAGAGGAACGTCTTGAGAAACTAGAAGAAACTTTTCAGAGTGTACGGGAAGATTATGAACGTATCCTTGGCTTAGTTCGTTGATGATTCGGTGGTGAGAATGTTAATATTTATCGTCTACTTTAAGATCCTTCCAAAATTGTTTTCTGCTTGCTGTGTTTCTTCCTGTGCTTTGTACGTCTACCTAGTTCTAAAATTGCCGGTGCATGCTCCAAGCTCAAAGTTCCGAACCAATCGCTTTTTCTTGCGAAGTGTTTCCCAACGCGCGTGATTGAGCGTTCATAGGGGCTTCGTGCCTTCGAGTCGCGACGCGTCCAATTGATACTGTTTCTTTTTTTGTCACTTGAACCACCTTATCTCTTAGCTGTCGAGAATCATCAAACCTTTTTCCCCTTTTGCCTGCTTGAGGCATTTAAGGAAGCTAGGCGTTTCAGGGTTTCTGCCCTGAAAGCACACCCCAACTATCCATGGACCTCTTTCTTGTTCCAGACAACCCCGAACACACTACTCTCGTCTCTACTAACGGCGTCGCGCACTACCAAGTCAACACAAGCAAATCCCGTCATGGCGGACAGCGCAAAACCCGCATACAGCGACCGGCGGAATCGCACGAAGCAAGTATCGTAGCGGACATTGATTGGGGCACCTGGGATGTACCGACCGTAGTGAGGAGCTCGCTGTTACCTGTGAATGGCCATGGATGTAGTTTGAGGATCTCGGCAGTTGGAATGTCAGGAGCAGGCGTTATCGCGACAGACTTTTTGTACAAAAAGAGTCAGTTCAGCTCGTGAGTGTTTCTTTTAGTTCAGAGTTATTGGTTTGATCATGGTCTTCCGGCATTTGCACTCATTCTCTTTTCTCGTTCATTGATTCTTTCCTTCGCGTTTACGCATCGTTATACATGCCTACGGACTTTTGTACGACCTGCGTACTTGCCTCAATTTCAGATCGCGATATTTCCTAGGTGACGATGCCAAAGAATACAGGTGGAAAGCTGTCAAAGGCGTAGGTATCGTTGTGCGTATTCACCACTTTTTTTATCGCTTCCGCTATTAACATGAGTTACTCAAGCTATGCAACTCACTGACGAACGAAGAAGTCGCACGATATACCTGCGCACTTACTTTGGAAGGTCTCTACGCCGGTGAACGTAAATCCCGTCTTCGCATCCAACCTTGTTCAGTCGATATCGATTTGGTCGTGCTATCGTTTCTGATGGTAGAGAAAAAGAGACGGGAAAAGTCGGGTGAGAGCAGCGCTATGATGATTTATCATGACGAGGATCCAAAAGGTGACGGAGGCGCAGAAGTGGATGGTGGAGGAAGTTAAACAGCCTATTTTTTTTTTCTTTTGGGCTTTTTGAGGGATCTATTCGGGTTCATTGTATTTTATCGTAGGGAATTTCTTGAAATAGCTGCTAACTTCCTTCGAGTTGGAAGTTGGGAGCTTCACACTGTCATTGAAGGACTGTCCGTGCTAGGCTTAATCGTTCGTTGCAATAAGGCGGCTCTCCGTTCACTGAAGCACAGGCGCACCTTCCAAACAACGCCGCCTTTTAAGCTGAACGGTGCGTCGCGGTCATCTCAAGGCCTTCATACTTGTTCCCTTGACTTACTTATCTTCATACAAAACATCGTCACTTTTATCCTTCTTTCTCTTGTGTGCGTATGCGCGATCAAGAATCAATGATTAGGGGTGCTAAGCAAATCTGCGAACTTAACGACATCTCTTTTCATAATCCAAAATGAGTCGCCTCCAAGGTGACTTTTCCAGATAGGACGTTGATTCGCCTCAGGATGCGAGATGGTTGCAAACATGTAATGATTTACCTTGTCCGACAATTTGTCGAATTTTATAGCAGGAGTTCAAGGAAACACGGATAGCTCGTATTTGTGTAGAAAGGAGATATTGTTCCTGGAGTGTGCCCTCCGAGTCAAATCTCTCCTAGTGAAACGACGAGAACAGACGAAGAATATCGGCAAGCATTACATTCGTATTCCGCCTCATGGAACCCTATTTTCTTTTTTTATGTTCTTAACAAGTGCTCGAAAAAGTTCTTGGAGATCTTCATGTGAAATTTGGATCCCGGTCGTGATCGAATTGTTATGGATTTCTGTTGACGTACAGCAACGAGTGCTTCATTCCCTAACTTTAAGCACAGGACTCGGCGCACATATACATGATGAGGTTCTGGCATCTCATGTTTCAGCTTAAACGTGTCCAACTGCATTGAAGGTGCATGGAGTACTCGAGGTAATCTTCCGGCGCTGGCCCTGAGGGCTACGTTTATAAAGAAACTGAAAGGGAGCATATCCTTCTTTCAACACACCAGCCAAAACCACCTGACAAAGAGATTACCGCTCGCCGTGACCAACGAAGCAAACTTCAAACAGAAGAAACAAGTATCTCATGTCTCCTTTATCGAACTCGTTTTTACTTGGGGATGATAATGCTATTGCCGTTTATTGCGGATCCTCGACGGGAAGAGAGCCCGCGTATGCCAAAGCTGCCGCATGTGGGTATGGACAACATAGACGGAGAATCACCTGCTGACCTGTCTGTTAGCTGTCGGAAAGGCTCTAGGCAACAAGGACCGTCGATTAGTATATGGGGGAGGGTTTTCTGGTCTTATGGGCGCCGTTTCCGATGCGGTTCTTGTGAGTGGTGGAAGAATCACTGGAATAACGCCCCGAGCAATCTTTGACGCTGGTGGGGAAGGAACCAAGCCGAACCTGTATCCTGGTTCTGAGGCAAGTTGTTCTGATCAGGTATGTGGTTAGCATGTAGAATGTCTTCTGGGTTTGAATGGACATAATGGCTTGAATGAGACAGATTGAGACAGTGAGGTTGGCACAACTCGAGTGATACTAATGAAACTGATAAATTGATAGGTCTTGGTTGACTCGATGCATGAACGTAAAGTGGAGATGGCCAAAAGGGCTGCTGGGTTTATAGGACTACCAGGAGGGTTTGGGACCTTTGATGAGGTAAAAAAAGGCGATTCCGTCGACATCGTTTAGTCATGCCGACGTTCTGATCCTTCTTCAGGTGGTCGAAGCAACGACATGGACGCAGATTGGTATTCATGACAAGCGTAAGATTTCAATATTTATGTAATGGGCGGTACTGAACTTGTAAACCTCCAGCGGTAGTCTTGCTGAACGTTCTTTCATTCTACGAGCCCCTGCGGCAGCTGATCAAGAACTCGATTGAAGCGGGATTTATTCAACCAGAGTATGAGAAAATAGTAATTTTTGTAGATGGACCAGCCAATCGTGAAGCACATGCGGATTTCGATTGGGGAGAGGCTGCAGTTGATGCCATCGACGATTGGAGAATAGAACGTGCTAAAAGGATGTCAAAGACGATGTTTGACTGGACGAACTGTATAGACAAGGTGAAGAATGGACAACCAAGAATACCAGTACATTCCTTGGAAAGAACTTGTATGGTGCAGGCCTAGAATAATGAGTGACTTTAGAGTAGAGATACAAGAGAAGGATGTCGTTGTGACTCACCAACTTCGGAGAACCGGATATTCGCGTCCAAGGTAAGATAGGGCTCACGCACGATCCGCACACGTCAGGTGATGTTACATGTGTGACCGTAGCGCGAGTCGTAGAGTGCGTTACTGAACTTTCAAAATTTAATAGCCTTTGTTATCCTCACTCACTGCAAAAAGCGTCCCCACACAAATTTATTTTCAAGTCAAAAAAAGATTTCTATGGGCTGGAATTTTTTATTTGTTGCGAGTGTAAGGTGCTATTAGTTTTTTTGTCTCAAAATTTACCATGTCACAAGAGGTCACATGACGTGTGTGGATCGTGCGTGAGCCCTATCTTAAGTAAGATAAGATAAGATCATGATCAAAAAGACAATCGATGTTAGGACATGTCATTGCGAGTCAGAAATTTCTTCGTCTCTTGCCACCATGGCATTTATCATCCCTGAGACCCTAGTTGCTGACCCAACTGCTCCTCCTACGCTCCAGGGTATCGCTTCGGCGCTTGCTGGCTCTTCTCTTGCAGAGTCAGTTTTTATCATCTTCCCAATCTATGGACGAGCAATGAATTCTCCTCTTATCCAGCTCGACACCGGATGATACCGTAAAGTCCGAAGCTCCAGCTGTTAAACCTGCTAATGAAAGTGCATCATCACACGAACAAGTCGTTACCCCATGGGATGTCCAAGGTGGTGTATCGAATGATGGAAAGCAGCAAGCAATAGACTACGAAAAACTCATCGCACAATTTGGGACACGTAGAATCGATGATGCGCTTCTGGAGAGATTCGAGAAGCTGACAGGACACAGGCCACACATCCTGTTGAGAAGAGGAACGTTCTTTTCACACAGGTAAGTTGTTCTGTGATACGCGTAGAGCCTTTTCGACTCTGAACATCATTCCAGAGAGTTTGACAAGATTCTTGACCGATATGAACAAGGAAAACCCTTCTTTTTATATACGGGAAGAGGACCTAGTAGCGATAGTATGCACCTGGGACATATGATTCCTTTCGTGTTTACCAAGTGGGTTCTCTCAACACTGTATACTCTAGCCTCTTCGTTGACGATTTCAAGGTGGTTGCAGGATGTATTCGATGTCCCACTAGTCATCCAACTGACAGGTAACACGTCTTACATGCTTCGCCAAATCTTCGTCTTAACCTCGGATATTCTCTTTGCTTTCGTTAAATAGATGACGAAAAGTTCTTGTTCAAGCATGAACTGAAAGTCGAGCAAACCAAGGCCTTCGCACGACAGAATGCCAAAGACATAATTGCGGTTGGCTTTGACGTCAATAAGACATTCATCTTCAGCAATTACGATTATATCAGTGGGGCCTTCTACGAAAACATATCCAAAATATCGCGTCAGATCACCTATAGTCAGGCAAAAGCGACTTTTGGGTTTAACGACTCGTGAGTCCTCTTTTCGTGTTTTCTGTACGACTCTTAACGACGACTTTTAGCGACAACATCGGCAAAGTTCACTTTGCCTCTATTCAAGCTGCACCCTCATTCTCTAATTCTTTCCCTCAAATCTTCGGCACTGCATCTAATATCCCTACGCTTATTCCTTGTGCTATCGATCAGGATCCTTACTTCCGTCTAACCCGAGATGTCGCTCAAAAGCTCAAATACCCCAAGCCTACACTTATTCACTCCAAATTCTTCCCTGCTCTCCAAGGCCCCCAGACTAAGATGAGCGCAAGTGATCCGAATACCAGTATTTTTATGACAGATAAACCCAATCAAATCAAAAACAAGATTAACAGACACGGTTTCTCTGGTGGCCAGGAGACGGAGGAGGAACACAGGAGGCTGGGTGGAGATACCGAGGTCGACGTTGCCTATCAGTATCTCTCTTTCTTCTTGGAGGACGACGACGAGTTGAAGAAACTTGGAGAAGTGAGTTGACACAAGTTCGTTTCTTCTTCCATACGCTTATTAAGTCGGAAACAGGAATATCGAGCAGGTCGATTATTAACTGGACAGTTAAAGGCCAAGTGCATAGAAGTTTTGCAGAAATTTGTCGCCGAATTCCAGGAGGTTCGTCATAACCCGGTTATCAATAGCCGCCATTGCTATTCTGACTTTTTTGTTGGTTCAGCGTCGTGCCAAGGTTACTGAGGAACAAATCAATGCCTTTATGGACGCAAGCCGGAAAATCGCTCCTTCCATGAGCAAGGCAAAAACTACACCTGGGACAACAGGGTCCAAATGACTTAGACTGCGCTGGTGTCAGTCTGAATCTCCAATTATCGATGGAGAAGAAAATCAAAAGGAAGGTGTACAAGTTGAGGTAGACAGAATATACAAACCATGTGAGGTGTACTTACTGCTATCAGTTGTAGACGTATGTTTATATGAATGCCCTTTTTTCAAAAATTTTCGATCCAAATTGAAAATGAGTCGACTGCAGTACATCACAGCTTTTACCGATCATTTGACACAGGCTACGGACATTGGAACTTCACGCGTCCAGTGCACCGTTTATTCTCATTTCTTTGCGCAGCTGCAAACAGTAAGAGTTGGCGGTGGTTCAGAGCGTTATATACTCATACCTACATAGGTTTGACGCTCACCTTTGTATGTAGAATTCTTTCCCATTCCATATTGTCAAAAAGCCCGAGTTCAAAAATCCAGTTTGTTTTGACTCCTAACTCGTATACAAGCTTGGAAGTCTGCTACTCCGGTCCGACTCATCATTCATAGTCATTCAGTGAGTGCTTCTCTCATTCTTTAGACCTGTTATTAGACCCTCCAAAGACCTCAGACCATTCAATGAATTTCAAACCGTTCGAAGACGCCTGCAACTCAGGCTCAAAAGTGTCAATGACGTGTCCATTTACAAAATACCTCTGAAGTCTTCTCAAGTTCTCGAAAATGCTGAACGCTATGGACGAAACCAAAAACTCTCAACTCGTCGAGTAGTGCCATGATAATTGGCCTGCGACTCCTTTCCGTCTAGTAGTAGATGTAAGGCTTTCCAGTGTCCAATTTTCTGATCTTCTACTTCCAGGCGTCGTGCTCTTCTGAAATGATATGATGCGTGTGCTAGGGTATGGCACTTGCCAGGTGCACATATACCTTGGCGCTGCCGCCTGGCGTCCATCCTTCCTGCTCCGAGGTTCAAAATCTTTCCAAATTAGTTTGTTTATGATTTTATAGCCCTCTGCCCTTCCCGGTGTATTCTCCCCTTCTCCACGAAGACGCAGTGCTCAGAGGTTGCGCGGACGGCCACGTATATGGTTTGCGTGCACGTCACAAATACGTGTATGTATGTGTACGTATACAGCTTTGATCATCCTCCCGAAATCCATTGATGCATCAAGCTTCAACAAAGAGAAAAAAACAGTGCTGTGTGTGGAGTTGAATATCTTTTGATTGATAGTTGTGTGGAGAAGTGAGGAGATGGAGGACGACCCGGGATGCAAATTTAGATCAAGCATCCTCGGCCGTCAGCACGTCAGCATTAATCAAGATTCGAAACAAATTGGCCACAAAGGACTTTGACCATTGAAAGGTGGGGTTGTCTGTAAAGAAAGTACACTTTAAATCAGCTTTTAGACGTTATTTCTATTTCGAATTTCATCTAACGCAATCACTGTATGATTTAGTCTCATTGTGCGGCGTCATCTCATGCCTGGACTAAGTACGAAATAGATGTGTCAAACTTATCAAAATTCCCAGAAAAAGTTAGCAGGGTGGCTGACGGAAGCGAAGACAAAAAGAGCGTCGCGCTTAGTGGCACTGTAGTACGTATTGAATATTCAACGCTTGGTCGCTGGTTCACAACTATGTAACGAGTTGTCTGTTTTCTACCCTGCGGGTTTCGTATTTTCGCCATTCGTAATAGATATGGAAACCTACGTACATAAGTATGGAAGTATTGACAGCTGGGTATGGAAGCGATGGCAATGATTGCAAGCTGAATGAAAGATGACAAAAGCTTGTGTATACGACCAGTAAACCTTTTGTTTTCTTGAGCTGTATACGACTCGAATGAACCCCTTAGAGCCGGAATGGAATGCATGCATACATTGATCTCCCTCCACTCATCCATTAAAATCATTACACGGTGACAGCACGTCTGGCGAACATAAGCGTGACTCCTGAGGCTAAGCAGGTCGATCGTCCCGCTCAAAGATTCCACGTAGTGGAGTCCCTCGGCGCCCTTCATCCATCGATCCATTCGTTCATTTATTCATCCAAACCGTATATAAATACAATCAAAGGACGCCGACGCCACGAAATTCCAGCTCATATAAGGAAAGAAACGCTGTGGGTGTGAAAGGATCCACCTATCATTTCCACAGCTTGGCCACGGATGGAGTATGTGTCACATAGATTCGTACAGCAGTGTTGCAGTACATATACACATTCATGAACCAATCGTTCATTCGTAACTTTCGATGAATCAGCTAAGCTATAAGTAGATGTTTCCAGCAAATTTGAGCGCCGGAGGACGTAATCACGAGTATCCTTGTAAAAAGAACGTCGGTGCAGACGCGAGCGAGAAAAAGAACAAATGAACGAGATAGAAACGCACAAAGAATGAGCCATAGGGCGTGCTTGACCGTACATTGTGAACCTTATATAAAAATACTTTTTCCATATCCAAGTCTCCACCAGTGACCACACCTTCCCATGCACGGAACGGAAGAACAAAAAGTCCGGAGCTTGGAAAAGGTTCAAAAGTATCATGGAAACGAATCTCAGCCTCAAAACCTTTTAGATCGGTAACTCCATATATTTTGTATAGATATGATATACATTCCGTGGATTCAACAGTTAGAAACCACGGCAACGGGACAGTCGAGCAACGGGGTAGTCTGTCCATCATCATCATCCGTCCACCATCTTCCCCATCATGACGAGCGTTGGGATGTTGGTTCATGTAAATCCCCATCTATCAAAAAAGCGATAAACACCACAGGCGAGATGATAATGTCTATACCCCAAAAGGCAAATTGCCTGATGGAGCCTGCAGGGACCAAGAACTGACGTGGTCGGTTGATCGTTTGACAAATGCCACGACACATCAAGACATATCATGACCAGGCTCACACATCCAGAGGTACGAATAGAGAAAATTTCGCCATCCGTGGCTTGCGGTCAACATGCAACATGCGACATGAACGAGTTTTCACAGAACAGCAGAAGAGAACAGAGATGGATTAGGCACTTCCATTCCACAGCTAAATTGAGCGCGAAGAACAAAGAGAGTCAAGTTAGGACCCCTGATTATCCCCACAGGGGTTGAATCGAAAATCCGGACAAATTTTTCGGAATTTGACCAAAATGTCTGCTCATAGTCCGGACAAAATGGGGGTCTAGACCCCAAAGGTCAAATTTGTGGTCCGGACAAAAGGCTCGCGTTGTAAGCCAGGTTAGTTCAAAATCCGGACAATACTTTGTTCACCCATCAAAGCATGTCTGTCAATGGTCCAAATCAGGTAAAACTCGGCTGGACCTCCAAGGACCTCTAAAATGAACAATGTATCTTGTTGTTCGTTGTTGTAATGAGCTTGCAAAGTGGCAGAAGACACAGGCAAGTATGGGAGGAAGAAATTAACAAAAAATTCAAGTAATTTTTATTCTGTATCTTACATCTTTAGTCCGGACAAAAATTTTCCATTTGAGAGGTCATGTCGCTAATCCGGACAGACTTTCTGAAAAGTGACCAAAAATTTATCCGGACAAAAATGTCCGGGACCCCCGATTTTGCGATTCAACCTCTGTGGGGATAATCAGGGGTCCTGTCAAGTTGGAAAGGAAGCTGAAAGGAAGCGCCCACAAGAGAATATAAAACAAAGTTCCATAGAATTCTGAGCCCGATGCATGTGTGATAACGAATCGATAACAGGGGACAGATGCCAAGATGTCAAATTGATGATCGGAATAACGAGATAAGATGCAATAAGGCGCTAGAAGCGCCGGCAGGGAGGTGGACGCGGTGGGAAGGCGGAAAGGGACATAGATAACGCGAGGCTGTGGTAGGTTGAATGACAGGTGGCGGATTTGAACAACACAAAGGCAGGATGTGCTTTAGGACGGGTCTTGCGCAGTTGAACGGGCGTAGCGTATCTATCTCGTTATAGGCGTAAGGACATGCTACATAACCCATCTAGACTCCTTTCCGAAGTTTGAATCCGTGTAAATCTTGGACAGGACCTTGCGTTTGAAGAATATGCGGTGTCCTCGGCCTACGGCTCCAAATCAAAGTTTGCAAATGGTACTTATAAGCCGCAAGGTTGAATATTCGACTGCTAGACCATGTCGCAGTAAACGGAGATCGACTTGAACAAAGGACTTTGAAAGACAAAGTAAGAAGGTGGGAGAAGAGAAAGGAAAGGGCTATGGTCAGTTGCTGTGCGAGTGGGTTGATGGGAGAAAAGAAGGCGAAAGAGGGTTGCCACAAGAAGGAACAAGGAAACAATAGCCGGGAGACCGGACCATGTGATTGTGATTGTTGTAATGTATGTACAATTTAAATTTGGATCCGATTTGACTCCACCGTATGAAAGCGCAACCGATCGCTATCAATATCTTGATGAGGTCTGTGATGATTGAATGATGAACGAAGAGACGATGGAGGCGCTGTGCACCAGCAAGGTCGAAGGTCGAACTAAGGGCAATGGATGAAAGAGAAGAGGGTAATGAAGGATAGTGGAGTGCGAGGGTGAGAAGAGAGGTGTCTGACGGGTGGTTGCCAAGGGAGCGTCGTAAGTCGTCATATAGTCAGTGCAGAGTGGTCTACGGGGCAAACAGTGGGCAGAGCGAGGTCTAGGAGCAAATGAGACGAGCAGGACGGACGGGACAGCAAGGAGAAGCAAGGAAACTGGCTGGGGACGACGGTGATGACGGTGAGCAGGAGAGAAGTGTTACGTAACAATAGGGTGATGAAATAAAGTCGGAGTTTGAATTGAAAGGTATATAGAGGGGACGTTTGGGTGACCCAAGGACGCTGTTCCCACGCTTCTCACCCCCGCGTCTTGAAAATTTTTGATCGAATATGTCTTTCACGTTGAATGCTCGTCCGGTTACCTTTGGTCGTTCCAACGTCCCCGTCCAACAGCAGCAGCTCTACCAACAACAACAGTTCCAACAACAGCAGGCCCAGCAGCAACAACAACTCCAGCAGCAGCAGCAACAGCAGTCACGCGGCCTAGCCCTTCCTTCAAGTAACCCCTACGTCCCTAAACCATCTACTGGTCTCGCGCTTCCCGGCCCGTCGCCGCTCTCGAATTCTTATCAGCCCCCGTCGGCCCAGCAGGCCTTCCCTCAGAGCAGCCCCACACAGGCCCAGTCCCAAACCCCTCCCTCCTCCGCACCTTCGCCTTCCAATGCCGTCGCTGGCCCCTCTACCCCTACCTCATCAGCAGCACCAGCCACTCCAGCCCCTCTTACCCTTGAGCAACAACACATCACTGCCGTCGAGGGTATCGTACCCACTCTTCAAAACATTGTCGCTACTGTCAACCTCGACTGTCGGCTAGACCTTAAAACAATCGCGTTGCACGCAAGAAATGCCGAGTACAACCCTAAGGTTGGTATTATTCTTTGAATCCACTCATCCTTGTGCATGTCGAACTGTTTCGACTTGCCTTATTATAGCGTTTCGCCGCCGTTATCATGCGTATCCGTGACCCTAAAACGACCGCCCTTATCTTCGCCTCTGGCAAGATGGTTGTGACTGGTGCCAAGTCGGAGGACGACTCACGGCTAGCGTCTCGCAAGTATGCACGGATCGTTCAAAAACTCGGGTTCGATGCCAAGTTCTCCGAGTTCAAGATCCAGAACATTGTGGGCAGTTGTGATGTCAAGTTCCCTATTCGTCTAGAGGGTCTGGCATACAGCCACGGACAGTTCAGCAGTTATGAGCCAGAGGTGAGTTGTCGTCGTCGTCGCGCTTTCATCAACGACTGACTGTCCTCGGTAGTTGTTCCCTGGTCTCATTTACCGCATGATCAAGCCTAAGGTTGTGCTGCTTATCTTCGTGTCTGGTAAGATTGTTTTGACTGGTGCCAAGGTAACTATACTTTCTGTTCTTCCTCCCTTTTTCATGGGTGCAGACCATCCGCCGTGATCACTTTGACATGGTTGGAACATTGCCCAAAATGGATGGATGTCTTCGTCGTTGAAATAACATCCGCTGATTCTATTCCTGCCCACTAGGTCAGGGAAGAGATCTACACAGCGTTCAACACGATATATACTGTGTTGTGTGAATTCCGAAAGCCATAGCTTTCTGTGGTCATTTCGGTATCGACATTGTCTACTCTTTTTCGTTGAAATGGGTAGCTGTCGAGTGCACACTATGGACTTGCCGGTCGACCCCCATCGCTTCATCCTTGCCTCTTATCATTATTATCTTCTGCTTGTGTTTCGTCAGGCGTCGGATGTGGGTTGGGTTTGGACATGGGACCACTTACCACAAAAAAAATATACAGCATTATCGTGTTTCGAATAATGACCGTCAACTCTTGCATTGCTGTTCTCTACCCCTACACACTTCTCATTATCATTGCGCCGTCCCCTTTTATTTTCCCTTACCTTTACACTACACGTCGTTCATCACTGCTGTATTCCTACCACACGCATTTCATTTCTCGTTTGGGCTTCGGTTCGTTCCACTTCTCTTGGCTTATGCTTCCAGCGTAGGTTCAAGGGATTTTTTGTCCCTTTTTTCGTTCTCCTTTCCATCTGTTTCACTTCTTTGCTGCAAGATCCATCATTCCCCACCTTACCATGCATCATTACTCGTACAGACATACAACATACATTGATCATTACAGACATATACATACATACACATTACAATTGTTCAGTACATATACAATACAATACCGGTCAATGAAAAGAATACATTGATAAGATAAAATTCTTGTGTTGAGAGTTCAAACGTTAAAGGTTCCAGTCTAAGTTCCGTGGTTGACTCATTGCAGAAAAGGCTGGTGCTCATTTCTAGCTGTCTTGAACACCGATAACATTATGTACAAAATGGTGAGCTCCAGTCCAAAAAGAAACGCGAATCTGGAACCTTGGACACACTGGGAATTGAACCCAGCACCCCCCGCATGCTAAGCGGATGTGATAACCAACTACACCATGTGCCCATATTCTTCAATGAAAAGAATGCAATGTGTGAAAGATTTATTTACGCCTAATTATTTAGTTACAACCCGATCGATGAACGTAGGTGGCATGCTCACCCCCTCTCATCCTGTAGCTCGGTAGGGGCGGGCGTAAAATGGTATGTGTGTGCAGGTGAGCTACGCGTGAGTATCATACTTCAACATATAAGCAGCATGGTGTATTCGTATACATACGTAATATAGAAAGGCTAAGAAAGCTAAAAGATAACGCTTTTGCATGTAAATAAATATGCGAAATTCTGCCAAGATGAGGGCCGAAGTCCCTATAAGGAGTCATGAATGAGAAAGTGTAATGCGTATATACATATATACGAACAGTGTCGATTTGTAGTAGATTTGTAGTAGATTAAGGACGATTAGATATAGCATGGACGATAAGTGGACCGTGAAGTGAAGATTGAAGTATGATACACGTATAGTATACAATATGCCAGAAGGCTGCAGTAGCTTTTTCGGGAAAGTTGTCATTGCGACATCTTGGAATGAGATAAATTTGCAAGAGGGAACGATTCGACTGGTCCTTATCTGATAAGGGGGGGAGGGGGTTGATGCATTCCTGGATTGGAGCCGAAGTTCAAGTGAAGCAGAGAACAAAGTGAGTGAAAGACAAAGGTTACGCGGTCAGTTGGCCTAATGGTTAGATATGAATGCTCCCGATAATTCTGTGGATGCAGTTACACTCTTTTATACATCCCAAATGTCAGAAAAACTCACGATTACTCAGAGCTTCGACTTGCATAACGAAACCTGCAGTATCATCATCCTCCATGTCCTCGTTGACATACTTTATCTCGTTTGCCTGTTCGTCATCTTCCGTTGGCGTCATACTCATGTCATCCATTTGACGCCGAATATCCGAACCAGAGTCTGCTGTGGAGGTAGATCCAGTCCCAGGGTGAATCTCGCTGGAAAAATCCCGACCATAAGCACCGCGACTGTCTCTATATTCCTCCAAATCCATTCTCAATCTCGTTTTAACTGCAGCGGATATTGCTGGAGCACTTCTTGTCGGCCCATTTCCTCGATGTCTCGATGAACTTTCCTTGTGCAACGTTGTTTTTTTCTTCTTTCCCGAGCTTCCGCCCGAAACGTATTCCTTGGATTTTCGGACGTGTCTAGACTTGGCGGACGCAGCCTGTGACAGAGCATTGAAGAAGAGTTTTTGATAGCGACAGAGTGCGTCATTGGTACGTGGATTGAGATTTATATGGGGATCTGAATAACGTCGGTTCGTGGGCGAGGCTAGGACATGGTTTGTAATGCCATGGGGAAGGGATGACGCTATTCTGAGAAGAGGTACTCCGAATTGACGATTACGAACAGCTATAGTCTTCGCTGAGAAAGAAGCCGACATGTCGTCCATACTGTCCCCAATGGCAAATCTCGGTGAAGAGAACGTGTTTATAACCTCATCCATGAGCGTCTCATGTATAGCATGTGGAGAATATGTATTTTCCGTCTCAGGTTCGTAGTCGATAGGTTCTCCTCGAGGAATAATGTTTCCGTCGTCGTCGATCTCCTACAAGTAGAAGTAGAAGGATCCATAGTGAAAGCGAGAGTTGGAAAAGTTTAGTGAAAAATGTCTGCTATCGTCCACAGCAACAGGAAAACTCGAAATACTCCCAAGCACACATCACCACGGGGACGATATGATTAGACTTACCTCGAAGCGTTCCGAGTCAAATAACACGTCCCAATCTGCTACATTCATGGAGTATTGACCATTAGTGTTATCATCGAGAGAACGGGTTCGTAAGGGTCCCGTATTGGATGAGCCAGCCTCTTCCTTAGAATATTGCATGATTATTGAGTTATTCTGGACGATGAACAAAGTAACGAGGGTGCGGTGACCGTGATGCATCGTACGCGTTTATACTTCCTCATATATTTACGTAACTTCGATCTGGAACAGAACTTACGAACTAAATCCTACTCGGAGCTCCGTAAGTATCTAATAAGTAGCACAAGGATTTACGAAAAGTAGTCAGATTTCATTCCAATCAACTAAGTGTCATTTGGACAATGGCCACATCTGCCACTATCAGGTTACATCACAAGATCTGGATAGGAGCTCACTGAAAGATACTATCAAACGGCAAAGAATTACACGACAATCAAGATTCAAGATACCAAGTTCACAATATGTAGAGGTTCAGGTAGATAGAAATTCATATTCAAATGGTGCTCGCCACAACTTAATCTCCCTTTAAGTATACCACATTTCCAAAACACATTTCAGTCATCAGATGCAGAGAAAAGCACCGAGAGCCGCAGTGAAGCGAACGCTGTTTCCACCAGCTGGCTGACCCTTCAGACAAGCTGCTCAGATCGAGCTCGAACTGCGCGGCTTCTCGATTTCTTGGTCGGCAAAAGCTGTGGTTGAATGTACGGCACAACACCACCTTCACTGATCGTGACTTTATCAAACAGTTTGTCGAGTCTTGTTCTAGTCAAGCTTGGAGAATCGGGATGGAAGAAAGGGCATTTACTCACTCAGAATCTCCTTTTATAGCGAGTGTAATGTCGCGCGCTGTCATGCGGCTCTTTTGTTGTTCGCGGGTCTGAAAACCGGCGGTCTCGAGAATTTCAGCCAAGAGATATTCAAGGACGGCAGCGAGGAAAACTGCGATGAATTTGAGCAATGATAAACCCGCTGTGTCAAGGAAGTCTTCCGCATCATAACTTACCTGGCGCTCCGGCAGAAACCCTTTTCCCAAGACAAACGCGTTCTGTCTTCAAATTTCTATGAATACGAGCAACGGAGAAGACGAGGCCAGCCCTGATCGATCTGGAAACTCTTTTTTTCGTGCCGTCATACATGGTGTGCATGATAGCGGCTTTCCCTTTCCCCTTGCCCTTTCCTCCCTTTGCTTGGGAATTCCCTCTTTTTTCTGAAGGCTGTGAATATTGAAGTTGATTTCCGTGGATCATTAGCAAATTAGTAATCGAACTCGAATGCAGGCAATCGTAGAAATCGTGAAGAAACGTTAAGCGATAGACCACCGTTCCCACTTGATAATCTCATCACTCAGCCACTCACTGCTCACCGGGGAAGATTTGAGATCCTTAATTGGGGGCTTACCATTGTGATTGAGTATGACTACTTTCTGAGTAACGACGAGGTGGCGGTGGCAACAAGACCGATGACTACAAGATTCGACTCGAAGATCCAACAGTGATACTCAAAACGGAGAGATAGATGTGGTTATAATGTAGAGAAAAAAGAAGTCTTAGATTGGCAATGGTAGAGATAAGGGTGGACGTAGTGGGTGTTCAAGTTCGAGAGTTGACACGTGGGAATTCAACAAAGTGCAGTTATATAGTGAGGTTTGTGTAAGATTTGCACTCCGATGCGTTCAATCAATCTTGTACATGCGCGTGTGAGCATCTCTCTGAAACTTCTTTGGCTGCCTATTTTGCCAGTGATAAACACAACACAGCGGCACCTGGGGCGCGAATCAAGGTACGATATATACGGGCCTAATCCTTTTTTAAAATTGGTAATGCAGCTACTGGCAAGCATTTGGTCAATTCTCTTGAACACAGTATGTATAGATCTGCTGTCTACCATCCAGTAACAGACTCATGTTCCGGTCGATGAAAGAAATTCGATACCCGATACGCATACCTGCCGTAACAAACTTAA
Source organism: Dendrothele bispora CBS 962.96 (assembly GCA_004369135.1). Taxonomy (NCBI): domain Eukaryota; kingdom Fungi; phylum Basidiomycota; class Agaricomycetes; order Agaricales; genus Dendrothele; species Dendrothele bispora. The sequence continues at coordinate 671,062 of ML179036.1, forward strand.
AGTAACGTCTCTAGGGAAGCCCCCTTCTTCTATATTCAACGGCGCAATGGCTTACCGGTATCGGAGTCTCTTCGTCCTAGCGCTGCTTTCTAACGTGTCTGAGAATCACTCGATAAAGTGAGGTCGGACGTTCGATTCGTCCCAGACACATGCCACGTACTCGGTATAATTTTTTCAGCTTTTTCGAACATTTTGATGAGGGACTAGGACAAACGCGCACGAGACAACCTTTAGCAATTTAGCTATAGCATGCAGAGTAGACGCTTTTCTCGGTGGATACGTTAGTGGAACGAGTGCCCCATCAATTCAAACAGATAGGACAGTTTGAGCCTGAGCTATGTATACATTCGCGAAAAAGGCGAGTCGAAGACTTCCCGTTGTTGACGTGATATGAGTGTCGGACCTATAGCCTATAGTGCTCCATAAATCCATGTTAACAGTATAAAGACGGCTTTGAAAATCATATAGCAAGGTGGATGGAAGTAAAGTATCTTTCGGAATCACAATGCGGATATTAGAGTAGCTTGTGAAAACGAAAATCCATCCTATGAACACGACTAACAGGATCCCATTGTCAACCAGCGTCAGCCATACTTAACGCTAGCCCAACAACAACAAAGATGTAACATAATGTAAACAGTAAATGACAAAAGTCAAGATAAGGACGACAAGGGCAAGGGCAACTTGTAATGTGTAAAATACGTTAAAGGTCTAAGATGGCCAGATCTAGACACCCGCGACAATCCTAGGAAGAGCAGCGTCAGCAAAACCCTCGGAATAAATCAGAAGGAAAAAACACGTACTCCTCAGCCTTGTTCAAAGCCTGCACCATTCCAATAACCTCCTTTCTCCTGTTGACGACATATTCACTCTCCTTCAACAAGTCATCCAATACCTCGGCCTTGTACAATTCTTGCAAGAGCTCCCTCTGCAAATTCTCTTTGGAGTGGTTGACGAGGGTCAACGTGATTGCTTTCGGGACCATGTCAATCATTTCGCGTTTGACAATGTTGTAGTAGGAGTGGATGAGTAGCTTGATAACCTCAGTCTCAAGCGTCTCCCTCTCGTTCAGCGCAGTTTGAGGCTTGATCACCGCCGGAGGAGCTTCCATAACAGACACGGGTGCCCCACCAGGGCCAGCCTTCTTCACTGTCCTACCATTCTTCGCAGAGCTGAAGAAGCTTCCGAAGAACGAAGGTTCCTCCTTCTTGGCCTCGACATCAAGGTCCTTGTTATTGTTGATCACACCAGGAGCGAGTTTACCAGATTTAGAATCGGCAGCAGGAGGCTGAGGTTTGTTGGCGTTGAGGCGATCTTGGCATATGGACATCGCCTAGAAAGAGCAAATATGAGCAACAAAAAGTTGGTGACAGATGGGAAAGCAGAAAGGAAACAACTAACCTTGTGTCCACTGATGAAGTCTGGGTGTGTCGTGTTCACATAACATGCCTGCATTGCTACCATGTCTGACACTAGTTTAGTAGTAGGGTTCATAGCGTTCTTGAAAAAATTGACTACGACAGCATTGAACCGTTCTCGAAGAGCGGGATACCGTCTGAACGCTTGCTTTAAAGACCGGAGCAACGAGAGTTAGTTGATAAAAACCGTGCTTTGACAGAAGTATGAAAGCATACAATCTTGTTTAATAGCTGTCCCAAGATACGGATAAGTTCGTCATACACAAGCTGACAACACTTCAATCCAGGTTCTTCTAACCGCTTGATCTGCTGCTTCACGATAACCTCGAAAGCTGCTGTGCCCACAAACAGCGCCGGCGTTGAACCCTACATCAACACGACACATTTAGCATACACTCATGATACAAACAACCGAAACGCACCGAAGAATTGTACAGAATTGTCCTGATATCCCCATCCTTGACTTGATCGAACGGATCGATGTTCTTGACCCCGTTATTGAACAATTCGTGGAACACAAAACTGATTCTCGCTCCTCCACTCAACTCGTTCAGACTTAAATCGTTCGTGTTACCGTCTATCACTGTACGGAATTCGTTGGTGAATTCCGTTATGACAGTTAAGACAATGTTTCCAGAGTTGCCGTCAGCGAGAGGACCGCCAAGTTGCATAAGTTCTGCGTTGTACTTCTGGAGTTGGGAGGTAATGCGAGCTTTGATGTCAGGAAGGGTAGCGCGGATGTGATGCATAAGAATCTAGATAGTAGACAACTCGATCAAAAAAGTGCGATCCTTGAGTAGGAAGCGCACATACCATGTTCAACTTCCTCGTTAAGAAAGGTGTACCACAATATTGAGCCTTGCCCTTGTATGAAGGATGGTTCTCGAAGTACTCGCGCTCAGCTTCGAGAGCCTGGCTGATTGCCTTTGATGAATCAATGTCACGTTGACCTCGGTTCACGACGGGGACGTAACCCAGACGGAGGGGAATGATACGACCAGCAAGAATATCCACCACGTCGGTACCAGCATCCCTGCAATGCTGTCAGCCTTGATCGAGAAAGGAAAAAAAAAAGTGTAACATACATCAAATCAATCTTAGTCAACACACCGATTGTCCTCGTACCCTCGGGATCCACTTCTCTTGCCATCTTCAGTCCATCAGAGTTAGCCAAGTCGACATTGGCAGGAGACACAGCCAGAATGATACACGCGGGTTTCGAGATGTACTTCATCAACATGTCCCTGATTTGTTTCTCTATATCCTTGGGCTGGTCTCCAACCGGAACCTTGGTCAACCCTGGTAAATCAACGAGAGTGAGAGTAAGGACTTTGGGGGAGAATATTCGCAGGTTGATGGGCTGTGGTGAAATGCCTGCGTTTTTGCCAGTCTTGGCTTCGGTATCACGAACAATTTCTTCACGAATCTTGTTGAAGTCGTAAAATTTTTGGCCGGGAAGATGGAGGAATTCACCCCATTCGTCGGGGTTGGCGTTGGCGTCACCAGATTCTTTCAGTGTCTCTACAATTCGAAAGTTAAAATAGAACACAAGGCAAAAGAGCAAGGACATACGTGGTTTCTGGTTTGCAGGTGGATCTCTGTGAATGAGTTGGAGAACCTATTGCGGGCGCGTTACAGTTTAATTGTCTGTAGGCAACGAAGAAGAGGTGGATGCATACCAGAGGTCGCCGCGTCACTATACCTTGCCCACGAGGTAAGAAATCTCGTCCGACGATGTTCTATATTCCAGATAAGAGAAATGTTAGCGCATAGTACGGTATAGGAGTAGAGAATACACGCCTCGAGCACACTACTCTTTCCAGAGCTCTGACTTCCAAGCACACATATCTGGGGCAAGTCTATTTGAGAAGCAGAAGAACCGACTGCGGCAAACACATCCTGAAGCTTGTTGATGAGAGTGACGATCTCTGAACCCAAGCCCGTTGGGCCTGATGTAGACATTTTGAGGGATTAAGAGGGCTGATAGAAAGACAACGAAGTATACAGAAAAGAAAGGCGTCGTAACCTGATATGGCCAAACGAGGACAAAGTCAAGACCCTCCTTGTTCTTATAACATTCGACAGCTTTGCTGCGCCTCTGGGACTGAGTCAAGACTACAGAAGATATCCCCTTCAGTTTATCTCTAGCCGTCGTATCGAGAATGGATTGCTACACGTCAGTACGCAGTCTCGACGTGAGAGGACCCCGACGCTCTACAACTTTCGGCCTGTAGTTGTATAACTCAACTTTCAAGACTGTCATGAGCCTCAATTTTTATACCCGGAATCATTGAAAAGTACATCAACATTCAAAATTTGAACTCCATTCGTGCTCTATGCAGGCACTATCACATGGACTCCTTGCGGACAAGGGTATGGACCAACTCTTCTGTCCTCGTGGACTGTCATCCAATCCGTTAGATGTTTTCAAGGAAATAATGAAACGGACTGGATGGATGCTTCTTTATACATCTGACACTTTAAATGCGAGATCACTTCAACTTCCTTTCCCTATTCTACTGTCATGTTAGGCTCCCTTTTAGTTCTGTTCCTCGCCCTTACAGCCTACGCTTCCCAAACTCCCCCCGAGCTCTTCTCTTCCCTTATCCCACAAAAAGTCCTCAATACCTCACGAACTCTTCCCAGTCCGATCAAGTATCCTCAGTATACCACCACTGGTAATGGGACCTGGCTTTTATTCGCCCCTGACACCTGGACCTCTGGATTCTTTCCTTCTACACCTTATGCTCTCGATTCTAGAGTGAAACTTTGCCCGGATCAAGCAACTAAGCAATCAGTACTGGCCTCGACTGACTGGATAAATTTGGGCCGTAGTCTTAGCACGGGTCTTATCCCGCTCGAGACGAAAAATACACAAGGACACGATGTAGGCTTTCTCAGTATGCCTTTCATGTTGGAATTGCTTGTGTACGTTCAATGTTTTACGGTTGGTCATTACCTCATTCCTCAGACAGAAACCCCCAAAACGAAACCGCCATTCACGCTATAAACGCCTTTGCAGCTGATCTCGCAGCACGTTTCAATCCTACGGTCGGTTGTACTAGGAGCTGGGACACCGCTGACCCCACTGACTTTACCGTAATCTGCTACCATATATGATTTCTTTTCTCCTTGGATTAATATTTGCTCCACACAGGTGATTATTGACAACATGATGAACCTTGAAGTCCTCTTTTCTTCCTTTGCTCTCACTCGAAACACTACTCTTCGTTCCATCGCCTTGACCCACGCTCGTACAACCATCACCAACCACATACGTGCAGATGGGTCCACTTGGCACGTAATCGAATAAACTCCACCACGGGCTCTGTCATTCGTAAACGTACCGCTCAGGGCTTCTCTGACTCCTCAACTTGGTCTAGAGGCCAAGCATGGGGTATTTATGGGTTTGCCAATGTTTACAGGCATGTCAAGGGTACAGAGGAAGAGGATGAAGTGCTGCTTGACACCGCAAGAAGGCTAGCTGAGTTTTTTTTGGACCACATACCGAAAGACGGAATTGTCCCTTGGGATTTCAATGCGCCTGTAGAGTCGAGCGGGACACTCAAAGGCGTCGTGCCATCAGATTCCAGTGCGGCCACGGTTGCCGCGAATGGGCTTTTGTTACTTGCGCAGGTTGAGGACAACGATGACATGAAGCAAAGATGGACCAACGGAGCTATTGATGTACGTGTTACGAGAATTGTCATGACTCTACGGATGCTCATGATGCTATCTCCCAGATCCTCGCTAACATCACATCTCTGGCATGGAGGCCTAGGTGGCAAAGCCTGCTATCCAATGGAACGGTGAACCGACCTCAGAACAACTTTGCAACAGGGATCGTTTACGGCGACTACTATTACATTGCAGCAGGAAATATGCTCGCTGAAATGGGATTGGTCGAATGCTGAGATGTCGATCAAAGAGGATCATACTGTTCTATGATGGTTCTAAGTACACAGGCCCTTTGGTTAACGTTTGTTGACAAGGACGGCACATCATATATGCCATATAACATCTTCTACAACAGCTGATATAGTATGTAAATAAGTACGCATTGACATGATATCCAAACTTGAGCACCGCCATGGTTATAACTCGGCGAGCTTTCTCGACTCAAGTCACCTGAGCTGGCGGAACAACCGACGCACTTTGAGGCGCTCTGATGGTGAAATGACTGGTTTGTCGTTCTTCACAATACGATGGGAACCCAAAGGTTCCCCAATGTGCTAGTTCCTCCAAGATTAATGCCGTCACGCCCGTTCCGTCTGCTGATCGCCCTTTGCTTCGCGCTTTCTCTAAATGTCTATTTTTCGATCGTGAAATGCTTTTCCGGTTCTATCTTTCTCAAAAGCACATCCACTCCAGAAGACCTCGCAATCGAATGGCAAGATAATGTCTTTCCTTACCGCAACCAAACGCCCTGGGATGTCTCTACGGACTATCCTTATCCGCGGACACTCGAGTACGAGGTCACTGAAGGAACCTGGCTTCGTCTAGATGTGCATCCAAAAACGGGAGATATTGTCTTTGACATGTTAGGCGATCTATATTGTATTCCTGGGTCGGAGACATTTTATGATGACGGCACTTTTGCGAAAGCAAGACCAATCTTAACTGGTATTCCATACGACTCTGACCCTCGTTTTTCTCCCGAAGGTGATCGACTGGTCTTCCGTAGCGATGCGGAACTCGGTAATGATAATATTTGGATCTTATATTGGAAAGGATGCGAACAGATGGACGTCAGACCAACGGATAGTGATAGCAATGCCGAACTAACTGAAGCCCTGTCACAAGCAAGCTACGAGAAAGATTTGATTGAACTAACTGAAGCCCTGTCACAAGCAAGCTACGAGAAAGATTTGATTGTGGAAAGGGTCACCGAAACCTCTCATCGACGACGAAATCGTTTAATCAGGGAGGGAAGACTTGGAGGTGAGTATTCGCGTCTTGACCAACACCTCTACTATTCAACTTGTCCCTCAGCCAGACGTGTCACTAATGAAACATATCGATATGTCACTGGTGCTCGTTTTCATCCCTCCGGCTCCAAAGTTATCGCATCCAAATGGTACACAGGTCGTATCACAATTGCAGCTTCAGAAGGCTGGGAGTATGATGTTCCGGATTTATCGACAGAGCAGACTCCTGGGAGTATCCAAGTTGGAAGGGGCAAACGCATCATAGGGCGAACTCTTCCTGCCGGGAAGACCATTGGTGACTATGCCAATCAACAAATTGGCCCAGAGCAATTTATTTGGCATACTGAAGACAGCATAATTTTTGCCAAGAACGCTGTCGACGACTACGTTACTTCCGAGAAAGGTATATTTTTCGTGGTTTAAGCTGTGCGCTCAATAGTTTCCTCATCAAGATCACTCCATAGATGTCCACAAAGGAGCTTTTGCAATCTACACTAAAAATCTCACTACCGGTGTCGAAGAAACCCTGGTTGACGCTTTTCCTGGAGGCGCTAGTCGACCCGAGCTGTCAAGAGATGGAAGAACACTAGCCTTTGTCCGTCATGTTCGAAAACGAGAAGTTCTTGTCCTCAAGTACGTTATTGGATACTAACTAAAGAAACTTTGGCTTATACCTAACTTTTATCTAGAGATCTCCTTTCCGGTACTTTACATTACGTCTGGGATGGTCTTTCATATGACTTCAGCGGTAGCGCACCTGGTCCTAGTGGACCCTATCCCTGCTTCGCATTTTCGCCTTCCGACGACGCAATTATCATCTGGGCAACTGGTCAGATCTACCGTGTTCCTTTGACTTTGAACCGATTTGGAGAAAAGGTTGCCGGAGGAACACCAACGCCCATTCCTTTCAAGGCCCAAGTCCGGCTACAGCTTGCAGATACCTTGAGGGGTGGTATTGATTTGTTGAAACTAGAGACTCGGGACACTCACAGAATTCATGCTTTGAAGGAACTTGCTATTGATGACACTGGAGATAGAGCTGTGTTTCAGGCTGCCGGTACTACAGTTGTTCAAAATTTCGGGCATAGGAACTTCACTGCCGTGCCGGTTCTTATCCCTGGCGCCCCTTACTACTCACCTTCGTTCGTTCCCAGAGCCAATCACCTTATTCTTCACTCGAGATGGTCCGACGTTGATTTCACTAGTTTCGAATTAGCAGACATGGATACTGGTGTAGCTCTTGAGCTTACGGGTATACCTATGGGGAGATACTTCGCGCCAGTGATGAGCGACAATGCTGGAGCAGCGCGGAGCATTGCTTTTATTAAAACTGGTGGTGATTTGCTCACAGGGAATGTTGTTGCTACAGCTAGACCGGGAATTTACGTCGGTCAAATACGTCTTCCCGTCGAGGGTTCTCAATCAGAGGATGTCCCTGTGACGAATGTTCACTTTGTAGCTTCGCAAGTGGACGCGAAGGACAAGAATACAGTGCTTCGTTTTGTCGGGGAGTCAATTCTAGTGGTACAGCAAGCGACGAAAGTCTTCACGATTGATCTGATCGCGGATCCGAACTCGTATAGTCAACTCCAGCAAACGACACTGTTGACCGGAAGAATGTCCAATGAAATCAGTGTCCATCCATCTCCATTGTCGAAAGCTGCAGCTATCGACATGGGACAAATTGCGTTCCTCGAGTATCAACACATTTATTTGGTCAACGGCAAGAATGTGAGAAGTGGAGAAATGTTATGGGCAAAACCTGGAAATGCGACCCAAGGATTAGCTCGATTGAGTGTAGATGGTGGTCATTCCATTGCTTGGAGTAGGGATGGGAGAAAAGTCTTTTGGCTTTCTGGTGAGTCTTTTTCGCTTGTGAATTGTGTCTAATACTTATCTTCTGATCGTCAGGTCCAACCATTTTTTCCCTTGAAGTATCCAAGCTTAACCAATGCGCCTCGTCCGTGGAACAAGATCCCATTTACTTTGGGATTTCCTGTGTTCAGGCGATTCTCGATCGCCAAGAAGTTTTCGTCGACCATTCAACAGATATCGCGCGTCTGAGGAGAGAAGCACGAATCATGAATCAATCCAATACCGAGAACGCTGATGTTGTGGTGATACGGAATGCTACAATCCTAACGATGGAATCAGGTCAAAGAGATCTCGATCTGATTGAGGAAGGTGTTATGGTGGTTCAGGCTGGTGTCATCAGTCAGGTCGGGACAGTAGAGGAAGTAAGCGTGCCTACTGGCGCTACGGTCATCGACGCACACGGCGGTAAGCAAATCACTTTCTACGTTGAGTAATCTTTACTCATGAAAACAACAGGATATCTTATCCCCGGCTTCATTGATGCTCACGCGCACTGGAGTGGGTACACCGTTCAGTACCCGGCAAAATCTTGGGAAATGCAAACCTTCCTGTCTTACGGAGTCACTACAATGCACAAGTGGGTTTGATACTTCTAGATATCTAAGGTACTTGACACTAAAATCTTGAAAGCCCAAGCTCGGACACTGTCGACACTTTTGTTGAGCGCAGTCGCTTGGAAAGTGGCCAGTTTATTGGACCCAGGATATTGACAACTGGAACTGTACTTTTTGCTGGAAGTTGGGTCGGCTTGCATGAGGAGATCGTCGATGAATGTCAGGCTAAGAACGCGCTGAATAGGATCAAGGCTGAAGGCGGACCTGTCACTCTTTCCTATAAGAATTATCAGTTACCTTCTCGGTAATTGTCCCAGTTGTTTATCTCCACTTGTCTTGCATCTAAGTGTCTAGTTCTCCAGCGCTTCTCGTCAACGGCTATTTAAAGTTGCGAGAAACCTTTCTATGCTTTGTGTTCCAGAGGGTGGTGCAAATTTCGACTGGGATTTGACGTACATCATTGATGGTAAGTACCTTTTTGTAGTTCACGAGTCAATGATGCCTTACCCTCTACTTAGGAATGACCTCGGTGGAACACAATCTACCGTTTTCCAGCTTATACGAGGACGTCCTAAAATTGTTTGCCTGGAGTGGAACTGGATACACCCCAACTCATTTGGTCAATTATGGTGGCCCTCCTGGGGAACAATACGTATGGGCAAATCACGATGTTCCCAACGACGTGAAGTATGATTTTAGCTGCTCTACATAATCACTTTGGCTGATTCATATAATGAACTTGGTCAGACTAAGTCGTTTCCACTCCCATGAGTCACTCTATAGCCACACAGAATCTATCGCTAGACCTGATTATTGTGAGTTGCAATCTTCTCGGAATGACTGACTTACTCTAATGGATCTTTGTAGCCTATGTCCTGTTCAATATCTCCCAATCTGCTACGAAGATGGCTAGGATGGGTTTAAACTTGCACATTGGAGCACATGGAGAACACCCCATGGGTCACAATTACCATGCCGAGATGTGGTTTACCCAACAAGGCGGATCGAGTAACTACGAGGTTTGTTTACTTTTTCTTTCTTCCTTTGTGTATTCAACATTCTACTACATATCTAGGTTCTGAAAGCAGCAACTTTCTCCGCCGCCAAGACCCTCGGGTTGTTCAGCTCTATAGGCTCTTTAACTGCCGGCAAGCTGGCCGATTTCCTGCTTTACCCGCCTGGTATCGATTTATTGAATGGTGGGGTTGAGTACACAAAGGACTTGATGATAGTTGCACGAGGTGGTCGACTATGGAACGCGTCGAGTATGATCGAGGTATGGCCGGTAAAGGGTAAACAACAGACTATGCCTCCATTCAATGCGGATTGAAGTTTTGCAGTAAGTAATAGATGTAAATGAGTGCTGAAGCTTGAAGTGTGGTGTAAATGTATGGTTGTTCCTCCGAAAGTAACCGACCTTAGCTCAGTTGGAAGAGCACAAGACTGTAATTGGATATCTTGGGGTCGCCTGTTCGAACCAGGCAGGTCGGAGTGACATTTTTGTCTGTTGACGCGAAGTTGCACGTGCATCATTATCTATGTCTTCCAACACTACATCAGATTTCTCCTCCAGAAATGCAGCGAGATAACCAGCATCCCTCAAAGAAGCGCAAGTTGGACAACACTGGCGGTCTTTTTGGACCAGATGGATTTTCAAAACCGACGAAGCCTTCGTCAGGCACCGCACAACCAGTGGTACCGGTTTTCGAGTCGGAATTTGACCGTGACACTCCTAAGACCAAAAAGACTTCTGGTGGCCCGTTACCATTCCGCTATCCGGACAAAACCTCTACATTTATCGCAAGTAGAAGCATCCCAAAAACCAATGAATCTAACACTCTTTCAGCGAAATCTCAGGTTGCAGGACCCTCGAAACCTTCACGTTCGTCAGATATTCTCAGTTCTCTTCAAGTTGCGCCGTTCAATGGCACTTCTAAACCCTCTTCCAAAGAGGCATCTCCTCCTGTCTCAAAGTTATCCACAAGTCTTAGAGCCCTTGCACCACCCATCCTAGCATCATCTAACTCTTCCAAGCCCACATCGATGCTCAAAACCCTTCAACCCCCAAATATCGCATCTACGATTCCAGAAACACCTCCGAAAGTTCTTAAAGAACTTGCACCACCGCAGTTTCCTCTACAAACTCAGACGAAGCTCTCGAAAACAATCGTATCTACACGCGTAGCTCGTGCTATTGATATTTCATCTGAATCCGGCGCTGCGGAATTCGCTAGCATCTTCATTCATGATCAGTTTTCCGAAATTGCTACAGAGCCTCAAAATGAATCCGAGAGTCAGCGGGGACTGAATGTTAGTCCACAAAAAAGGGGAACAAGTTTGTCGGGGAAAGGACCCAAATTAGTAAGGTATGTCCTCCTGCTGTCTTTTTCTGCCAATCTTAATTTCTCATTTGAAGCCTAGGAATGGCTTTGCAGCGAGAGCCTCCATGATCTCGTCGCACGCCAACACGTCTCTGGTGCTCTGGACAAAAGAGTATGCTTTGTTATCTAACTATCCGAAACCAGATCTTAGAATTCGTGTCGTAAAAGTGATTCATATATCCAAGCCCGGCAACTCTCTAACAGCCGAGTCGCTTCCAGGATTGGCACTTTGTCGTCTTTCTGGCTCCTCTCTAACTCAACAATTGCTGTTTGAGATGGAGGAACCTCGAACAGAACATCCGGTCGCGGCAAAATTTCCATTAAGCCAAAGACTTAGCCAGGGGGCCCGAGCTAACTCCCAGCAGAACGTGTTGTTCCTCACTGTTCTCTCATTTTCTCCCCATCCTATGCCGACGTCTACACCCGTTCGCAATCCCTTGCATTTGACCGAGGGAAGAGAGTTCTACATCTGGAAACCTTGGCGGATGCATACTTCTCTCAATGAGGAATTGCTTGAAAGCTTGTTGGGTGCGTTTACTCCTGCTTCCTCTGCAAGGCCAGGCGGTCAGGAGGAGCAGGAACTTCAATTGAAGGATGTCGTAACGGGATCTATCTTCACTCCAGAGGACCTGGAATGTTCTGTCTTGTTCGTTGAACGTTTTGCTGCAATTCTTCACAAAGGTACCGAGAACTAGATGTGGCGGAGTCCCTGCTTCTTGGCTCACGCTCACTGCGAAATGTCACCGTTCGTTGATTGTTCGGCGGAACATTGGCGCACCATCTTCCCCTTTGGCTATCTCGTCTGGATATGCTGCTTTGTACCTTTCCTAAAAAAACACGACCGGATCCTGGGCCTTTCCTTACCCTCGTTTCTAGAAAGGGAAGATTTCGACGCTGTCACCGCTGGAGGTATGAAATGTACCTTTCTGTGATGCATGTATCACGTCTGCCAGTATCTCCTGCTTCTGTGATGTGGTTTCCGGTGAATGTTGGCCGATGACTTCGAAGTTCAAAAAGAATTCATATTGATGATGAAGGGGCCAGCGGCGCTTGTTTACGTTTCATCCTCACTAGCATGTGTACTTTATTACTTCAATACTTTGTACTCTAGATTTTCTCACTAGTGCCGTTTACGCATAGAGCGTCGAAGGAAAAGAGCATAAATGACGTATTGCCCGACTTGCGAAAAATTCCATCGATGATCAATTTCCGGATGAAAATTTTCCTGCCGGCGGCGGTGGAGTGTTAAAAGAAGAAAATTGTTGATTCCTCCTTTTCTTCTTTCTTCTCCGCTTGAGCAACACCTACCGCGAGGCTCAGCGGAGAAGAAAAAAGACGACGACGACGTCTTCAAAAGCAGTATCATTACTGTAACACCATAATTACCATTCCTTTCGCCCCCAAAAATGGACTCGACCAAACCCTCTGCTGTTCGCCCTCAGCTTTCTCGAGTTGGAAGCTTTCTACCCAACCAACCAACTCCATTAGCGACTGCACCTCCTTCTCCGACAGATTCAGCACCCTCAGCTATTGATGCAGTCTTAGAGCTTAGTGACGGTTCTTCGTACCGAGGTATAAGTTTTGGCGCCGAAAGCAAGAGTATCGCTGGAGAATGTGTCTTCCAAACCGGTTTGTTTCATTACGAACGCGTTTTCGGTTAATACTGACCCCGAGGGGAATCAGGAATGGTTGGATACACGGAGTCTTTGACAGATCCGTCGTATGAAGGTCAAATTCTCGTCCTTACATATCCCCTGGTCGGAAACTACGGTGTTCCAGAGCGCCCTATCAAGCCACTTGAAGACCTTCCGAAAGAATTTGAGTCTTCTCGAATCCACGTTGCTGGATTGGTCATCGGGTACTATTCGAAAGACTTCAGCCATTTTCTGGCGAAGTCATCGCTCGGTACATGGCTCAAAGAAAACGGCGTTCCTGCCATCTATGGCGTGGACACACGCGTCCTTACAAAAAAAATCAGAGAGAAGGGTTCAATGCTAGGTAAAATTCTCGCTAGGAAGCCCGGCTCCTTTGCTGGACGAAGCATTGCGCTTAATTTCCCTCCGATACAAACGACATCTCGTGCCTCTTCGCCCCATTCTGCTTCGACTTGGCGAGAGGATTACATCGACGTTCCATTTACAGATCCCAATCAAATCAACCTTGTTGCTGCTGTCTCGATCACGAGTACCCGTACCTATAAACCCACAACGACCCCACGCTTGCATCCATCTGGTCGTGCTTTACGCGTCTTGGCCGTCGACGTGGGTATGAAGTATAACCAGATTCGATGCTTCATTGACCGTGGTGTCGAACTGAAAGTAGTACCTTGGGATTACGACTTTCTGTCGGAATCCGAGGTTTACGATGGCTTGTTCTTGTCCAACGGACCCGGCGACCCGACCATGGTCAAAGAAACCATTGCCAGATTGTCCAAAGCAATGGAACGCCCGGATAGACCAATTTTCGGTATCTGCCTGGGTCACCAGCTGCTAGCTCTTGCAGCTGGAGCCACAACCTCGAAGATGAAATATGGTAATCGCGGTCACAACATCCCATGTACCGACCTACAGTCCGGCCGATGCTATATTACTAGTCAAAACCACGGTTTCCAGGTCGATGCGGGATCTTTACCCTCCGGTTGGAAAGAACTTTTCCGCAACGCCAACGACGACAGTAATGAGGGTATCTACTGTGTCGACAAACCCTTCTTCTCTGTGCAATTCCACCCCGAATCCACTCCAGGACCGAGAGACACAGAGTTTTTGTTTGACGTCTTCATTCAAAATATCGTAGACTGCGCGACCACCAACAGTCCACTACCGGTCTCTATGCCTGGTGGTCGCAAGGAGGAAAACGATAAGCGAGTCCCCCGTGCCAACGTTAGCAAAGTTCTTATTTTGGGATCTGGTGGTCTTTCGATTGGTCAAGCCGGTGAATTCGACTACTCTGGTTCCCAAGCTATCAAGGCCCTCAAGGAGGAGGGTATCTACACCATCATGGTCAACCCCAATATCGCCACCATTGCGACCTCGAAAGGTCTAGCCGACAAGGTATATTTCCTCCCCGTCACTCCGGACTTCGTGCGCAAGATCATAAAGTATGAGAAACCTGATGGTATATACGTCACGTTTGGTGGTCAGACCGCTTTGAACGTCGGTATCAAACTCAAAGACGAGTTTGCCGAACTTGGTGTCCAGGTTCTCGGAACTCCGATTGAGACCATCATCATGACTGAAGACAGGCAGTTGTTTGCCAGTGCAATGGAAGAAATTGGAGAGAAGTGTGCTAAAAGTGCAACTGCGATTAACACTGACGAAGCTCTCGCTGCTGCGAACGCTATTGGATTCCCTGTGATCGTACGTGCGGCATATGCCTTGGGAGGTCTGGGCTCTGGCTTTGCACAGAATGAGGCCCAGTTGAAAGCACTCTGTAGCAAGGCGTTTGCGACGAGTCCTCAGGTTCTCGTCGAGAAGAGCATGAAAGGTTGGAAGGAAATTGAGTACGAAGTCGTGCGTGATTGCAGAAACAACTGTATCACCGTCTGTAACATGGAGGTGAGCTTCTTATTCTGGGCGTTGATTTCCGCATGTCTGAAGAATAATTGATCCAGAATTTCGATCCTTTGGGTATTCACACCGGCGACTCTATCGTAGTTGCGCCTTCGCAAACTCTTTCCGATTCCGACTATAACATGCTTCGAACGACTGCGATTAATGTCATTCGTCATCTTGGGGTTGTTGGCGAATGTAATATCCAGTATGCTCTCAATCCTGAGTCACAGGAATATTGTATCATCGAGGTAAGTGCATTCAGTCCTGTGATCACTGCCCTTGATTAATCGGACCTTAGGTTAATGCACGTCTCTCCCGTTCTTCTGCTTTGGCTTCAAAAGCTACCGGATATCCGCTTGCATTCATTGCCGCGAAGCTTGGTCTTGGTATTCCCCTGAACGAGATCAAGAACTCGGTCACTAAGGTCACTAGTGCCTGCTTCGAACCAAGTTTGGACTATGTAGTCGTGAAGATTCCCCGCTGGGATTTGAAGAAGTTTAACCGTGTTAGCAGACTTCTTAGCAGTAGCATGAAGAGTGTCGGAGAAGTCATGAGTATTGGCAGAACTTTCGAAGAGACCATCCAAAAAGCAATTCGAGCCATTGACGATCAGTTCTCTGGATTCGCCAAGGTATGTATATTCTATTGGTTAATCAAATATTCGAACGTTGATTGTGTATCTCTTAGAACGAGTATGTCGAAGATATTGATGAGGAACTCGTCAATCCCACCGATAAGCGCATTTTTGCTATTTCGACTGCTTTCCACCGCGGTTATAGCGTAGACAAGATTTGGCAGATGACGAACATCGACAAGTGGTTCTTGACGAAGCTGCAGTACATCTTCAAGATGGAACAGAACTTGGTGTAAGTGACAAAATTGCTCGTAAAGCAAAGCTCTAAGACAGCTCTTAACAGGGACGTGAATATTTCATCTATCTCGCCTGAGGTTCTGAAGCGTGCCAAACAACTTGGTTTCTCTGACCGTCAACTTGCCAACTGTCTCGGTTCCACTGAACTCGCTGTCCGACGATTGCGCCAAGAAAACGGCATATTCCCCTTCGTTAAACAGATCGACACAGTTGCCGCCGAATTTCCTGCCTTCACCAATTATCTTTATACCACATATAACGCGAGCGCACATGACGTTTCTTTCAATGACCGTGGTGTCATGGTCTTGGGTTCCGGTGTCTACCGCATTGGGTCCTCTGTTGAATTTGACTGGTGCGCAGTCCGAGCTATCAGAACGCTCCGGGAGCAGGGACTTCCTACTGTTATGGTCAATTACAATCCCGAAACCGTCAGTACCGATTACGACGAAGCAGATCGACTGTACTTTGAGAACATCAGCTTGGAGACCATCCTTGATATCTACGACGTTGAACGTTCTCGTGGTGTCATCCTATCCATGGGTGGCCAGACTCCCAACAACATCGCGCTACCCCTTTACCGAGAGAATGTCAAGATCTATGGAACATCTCCAGAAATGATAGACACCGCTGAGAACAGATTCAAGTTTTCTCGTCTTCTTGATGCAATTGGAGTCGACCAACCTTTATGGAAGGAGCTTACTACTCACGAAGAGGCGCAGTCCTTCTGTGACAAGGTCGGCTACCCCGTCTTGGTCAGGCCGTCGTATGTGCTTTCGGGTGCCGCGATGAACGTTGTCTTCAACGCGGATGACTTGGCCAGCTATCTAACTCAGGCTACTGCCGTCTCCCGCGATCACCCAGTCGTTATTAGCAAGTACATCGAACAGGCCAAAGAGATCGAAATGGACGCTGTCGCCAAGGACGGCAAGATGATTATGCACTATATCTCGGAGCACGTCGAGAACGCCGGGGTGCACTCTGGAGACGCCACATTGATCCACCCTCCCCAAGATTTGGATCCTCAGACGGTTCGTCAGATTGAAGAGGCGACTGCGAAAATTGGTAATGCTCTCAATGTCACTGGTCCTTTCAACATCCAGTTTATTGCCAAGAACAACGAGATCAAAGTAATCGAGTGCAATCTTCGGGCGGCTCGTTCCTTTCCGTTCGTCTCTAAAGTCACTGGCATCGATGCCATCGAAATGGCCACGAAAGTCATGCTTGGCTTGCCTGTGGAAGCCTACCCTGACGCCGGATTACCTTCCAATTATGTCGGTATCAAAGTACCGCAGTTCAGTTTCAGTCGTCTTTCTGGAGCTGATCCCGTACTTGGAGTGGAAATGGCTTCAACTGGTGAAGTTGCTTGCTTCGGTGCCGACAAGTACGAGGCCTACTTGAAAGCTCTCATATCTACTGGCATCGTTCCCCCCAAAAAGAACATATTGTTCTCGATCGGTAGCTATAGAGAAAAGTTAGAGCTTCTACCATCCGTCCAAAAGTTGAGCGCTGCCGGTTACAATATTTTCGCAACCTCGGGGACTGCAGATTTCCTTCAAGAGCACAATGTATCGTGCAAAGTGAGTGCATTCTATTTCTATTTTCATTGGGTCCAACATCATCTTTCTAGTACCTGGAAAGTTTAGGCGACGACAGCCAGGACAAGCAGAAATCCGAGTATTCGTTGACGCAGCATCTCGCTAATAACCTCATTGACATGTACATTAATTTGCCATCCAAAAATCACTATCGCCGACCCGCTAGCTACACGAGTAAAGGTTATCATACTCGTCGTATGGCGGTTGACTTTGCTGTTCCTTTGATCACGAATGTCAAAAATGCGAAGATGTTGGCTGAGGCACTGGTCCGCAAACTGTCTTTGGACGTCTCTGCCGTAGATTCGAAGAGTTCCCATCAAACCTACACATTCCCTGGATTGGTCAACGTAGCTGCCTTCGTTCCTCAAGTCGCTGTTCCTAACAGCAAAGACTTTGTGGAGGCGACCCGTGCTTCTGTCAGCGGAGGATTCACCACCGCAATTGTGATAGCTCTCGGTGATAACAATGGCACCACCAACCAGAACACCCTTGAGCTAGCTAGAGCAAACGTGGCTGGTTCGGCCTACTGCAACTTTGCCCTTTGTGTCTCTGCAACTGAAGACAACCTGCAGTCGTTTGACGAGGAACTCAAGGCAGAAGCTAGGGCACTGTTTATACCATTCCATATCGACAGTGCTCCGATTCCTTTGTCTGCTGTCGCCGCCCATTTCGCGTCCTGGCCAACTGAAAAACCCATAATGACAAATGCTAAAGGTTCGGATCTGGCGTCCCTCCTTCTCCTCGCCAGTCTTCATAACAGGAGCATCCATGTTACCGATATCCAGAATGTTGACGACTTGCTGCTCATTTCCTTAAGCAAGGCGAAGAACCTGAAAGTCACTTGTGATATTTCTGTTTTCTCATTGTTTTTCAATCGCGAGCAATTCCCTTCTGCTACGTTCCTGCCCAACACACAAGATCAGAAGGCCCTCTGGCAGAAACTGGAGATGATTGATGCATTCTCTGTTGGAAGCTCACCGTATCGTCTGGCTTTAGAGACCAAAAATGTTGCTTCCTCCGCCTCGGGAGTTGAGGAAGCCCTTCCTTTGCTACTTACCGCCGTAAACGAAGGTCGCCTTACCTTGAATGACATCAGAATTAAGCTGCATGACAACCCGGTCCAGATATTTGGCCTCCCTGATCAGGCCCAAACCCACGTTGAAGTTGTCATTGGTCGCAGAACTCTCTTCGGCAAACGTGCTACATGTTGGTCCCCTCTGGAGCAAGGTTCTGTGACAGGCTCTATCCATCGTGTCATTGTGCACGGCCAGACTGTCTTTTTGGACGGATCTCTCTCTCAGACACCTCTTGGCCGCGATGTCACGGCGGCGACTATCAGTCATGCCCCTAGTGCGCCTATCAAGGAAATTGAAGCTTCATCTTCCGCCCAGAACATCGTCACACTACCTCCAGTTGCCCTTTCTGGACCAACCGCCTATGGTCCAGTTGCTCCTTCCGTATCTCACTTGCAACCCCACCCCTCCTTCCATCGTCGTCACATACTTTCCGTAAAACAGTTTACTCGCCAAGATTTGTACGATCTGTTCTCGCTTGCGCATGAGATGCGTCTTCAAGTCGAACGGAATGGTACATTAGACCTACTCAAAGGCAAAGTACTTTGCTCAGCGTTTTACGAACCCTCCACCAGAACAAGTTCTTCCTTTGACGCAGCTATGAAACGCTGCGGGGGTGAAGTCGTTCAGATAACAGCCGATACTTCCTCTGTTGCCAAAGGAGAGACTCTGCCAGACACGGTCAGAACATTGGGATGCTATGGCGACGCAATTGTCATTCGTCACCCTGATGTTGGTAGTGCACAATTGGCGGCCAAGTTCTCTCCAGTGCCGATCATCAACGCAGGTGATGGTATTGGAGAACACCCTACTCAGGTGAGTTTATAGAATACGCACATAGCGATTAAGTTAACGATCCTCGTCAATACAGGCCCTTCTCGACGTATACACCATTCGATCCGAACTTGGCACGGTCAATGGTCGTACCATTACAATTCTTGGTGACCTTAAGAACGGACGCACTGTCCATAGTCTCGTCACTTTACTCTGTCTATACTCTGTCCGACTCAATTTCGTCGCTCCTCCTTCACTCGCAATGCCTCCTAGTGTCGTTGCTGCTGCGAAAAAGGCTGGAATCTCGGTGACCCAATGCGAATCTCTGGATGAAGTCTTGGCCGATACCGATGTTCTCTATGTTACGCGCGTACAAAAAGAAAGGTTCGGGTCGGAAGTGGAATGGCAACAGGTAAAAGATGCGTATAGAGTTGACCACGCGGTGCTGTCGAGGGCGAAAGAGGACATGATTGTCATGCATCCTCTTCCCAGAGTCAATGGCCAGTATTGAGATAGTTTTGGTATCTTCAATCGTACTGACTTCTTTTTTACTCTTAGAAATTGATCCTGAGGTGGACTTTGATTCTCGTCGTGCGGTATACTTCCGACAAATGCGCTATGGTCTTTTCGTAAGTTCTTGATCCTTAGCTCTGAATTTATGCATCCTGAAGCTTTGCATAGATCAGGATGGCTTTACTCGTCAGTGTTTTGGGTTAGATTTTGGGATATCGAAAGGACCTCAAAAGTACATACAATTTCGCCAAAAAAAAATTGCACGAAGTGCATAATCCGTAGATCATGTACAAATTGCCTTGGAAAGTTGCATTGAATGTAGAATTTCACTGTACAAAAATCGAGCACTCGTATTTTAGCAGGACGGCACTCTCTGTCTGCCTGAGCGGAAGTACTTAGTTTTGCGGTGGCAACATCTTCAGTCACTGGTCACCTCAGTACATGTTTTATCTGAGCAGAGGTCTCTCCCAGATATCCACACAAAATCCTTTTCCTGAGGGCTGTTTACCTCCACCGTGGTATCGTCCTCCGTCAGGGGTTGAAAAGGGTCCGCCTCGCCTTCGGACGCGCACTACCGCCGGTCTCGTCATCGACAACGAGGGCCAAAAGTAATTCTTAAGGACTTACGGGCCCGGGACACATGTATTAGAGTAATTTACTCTTGCACTTACTATCTACTACTGCCTACAAAACTTTGCGGAGCCTCAGAAACAACGAGAAGACTTTAGTAAATGTGGATTTGTCATTTGCATATCTTGAAATACCATTAGAGTGCAACGATTTGGCCATTTAACTTTAAGCTCGACCCCATTGAGATCTACTTTGTACTATGGAAGGTTGCAGATGCACTAGTATGTTATTCTGTATGGCTACAAACAAAAATTCGGAAGGCGGGTCGCCAGCTGAATCTCGAGTTCACTAATATCGGCCCGACTGAATGTTTCGGTTGTACATACAATAGAGACGCTCACTGACGCTCATCTTAGATCCTCATTTACATAAAGTACGTGTTCTCCGAATTCCCTGACCCGGATTTTTTTAATGCTAATCACCCTCGCTGCTGTTGCTGCCTTGTTTTCCAGTGCGTACACCCTTCGTGGTACTGCACATTATCGGGAATATTTCTACGTCGGTTCCACTTATGTCCCCAAGAACGATAACACTTCCATCGCTCATGGTCAAGTATACGTCGAGCACCTTACACCTGCTTTAGGGACCTCACAGCCGTACCCTATACTTTTCGTTCATGGAGCTGGGATGACTGGAACAAACTTCCTCAATACGCCAGACGGGCGTCCAGGATGGGCAGATTGGTTCTTGTCGCAAGGATATGAGGTTAGTTTAGAAAGTTCTAGACTCGAGCCAGTCCCTTTGGTAGAGTAGTGATGACAGTCGATCACTACGTCGGCAAGCTTTGATCGACTGTCATCAAACCGTGACACAGGGCGGCTGGTTCGAGTCTAAGAAAGTTCGCTGTTGTGCTGATTACCAAGTCTTCTTTCAGGTTTACCTTATCGACCAACCTGCTCGCGGACGATCTGCTTGGCAGCAAAGTGTTGATGGTCCTCAAATAACAGTAGATTCTCTGACTATTTCGCAAATCTTTACTGCGACTGCTGAATTCAATCTTTGGCCAAACGCAACTCTTCATACCCAGTGGCCTGGAAATGGTACTGTCGGTGACCCCATTTTTGACCAGTTTTTCGCCTCGACGATGCCATTGCTTGCGATCGATAGCGAATCTGGGGAAAAGAATCAGCATGCTCTCGCCGCACTCCTCGATAGAATCGGAGTAGGTTTGCCAGATCCTTTGTTCAATAAAAAAATCCTTTCTTATCCAATCCCCATCACCAGGAAGTGGTTCTGATTACTCATTCTCAATCAGGATTATTTGGTTGGCCACTGGCTGA
Source organism: Dendrothele bispora CBS 962.96 (assembly GCA_004369135.1). Taxonomy (NCBI): domain Eukaryota; kingdom Fungi; phylum Basidiomycota; class Agaricomycetes; order Agaricales; genus Dendrothele; species Dendrothele bispora. Next base: position 692,505 of record ML179036.1, read on the forward strand.
TGCAAGACCCTCACTGGTCAAAGCTATCGTGACGATGGAACCGGGCGGTCCACCATTCATCGGCGATACACTTTCTCCTAATACACCAATGCACCCATACGGGTTGAGTGAAGTGCCGATTACTTATGACCCTCCCATCACCGACCCTTCGGAAATCCAGACTGTCAACGACACTGAAGGGAGACTTCCAGGTTATACCTGCATTCTGCAGAAAGAACCTGCTCGGCAATGGCCTAATCTCCTCCATATACCTGTTCTTACGTTGACCTCTGAGTCAAGCTGGCACGGGATATTCGATGACTGTACAGTGGACTTCTTACGACAAGCTGGTCTTACGGTGGATTTCGTGAGGTTACAAGATGTGGGCATTCATGGGAATGGCCACATGATGTTCATGGAACTTAATAGCGATGAGATTGTTAAAAAAGTGGTCGGAAAGTGGATAGCGGAGAAGATATCACTGTCAGAGGTACAGGGCAATATATGCTCGTATGGAATTGCCAAACAGCTTGTTCCGAATTCACAAGGGTAGCTTGATTTGCATAAAGGGGCTTGTGTTGGATCGTGTATGGCTCATAAAAGTATAAATTAATCCGAGGAAGAGAAAGAAAGACCTCGGTCTTTCGGTTCACCAGCTGTCAAATAACATCAGCGAAACTACAGAGATTATTTGACAATGAACAACCAACCTGTAGTTCTCTGTGTGCAAGAAAAGATCCTTGCATTGCCCATATCCATCAGCAATCGCAAGTTGGCAGTCTGCGACCGCATTCCGGACATCGTATAAGAAGGAATCTGGACCACAAGCTGCGAGTTGGTAGTTAAGTATCCATTTAATCTAGTATCGATGTTTGGACTCGTACCAGCAACAGCCATTGTTCCGGTATTGGTTTGACAAGCTTTGCGGATGATGGAAGGGAGGTTTGGTCTTCCACATACCACATCTAACGGTCCATCTATCGCTTTGTCGTCGATACTGTTCCTACTGGACGAGTCATCGCCTTCTTTGAGCCCGCCTACAGAGGGCGTGTCTGCCTGGGTAACATGCACCCTGACGGTGAACCCTGAAGCTCTTGCGGCGGTCAGTTGGTCTTCGAGCCACAGAATGGAATCTGGAGATATTGGAGATATAGACCTGATTGTATCAGAATGAGATGAAGACACTGACCGTGACTCTTGACCGCCAAGATGAATTCGACGTGTTTGCACTTGAGCTCGAGCTCCTTTATCTTTGCACGTCGCGATAAATCCATAAGTAGCGACAGTGTGAACGTGACACCTTGAAATAGAAAAACCGAGGATTAGAATCAAGAAAAAAAGAAGAGAAAACGATATACAATGGTTCTATTAAGACTCACCACTTCCACCAGCCAACAAATACACATGATCATACTCCCCCATACTCTTTCCTGGTATTCCACCATACGGTCCATCGACCCAGACCCTGAGAGCTTTCGAGGGTTTATCCCTCACCAATCCCGCCAACCTTTTTGTAATGCCCCCTCTCACAGCAAACGCCAATTCCAATTCACTGTCGCCACTGCTCTCGACGTTCGGAATAGACGCGATGGTGAAAGGATGCGAGCTGAAGGCGTGTATCCCGAGACTGACGAAACGGACAAAGACGTGTTGACCAGGTCTCCATCTGACTCTCGAAGGGGTTTGGACGTCGAGTTTCAACATCCCACCTGGGAGGGTCGAGACGGAGGCGGAGAGGCCGAGGGAGCTGTTGTAAAGTGTTCGGGTGGTTCGAGCGAGGAAGGCGGTGGAATAGATGGCTAGGGTTGCCCAAAAGTAGTCCCTGAGATGATACATGATCAGCCTCAGTGCTCGTGGATTTAACGGGACTTTTTCTTTCTTACCATGAAGTCAAAGTCCAGTCACAGTGGATGAAGAGGAAGAACATGAACAGAATTGCGGCTGCAAAGTGGAGTCTTTGATTTCAAAAAAAAAAGAATAAGTTGGTTATTTGTGCTCAGAATGATGATTTATTCGGCTGCTCACTTCTTGAATGTCTCATAATATTTGTTCCTGAAGAAACCCCAGGACATGAAGATAAGCCATGTCTGCGGACAACAAAAAACTGCGAGTCAAATAGCTAATTGCAAGTAAAGAACAGTCGACGCATACTTGAGGTACCAGAGCAGCGACTCCCGTCCAATAAAATGTGCCGGTCTCCCAATTGAGCTCCATTTCTCCATGACGAATACTCACGACGATGAATGGGAAAGTATGAACCAAGCTAGTAATGTCTATAGGTAAAAGAAGATGAGTATCTCTTTCTTTCTTCATGAAAGAGAAAGATAAAACACGACATACACATAATCGTAGCCGACCAACGATGGAAAACTTGTAGCTTCTCGTGCGATGTCCCCGTGAGTAAACCGATCCAATTCACCTTTGTCGAGAAGGCTCTAACCAAAAGACACGGGGAGAAAGAGAGGGTCAGTAAGAAGAGGCGATTTTTCTATCGCAAATCACCCGACATACATCATGAAAGGCATTATAGCAATAGAGATCCACCCAGACCTCGTAGCAATCGGCATACTGTGGCCCATGGCTGGTTTGGGCCAGTAGTAGGGTCGAGCGGCGAGCATTAGAACTATTCATGAAGGAGATAAGAAGCAAGACGGAAAAAAGACGATGAAAATGAGTTCAAAAAATCAGGGAATAAGTTGAGATGAAGGTGGACGAACTCATGGTGAACATGAACATTCCAGCGACTCCAACTATCGCTGCGAGTGGTGGTGAATACCATCTGAATAGTCTGACACGATACTGGGAAGCGACGGTGTACCGACAGACTGCAGTGAGTCTGTCTAGGCAGCCAGGTACATTCGTGTCACTGCTCCTTGTCGTTGAGAGTCGACTTCGCAGTCGGAATATCACGCCGAGAATAAGTAACCACGCGATCCCAGCGCAGAAGAAAGCTAAAGTCGTTTGACCATAGTCCCAATCAGCAGTATACCACTGGAGAGCTCAAGTCAGGTTAAGGAGTTAAAGCGAGTCAAAGAAAAACAAACGTTGTGCCACTTTGACTGGATAAATGCGACCTCTGCATCAGTGAGTCCATCGACGTGATCAGAAGAAACCACACGAGAGCTATGCCATTGGACGGGGGTGTCCAGCCATGTACGGGCCATGGGGAATGAACTTTGTTATGGGGTGGATTGTGATACAGGAAAAAAAGTCTAACTATTTATGAGATAACGATCTAGTCCTACCCGCTCTCAGGTCCTCTCCAAGCCTCTCTAACACTTCAACAATCAGCAAATTTCGGACCAACATGCTGGTCACCGGAAGCATTTGGTTTGAAACGGTGAAAAAGCGATAAGACAAAGCTGGTTCGTACAGGTTCGTCCGATGCTTTGGCGATAACGAGTAAATTGAGCGGGAAGAAGTAGTAGCCATAGTGTGTTCTTGTCAGGGCAACAGTATTCTAGAACAATTCCAGCGAGCGAATAAGGCCCACGCAGTCCATGGAAATGGGGAGATGAGGCCGGATGGGGTGATAATTACTCTGCAACAATTCTATCCAGTGAGGGAAACTGCACATTGCATGGGAACGAGGGCAACCAAATCCGACGTGCCGCGTGAAAGATAGGATTAATTTGATACCGGGCGGAGCTTGTCACAGGAAACCAAGGTAAGCCAAGAAGACAGGGGGCGATGGACATGGAATTGGGGTGGTAGGACGGGTAACAGAGGACTGAAACATGAAAACAGTGGACGTGGACAAACCGAGCCAGCCAGACGGGATCACGGATCGAGGACGTCAGAGAGAGGGAAATACGAGGGTACGAGATGAAGAAGGTAGAGAAGAGAGGGGGATGAACGGGTGTCCTTCGTTACGAATATGCATAAAAAATTTCGAGGTGTTGGACGAAAAGGTCAAATACATGTTGAGGTGTTTTAGAGTCAGCTGAGTTACAGGAAAGACTAGAGAGAACGTGAGACTGGACGTATAATAATGAGAAACTTTGAGAGGAAAGGGGACAGGATGATGGAAGGAGGGAAGAAAGGCATCAGGAAAGGCGGAAAGATTTGTGACGGCTTTTTAAAGCGTTGCGAAGTTCCTGGGTTATGAGCTAATTTCGCGTGCCGCTTTTCTGCGATTGGCTGGAAAGTACGTCACAGGACCGTGAGAGTATATGACCATATCGCTTGTGACCCCTGTCCTCGAACTGGTTCGGTCCTCATCCGCATGGTCGCAATCTCATTCTCTGGGTCAAGATTTCGCAAAAGAAATATAAGATCATGGCAGGATGCCCTCAAATACTTGGACTCATCCTTTCCTTGTCTTCGGTACCACTTGGAATCTGGAACTTTCTTGCATCCCTAGATCATGGCTTTCCTTGACTTTCATGGAGAATCGACCGACATGTCTGATATGGATATGTCTGATTCCTCTAACTCCACCAGCTCCAGCTCGAGTATGAGCTCGATGATGATGATGGTGCCCTACTTGCACTTCACTCCCGGTGACAACTTGCTCTTCGAAAAGGTCAAACCTTCTTCTGGAGGAGCAATCTTTGGTGCATGCCTCATCCTCTTCCTGTTGGCTATCCTGGATCGATACGTCCGTGCTGCTCGTCGCGGTCTTGAACGGCGTTTTGCTCTCCGGTGAGCCTTATCATTATTATCATACCTCGACATCCGGACTGATCCTTTGTCCCTACTAGCGCGAGTCAGCTCGTCGTAAACTATCCTACAGTCCTACCTGCGGAAAGTTCTGGCTCTAAACAACCTTTGCCCACAACAGAGTCCGCTCTGTGCTGTCAACCACCTCAGTCGAGGTTCATTCTCTCACATGACTTGACTCGCGGTGTCATGACCGGCGTCGAGCTAACACTACACTATCTCTTGATGTTGGTTGTAATGTAAGTGTTTTTGACTGACTTTCATGCTCGGGTGTTCGTGCTTGCTAACCACGTCATCCAGGACCTTCAACGCTGCGTACATCATCAGTGTCATTCTTGGCGCGTCCATAGGTGAAATTGCCTTTGGTAGGCTTCATCGCGGATATTAGTTTGTTGTGGTTATTTTAGGGAAAGAACCTGGTTTTGTCCTTTTGCCTACCTGAATTCAGAATTATCTTTCACGAAGTGTGCATTGCTCAATGTAAATATTAATATACCTGGATCATCATCTAACTATTCATTGTAAGTCGACACATAACTACGATGGCCCGTCTATGTACATTCATGATAAACATTGGTGAGGGTGTACAATTCTCCCAATCCTAACAACGGGTGGTCTTTCGGAATTGATCTAGCAGCAGCAAGGAATCGGGATAATGTAGCAACGACCCCCTCCCTGTTGGATAAGCAACAAGAAATGTTAGTACTTCATACAACAAATTGAATGAGACTTGACACTGACGGGCAGCGGGAAACATCCTCCTCTCAGTCTCATTGGTGAGTGTCCTTCCTCGGACTGAGTTTGCCCATTCGTCCGATGGTCATTACTTGGCGCGACAACCATTCCGGAGCCAGCCATAGGCTGTTCAGAGACTAATTTCGGGTTCATACGATGTGCAGTGGGTGGAAAAGCAGGCATAGAGACTTCGTGAGCGTCGGACATGGTAGTGGTTGGTTTGCAAGGTGTGCCAAAGCTGCGGTCGCTTGGGAGTTCGAAGGCCGAGATATTTCGTAAGTAAGAAATGAAATTTCCTTACTTGAAATTTGAAGAAAGCGGTGTATAGACACATATCGATGACGTCGTACACCGGAACTGTCAAGCTGTTATCATACTCTCCCTGCTACCACATCCTCCATCCTCCACATAATGCCACCCTCAGAATACTCCCTTAGACTCCAGAAAGGTTCGTCTCCCAGTCATTCATCTATTTCCTCCCTAATCGACTGAATCGATTTGAAATAGGTATCACTGGAGGCTTTGCACCCCCAACTTCCAATGCTATCATGACCGTCACTCGTCCCAAAGACGCGGACACGCTCAACATCACCTCTGCCGTACGTCCAGAAGGAACTCCAAGTCTTCAGGATGCGGTCCCCAAATCCGTGAAACAAGACGATCACGCTGCTCTCGTTGACGAGCTTCATGAAATTCTCAAATCGATCCCGACAGAACAGCCTCCAGGCAGTGAAGATATCTATGGTATGGACATTAGCATTGCATGGGGTAGTGAAGATTTGATGTGGTGCAATGGAGGTCCCCAAGGATGTGGTGGTGGAACTAGCTCGGTAAAGGCCTCAGACGACGATAAAGCCAAATTTAAGAGAGCTGTGGAGATAGTCGAGCACTTGGTCAATGAAGCCGCATGATATACGACAGGGAAATATGGTCAATGCTTTACTTTGTACAACGGATGGAATGTTATATCTACAAGAGAATAATGTAACTTCTGAGACTTTCGATGCCAACACGACATGGAAATAAGATTAATGCTTTCTTTTGTACAATAAATGATATGTTATATCTACAAGAAGATAAGACCAGATTCATACGATTCCCAGACACCTGTTCTTTCATCCGATTGCCTCCAACGATTTACGATAGACTCTAATCCAATCCACGGAGAATCTGGATCGGAGGGCTTCGGATAAAAGGTAACACAGATACGAAGATCTTCGGACTGCAAAGCAACCACTTCATCCAGAATATCATCTTTCATCTCCCTGTGATATCGTACACTGATCGATCTAAGTTGATTCACAAACTTCTTGTTTCCTGATGACTCGGTTTCGTCAACACCGATATTGCTGACCCCATTTAGTTTCTTCGGTGTTCTCGCCTTGATAAACTCGACAAGCGCCCGCTCCGAGATGGCTTCGCACTTGCGGATGATCAGCGACTCCAAATTAGGTACCAAGGGAGCAGGTCGTTCGTCGACCGGAGTCATCTCTTGCAGAACCGCGTCAGTGAGAAAGAGTCTAGGAACACTACCGCTGTGAGGGAACACAGAACATTCGGATAACATCAAGTGCTTGATTGAAGGCATGAGACGAAGACTTTCGAGTAAGGCACCAGTCGAAATAGGGAGAGCGATGTGAAGGTCTTCGATCGGAGATGGTTTGGGATCGTCGGTGTGCATGGGGTTCAAAAGAGATAGAAAAGGAACATGGGGCATGATGGATAGTCTGTTAGCCTCCATATCAAGCGAGAGCGTCTTCAAGGCGGGAGCACTCATGTAATCGAAGATACTCTCAATTACACAACCCGGCGAATCACCCCCTTGGGTCTCGAAGACGAAAGACAGCTTGAATACTTCCAAGTATGGTAATTCCAGAACACTTCTCTCCACGATCGACTCGTACGAATCAGGTATCTTCACCTCCAAGGAACAAGACTTTAGAACCGTTGTTTGCGACAACATGTCAAGTAGTTCCTGGGGCGTCAAGCAAGGCTCAATAATATGTGTCTGCATATCCACCACAGTTAGACGATGCCAAGGTATCGATAACTTTAGGGGATGCACCGAATAGCCATGCAGAGACAGCTCACGCAGGTTCGGAGCCCGAAAAAGATTAGCTAGAGGGTGTCCATCGGACGGCTGCTGATCATCCTGAAGTTCATCCCAAGACAAGTCACGCAATTTCAACGTTCGAAGCGTTGCAAAATCCGTCGACCTGACCTTCCCAAACGTTTCCAGGATGGGATTGGTCACTAGAAGCTCGAGACGAGTCCATCTCGGGTTGAATTGCATCAGCGAGTCAACAAAATCTCGATGAGCTGATATCTCCTGCTTGACCTCGCGGGCTGCAGATTCGGACAGATCCCTACAAGAAAACAACGATAGGGATAGAGGTGTATCGCCGGAACGAGAAAACCACCTATGAACCCCTTCCTTTCTACCAGCAATTTTATCACAGAAGCCTTCGATGAACATGAGTGGTATATGGATATGCAACGCGCTCCAGAGACGAGGCGTAGCGAGGCACACTTGGTGCCAGGTCTTGCAGACGCGGGCAAGAAGAAGTGGTGCTTCATCGACACTGCGAATGGGGTTATGCTCTGTAGGAAGGCAATGAAGGAAAATTATTGCTAAGATTTCAGGTGGTAGACGGCGGATGGGGGCTAAGTGAGCACGCTGCGAGGAAATGAGATTCGACAATTCGTCTTGCTGTTGAAGGCTTTCCTTCAGCCGGGTCTTCAGGTGCTCGATTTCGCAATTGAGCGATTCAAAACGTGATTCGTGTTCGAGAAGGAGAGTATTGATCTCTTCGACATTCTCCGGAGGGGGGTAATAATTGGATTGGGGGATGTCGCTGGACCGAGGGGTGGAGTCCCCTATAACGAGGGTCATGTATACGTTACTGAAAGTTATTAGGGTCAGTGGTAGTGAAGCAGTCGGACTGGAAAAAATCGCTGACCGGAAATAGGTAAACCTTTACTCTTGCCGGAAACCTCGAGTTGGCGATAAAACAGAGAATATTCCCAGTGTAATCCCATCTTTATAGGTGGACGAGAATTGGCCTGTGTTGCTACCATTGTCCGGCAGGGTATGCAATGGGGGACGAAAAGGTATCACATTCAACCGGACAGTGCCGAAGAGCTGGTCTATTTCGAGAACTGTTTTGTCTGGCTTCGAGGGCATAGATTGTAGATCGTCCCACTAAGGAAGTTATGGCCCAATTAGGGGTTCAAAAAATCGAGCTTTGTCATGTGAATTTGAATTTCCAAAGAGGCTACTACTCGGCACAGACTCCGAAAGTGGGGGAGACAAAGGAATGCAGTGGCGAGTGGCCGCGGAGTGAAACAGCCAGAGTATTGAAAGACCAATTTGGGTCAAAATGGTCTTCAGAAGGAAATATGGCCATGGATAATCTCGAGTACGAGAAGAAATGTTACTAATAAAGGGAGATTCTTCAACGCTCTTTTCTTTAGTGCAGACCAGGAAGTTAGCAAATCATAAAGAAAGAACTGAGATGATAAAATCTCACACACATGTAGTATTGGTGGTAAATGTGTTTCCGCGATTCCCTTGGACATGACGCAGGGACCCGTGCTTTAGATCAAATAAGTTGGCACATCATCACCTGAAAAGACCAAGCGCTCAAGAGACAAACAAGGAGATTGACCATCCTTTCAATGAAGCCCTAAGAAGTGGTACTTGGGATGGATATACAATGTCTGCTAACGCCGGTCTCCTTCTCTTCTCTTCCTTTTTTGTATGGTGGACAACAACGGATGGGCTGACAGTGGGTCAAAGCGTTTCAGGTAAAATAAAAGCCTTTTTTCTTGTTTCAGCGTGGCCTAAAGGTGTACCGGTGGCCCGAAGTCAAAACTTCAAGTTGCTTCAAGCTTCATCAAAGCCTCCTCGCGCTTCGATTGTTGGCGTATAGTGCGGATTTAACCACAAATCTAGGGCGAGTTGCTGGTAGGACATGGAGGACCCGATGGTAGACCAGGAACCCTATGTGATGTTATGTCAATCCCGGACTCTCGGTGTGACTGAAAGTTTTTAATGTTTACGCGTGCATCTCACCTCCGTTCCTCTTACAAACCGAATTCAACCTTGAACTCAACGGGTCAACCTACTACCTACATTTCCCTGATCCTCGGATTCCGTTCAATCCTCAATCAACGCTCGGCCTTCCAGAGCGATACCAGACCGGTCTCAATTCTGAAGATAAAAAAAGACAAGGTCTCGCAATGTCGGCCGTGATAGAAAGTGGGTCAGTGACATGAGAAGTCGTGATAGAAAGTGTCCTGTAATCTAAGTTCTGAGTCAAATGATTGACAGTTAACTGTAGAGTCCGATGAACGTTATTCGAAATTTGAATCTTCCGAATTGGGCATTTACGCCTCGAATCGTGGCGTGTGCGGCTTGCGAATACCTCGAGATACCTCGACAAACTGAGCTAGAGCAAAATGCACTTACTTGCGAAGTCAGAAATGGGACGTACAGTGGCGGTAGTCTAGTAGAAAACATTGCATCCTGCGTTCTCACGCTTGCCGTAGAGAAGTTTGCAGCTTTTTATGTAAGTTGATTGCGTTCTTGCTGCAACCAATGTCTGGTTTGCCCATTTGCTGCAGGCACGAAAACACGGTACCCAAATCAAAAGCTGCAATACACTGTCGCCACTGTGCTTCTTGGGAGCTGGTTGTCGAACTCAGGCTCGTGTAAGTTGCTTTAACAGCCAATGGCCATAATCATTTCGCTCCTTGATGCTCGCTACACTCGATTCCCCTGGTGCCTACATTCATTACGCCAGCAAACGTCGACCTTCGTCCTTGACGAAAGGGCGAATATATTCTGTCTTCCGACCACCGGACTGCCTCGGAAATCTTCAGGCACTCATGTGCGCGATGTAGTACAATGCCCGTCTTTATGGACATGCAAAATGGTGTACGTCGAGCCTCAAGATCGGACGGAGTGCAGGCCAGAGTATCGAGGGGCTGTAGCATCGTTGCAGATGCCCTGAAATGTTTCCTGATGTGCTTGACGAAAGTGCGCAATCCAAAAGCTCTCCTATCAGGTTCTCGACTTCTTTCTAGATGGCTACTGCTCCGGACCCTCGCCGACTTACTTATTGATCTATGCTGGTCGTCAGAATGGAGGGAAAGAAGACAGAAAGGGACCCGGAAGCACGTTACTTGATTCAAGAAAAACAATGATACTAGTGCGAAGGAAGCAGCGGATCAAAATGCAATCAGGTAAATGGAGATCCTTATTCTTGAAATCAATCGGCTTCTCTTGCGGAGGCTCAATGCGTCCAGGAAATCACTAGTACCATCTCGATTGAACTATCGAGTTCTGAAAATTTCTGTCTCAAAAACGGTGTGGTAATCGTAATCGGCTGGATCAGGGGCAGCATGTCCAGCTGAAGACTGATGCGAGCTACAATATATGGCTCAAGAACAGGATTGTAATCGTGGGTGTCATGCAAACGTCCCTGCATTTCTTAAAAAAACTCAACTAGTACTATCATCCGACCTGAAGGTACTTGACGACTCTGAGAGACGTCTGGTGGAACGTGCCCCTACATCCAGGAACACCACTCTCTTCGTTCATATGCAATCAGGACCTTGATTAGCACATTGCCGCAGACTTTGACTCGAATTCGACATCGGCCAACGTCAACCATGTTTGATTAAACTCTTTCTTCGAATCCGGAGTCTTCGAAAGCGGGATTCTGATTTCCACTATAGTTATGAAAGTTTGCCCTGGTCTTTCACTATAAAAGCGACACCTCTTCTGTGAGACGAATCAGCTCAGGGAAGTCTCTCCAGCCTCTTCGTGTAAAAATCAAGATGCTCTCCTCCCTTCGTCTAGTGGCCCTCGCTGCCCTTGCTGTATCACTCGCCGGTGGGTTTCGGGATATCCAGGAAAGAGACCGTTCACAAGCTAATACTAATGTTGACAGAGGGCGTCACCATTGTTAGTCCCGCCTCTAAAGCAATTACTGACACACTAGGCAGTCCTCTTGATACCAACGGAACTCATACCGATGCCGATACTATTGTCTCTACTGTTTCGGAAGTCAACCAGAAATCAGGTGCAACCGGTGATGCTCCCCCTAACTTGCCACCAGCTCCGGTTTCGGTCACGGCAGTGGATGGAACTCTGACCAACCAGACTGTTGACGCCGTCACTGGTAACACACGCCGTGACCTGATTCAGCGCTCAGCCTCTGACTACGAGCAGCTTTTCGATGGAACCGGAACAGGCCCATACGACCGTGACGCGTCCATTGAAGGTACTGCATACTTGACTTACACCGTCGTCGATAATTCGACCTACAATATCGGGCAGTGTCTTGACTTTTGCGACCGAGTTCAGGGTTGTGGTTAGTACCCAATAGTTTTGGATTGACCGCAAGACAAAAGCTTATTTGTGCACACAGTTTTCGCCAATTTGTATTACGAATTCAACAACGAGCTCTTGGACTTTGTCTTCTCGGAGAAGTCCAACCTGAAATGCGCCGTTTACGCAGATATTCACACAGCAGCAGAAAAGACGAATGCTGGTGGTCAGCAATCGGAGCAACCCCCTGCGGGATTGACTTACATTCAACAGAGTACGGGATGGGGTGCTAAGTCACTTGTCGATCCTGCGACCCCCGATGGCTATGATCTCGTTTTCGGACCTACTAATGGGGCAAACAATGCACCTGGAGTTCGTGATTTTTTTTTGACCTGATGAGGAAATACTTACTGACTTTTCGAAAATAGTACATGGGCTTTGCGTTCCTCGACAGATACGATGTTCAAGCTTGCGCTGATCTTTGCAATACCCGAGGTGCCGATGGCCAAGGTCAGTCGGGTCCCAATTCTTCGATGCTAAAGCACTGTCTTAACTTGCAATAGGTGGAGGTTGCGCATACTTCAACATTTGGCGGGCCGTGGTTAATGGTATCCCGACTACCTATACATGTAGTATGTACTATCTCGTGGCCGACAAGTCTACTGCAGTGAACTCCGGACAAGGTAAGTTGTTTTTCAAACCTGGTCTTTAGCAACAAATTGGCTCACCATGAGACGGAACCTCAGGTGATTTGCTTGTCACGCTTTCGAGGGGTTACGCCCGAAAGAACGTCCTTCCTGATGGTGGATTCGAGGGGTACAACTGTGTCGGAGATCAATCTTTCTGCTTCACATCCGGATACGCAAACTGGAAAGGTCTTTCCACGGGAATCCTCGATGCCACTGTCTTCCATTACGTCCCCTACGCCCACACTGGACACAGCGTCGGCTTGCTGGGCTCTGCAGACGCAACAGACGCTCTTCCTGGTACTCTTACTCCCGCTGCCCCACTTCAGACTGTCGCAGGCAAGCAGTACTCGATTCAGTTCTTCTTGAACAGTGACTTTAGTGGACCCGACTCCCAGAAAAATGCCTTTGTGGAGTTGCACTGGAATAACCAGATTGTCGACACCATCAAACCCGGATTTACGCACTGGAAGTTCTTCCAATACACCGTCACTGCCAATGGCAATGATATTCTTCAGTTCCACGGTGGTAAAGCCCCCGCTTGGAACTTCATTGACGACGTCAAAGTCTACTTGGCTTGATTTTAGAGATTGGGTTTCGGGCTTGGTGTATTTCCTGATTTCATCGAATGGGATGATTATATATGTGTATGTACGACAAGTGGCCGAGAGATAATCGATGATTATTCGTGTACCCCTTTGTCATCTTGGTTGTTAATTAATTCTTCGAAATATACTCCTATATAGACGAGTAGCCCATAGTATGTTTATTAGACAGACACTTATCAACAGGGTTTGAATACCTGTTCAACATGTTCCTGAAGAATCAATGGCAAAATGCATTGTCATTGTATGATACTTTCTGTCTTGAAATCTTGTGTCAGCCACGGACACTGAAGGTGAATTCGAGATGAGGTTGCGGGTTGCGAGCAGAGTCACTCAAATCTCAAACCAAAAATAAGGGTGATACCCCTTATATCTATCCGGAAGGATGATACTACCGTGTGCATGTTTACATAGAATCAGAAGACTGTATAAGAAGTCTTGCACGAATAAATTATATCCATATGTATCCAAATCGTATACTGCTTCATAGTGATCAGGCTAGTGGATCGAAGTCTCCCCAGTCGTTTTTCGATGCCTTGTTGGACGAACTATTCCACGAGGGCTGAGCGGGCTTAGATGGTGTAAGAATACTGCCCATCATAGGAGATTGACCAGTCATTCCTAATGGCGACGGATTCATTATAGGAGTGCTGGACAACGACGGTGTACCGAAGCTCAAGGGCTGCGAACTACTAGACGATGTACTTGTCGCTAATGAGATATTGTAATTTGGTTTTTGAGGCTGCATTGTTGACGGCGGCAAAATTGTCTGGTTAGATGGTTGAAAGGAAGGTATCGAGTTGAATGCCGTGCTTGATCTTTGTATTGGAGGCGTGATAGATGGTGAGTTACCAGCAAAAGTGTTTAGTTTCGTAGCTGGAGTGTGGACGGATTGTCTCGGCGAAGAAGGTAGCGATTGTGTCGAAGATGCCGGAAGGCTTGGGGTGGACATAGGAGTGGCTTTTGCCGTCTGTAGGTGCAATTGAATGTTAACGATTAGACAGGTCCAACTGAGAACGAATGTCCGCACAGTATCAGTTGTGTCATTGAAAATGCTACCCCAAACGTCATCATCCCATGATGGAGCTTGCGAGCCCGAGGTTTGATTGGCATTACTAGATGTACTAGCACCATCTCCCGCTGTGCCTCTTCCAACTAGGTTCTCAAAGTCGACAGAGCCAGTGAGGACTTGTGTAGACGCCAGCCCATTCACTGCGGTGGCGGATCTATCTTCGATTCGCTGTGAGTCTCTCAAGAACTGGTTGTGCTCTTTCTCCACTCGATCACCAAGTTTGCGTATTACACTCATAAAGCGCTGAAATTGTTCAACATTTAAGACTGTCAACAAGGTCAGTATGTTACAACTTTCGGTCATATGAGGATTCGAGCTTACGGGGACCCATCGACATCGCCCACAGTTGGGGGAGGACTAATGTTGCAACAGCTTCCCTATCAACTTTGAAGCCCATAGCCTCTTGGACAGACAAGGTAGCCATCTTTGAGAGTATGAGTCCTTAAGTATTGGAGTACAAGTTTTAGTGTAAGATTTGCATACCATCACAGCAGGTTCTTTTGTCCGAATCTTTGACAGCAGTGGTACGAGTTTCTGGGTCAGACTGGACTATAGATAAATAGTAAAACACAATTTATTCTATTTCATCTGGAGCAGTAAACGTACCTGATCAAGTGTTTTGACCATCGCTAGAAATGTTGCCAGCGTGGCAAGCTTGACCGTTAAAATACGAGTCTTCGTAAATACCAACTGAACACCGATGTCAGATAATGAAGATTGTTAGACAATGATTACCCACTGCTACTCGGGGGAACATCACCCCCTGGACCTCAGCATAGTCGATGGTGTCGCAAAGCTCCGGGACCAACTTCAAGGCCCGTTCTTGAACCTCGAAAATTGATTCAGCTTTGTTGTGAACTGCACGATACAACGAGAAAGTACTTACCACTGCATGCTCAGACTCCAGTGCATTATAGACCAACGGTAAGACCTCTGCTCGTCACTCAGGACAGTCATCCAAGACTCAACATACCTGTACTCACCAGTTCGAAAAACGACTTTTTCTGTTTTGCTCTGCAGCATCGTCAGGTTGTCAAGGAGTGTCAGCATGTTGGCCGGCGGTTCCTTAACGGTGAATAGTGGTTTGAGACTCGGAAGGACCATGGAAGCAAATTGAGGAGCTGACAGAGCGGAGGAAATAGCAAAGACGTTGGGTAGAATGTAAGGAAGAAGGTGAGTGTCTTTCATCTATGTCAATTCAAATTAGTTCGTTTCTCAAAATTCTTATCAACCTTACCTCCTCCAGAAGACTAGGAAGAATTTTCCTTGTTTTGAGGCCATCTGAGAATCGGCCTAGGACGCCTACTAATCCCTTCATAAAAGAGACCTTTTCTTCACGAGTTTTTGCAGTGAAGTTAGAACGATCGAGGAAATTGAGCGTAGATATGGGCAGCGAGGAGAAAAATGGCTGCGAAGGCAAAGATGTTGGGGTTGGGCGTCCTGCATGATGTCGAGTGATCAAAGAACGAAGGAGTGCTGAAGGTCCGAGATGAGTAAATTATCGAGACAAAGGTATTTCAAGTTTGTCACCTTGGAGATCCTGATCAAGTCTATCCATCCCAGGAACCGCCCGTCCAGCATTCTCCCGCAGGCCCCCCAAACTGCCGTGAGTTTTGAAAGGCGGACTACCTTTACAATGAACGGCATAAATGACGCAACCCAAAGAATACATATCAGAAGCAGTGACGAGTATCTCGTCGAGGGCGTATTCTGGCGCTGTATCCGCAGGAATATTAAAAAATGCCGCTAAGCATTGATAAACAGGGACGCACCCATGTAATCGAAAGAACGTTGTATGTAGGACGGGACTCTTCCATCGAAAGTTGGGAATTCCCATCGCGTGGCGGAGCCATTAGGCTGTAATAATGGTATCGTGAGTCCCAAACCAGATATTTTCCAGTCTCCCTAAATCGCTCGTTAATAAACCGAGTGTCTACACAAAGTTGCGTCCCGGACATACTGCGCTGTTGACGATAATGCTCTCGGGACATATGTTGGAATGTATGAGCTGTGCTGAAGAATGTAGAAAAGAAAGGCCCTTGGATATTTGTATGATTCCTTTTTGTATCTGTTGCAGGCGAGTCGGAACAGGCAGATTCTCTTGAATTCTATGCACAACTCACCTCTACCTCGTCGAGCTCTACCAAAGACGCGAATCTCCCTGATGAAGGGATCGCGAGTTCCAAAGAAGCGAGAATAGGTTCAGTAGCGAATATGAGCTCGTTCCTTGTTTCTTCCAGAGGTTCGACCATCTCTGTTGAAGTAATTGAGACCGCCTCGACACGGGAAGAAGTTCATGCTGCACACCTAAAATAGATGGATGCCTAAGTCGTCCCAATGCTGAAGCCTGGATTGAGAAAGTGTTCTGTCAGCCATCGTATCGGAATAAGTAAAGGAAACGAACCTCCGCCTTCAAAACTTCCAGAACCCTATCTCTTGCGACCGGTCCCACTCGTTCCAATTCTTGAGATCGTTTGTCAAAGGACCATACAGAGACCCGTTTGTTTGTAACTTTGTGCGAAGCGCTTTGGACTTTCCATAATCCAATCGTCACGGTGGGCTTATATGAAGCAGAGAAGGCTGTGTTACTTGTACCAGGGCTCTGTGCAGGTGCGGGGGTAGAGGATCTACTGCCTGAGTTGGATGAGCTCCCGCCGATGTTGTATGACTGAGAGATTGCAGTTCTAGCGAAGAATGAGGATGCCACAGCAAACATGACTGTCGAGGATTAATGACTTCAACGCGTCAAAATTTTACATGGAGACGCGATTCAGTCACGTTCACACTGTTTCATGAGTCTTTGAGGCAAGCCAGAAAGTCAAAGTTATGTTACACTACGAATGTGAATACACGCGATACTTTTCATCAAGACGATAACTCGAGGAGCTGACGCCTACACAATAGTTGAAGTAAACTATACACCCATAATCCCAAGAAACGACGAGAATCCGACGCTGTGAAGGTCAGCAATGCACGGAAGAGACAAGTTAATCGCCAAATGTTAAAAAAAATTCTCAACTTAGCCTTGGCTATCGCTAGAAGAATGATAAGAATAATTCATATAAGAGAAACTCAGTTGTTCGTAAGTTTGAGGAAAGTCGCGGTTTTTACTCGGTACGTATTCGTTTCGAACCTGGAACCGTTGTCAGCGGACAAGTAAGTTAAGTAAGAGCTGTGCAATTTACCTGGAGAACTAGTTGGAGATATAGGGTCTGCATCTTCTTCCACGTCCTGAATAGATCTCTTCGAAGATTTGTTGGACAGAGTTGTAGGACTCTCAGTCGAGTTTTCTTGTGCATCTTCTACCACGGTATTATCCACCTCTTCGTCGTATGAATTCTCGTCCCATTCCTCATAGAAGTCTTCTTCCTGGTCAAAGTTGTTTTCTAAAAGATGGTCAGCCGAAATTTTTAAATTTTCAGGTAGAGCGCCAACCTTTAGAAGTATCTTCCGCGTTGAGTTGGGAGCCTTCATCGACAGCTGAGGTTGGTTCATGTGATAACGTGTCTGGAATATGATGGATGTCAATCAGGCGGATGTACACAGATCGGGAACGAAAACGCATACCGGACTCATCGAAAGTTTCCTCTTGTGGCTCTGTGTTCGTAGGTAAAATTCCGTGTTCAGCATTACACTGAGGTCAAGACATAGTTGAAACCTACCTGTGGAGTCTTGGGGAGGCACGACTTCAGTCTCACCCGATACTGATTCAGTCACCTCAGTTAGATCCTGCAGTCCCTCTTGATCCTGTGAAGACAGATTCGGGTCCTCAAAAGACTCGGTCCCTGCTCCTTGATCGAGATCGGACGTGGGCTGTTCTTCCACCTGGTCACCCTCCTGGTTTTCTGCAAATGTAGTTTCTTCACTTGTTTCAACTTCAGTCGTGTCCGCATTTTCGGAATCGAGTGTCTCTCTGACGTTTGGGACCTCATCTTCTGCGGCTTCCGCTTCGTCTGGCTGCCCTCCCTCTATTTCCGGGACATTATCTTCAGGATTTTCAGCCTCGGAAGCAGTCACCACATCAGCATGTTCTTGTTGAAGTGCCAATCCCTCAGCTTGAGGCTTTTCGACGGATTCTGCATCTGCATAACTTTCACCTGTGGTTTGAGTTTCTGTGGCTGGTGCAGGAACCTCTTGCTGTTCTTCTGGTTGTGGGTTATCTCCGTGATGGTATTCTTCATTTTCTTCATAATGTTGCGACGCGTGGTTTTGATCTGCAAAACGAATCAGACGATGGTGAAGATAGAAATGGACAGATGCATACCTTCTGCATTAGTGTCTTCTTCATAATCTTCATTGGCGATATTGAGGCGTGTCATTTGTCCTTGAAGGGAACGATAGCGAGTTATGAAACGAGGAGTCACTGACTGCAGGCGAAGTCGGAGAGGCCCTGATATGTCGGAGTAGTCGTGTAGTACATTTAGATCATGCAGACTCGTCTCACGAGCAAATATGTTGTCCTAGGGCAACTAGAGTGAGTGATGCGACCAGGAAACGCAGAGCAAAGCAAATACCTCTGAAACGACGAGTTGCAAGTCATAGGCATCCAGAACAAGTTCAGCGTGTGTTAGATCGACAAGCTGCGAGATAAAATTATCGTTACGGAAAGCATCAAAGACTTTGGATAATGGCTCATAGTAGAGGGTGGGATATTCTTGCAGAAGTAGCTCATAAGAGTTGATCGTCCCGTCAGAGGTAGAGGTTTCAGTCTGAGCTGGCTGGTTGAACAAACAAACATCGCGATGATCTGCCAACGTGAGAGTGAGGAGGACTGCGGGAGGCGGGTCAATGTAGACACCATCCGAAATTTCGTGAGGATCTTGAGAATACTCTGCTTCCTGCGGTACCCCGGCGATCTCATCTACAGTTTCGCCGTTATCCGGAGCCTCTCCCGATTGAACAGCATGAGCTGGCTGGTCTATTTTTTCTTCCTCATAAGCCGGAAGTGGCTCAGAGTATGGGACCTGGGGGACCGCATCCTCACCTTGGGGGAGATCAGGAGGTTCATCCACGTTATTAGGCTCGGTGTCTGGTAACGACGGCTCCGAGGCTGCGGTTGTCAAGATTGAAGTAATGGGTTCATCCGCACCATTTTGTGGTGAGGTGGGCTCTGGTTTTTGATCGGCGCGAGGAACCGCAGGACCACTGTCCACAACAGCCTGAGGAAGGGTTCTTGAATCCTGTTCTGATCCATCGAGTGCGTAAAATGGTACTGAATGCGGTTCAGCATCAACAGGGTAATCCGAAGACTCGGCCACACCTGCATCGAGGGCTTGCACCTCCTCTACATCAGTCGTGGCTGGGTAAACATCGTGGATATCTTGAGGATGGGAGGATTGTACCTCAGCAGAAGCAGAAGTAAAATCTGGATCTGCAGAAGGTACAGGAGGAACAGGAGGAGTGGCTTCCGAGGGAGGCT
The DNA here is from genome assembly GCA_004369135.1 of Dendrothele bispora CBS 962.96. Taxonomy (NCBI): domain Eukaryota; kingdom Fungi; phylum Basidiomycota; class Agaricomycetes; order Agaricales; genus Dendrothele; species Dendrothele bispora. The sequence continues at coordinate 712,000 of ML179036.1, forward strand.
GTAGAGGTAAAGTGCCATGGACAGATGGAGAGCTAGTTTCGAAAGAGCCGATGGGATGAGACGCGTCTGTGAAGATAGCATCCTCCAACTCAGAAGCCACGGGGTAGTCTTCCACACCATCTGCCATTTCGTATTCGGGGTTTTCCATGTCGACCTCAACGTCAACTTGTTCCCCGTCAACAGGCGAATACTGTGTCACTTCAGTTTCTTCTTCCATGGCAGACTCGTCCTGGAACCAAGAGTCCATTGAAGGTTGCATTTGAACATCGATATCTATGGAATAATCCATCATTTGAGTGTCATAGTTATCCAACACGGTCGTCATCGTGAGGCGGGTATGAGGGAGAGGAGAAAATGGGAAATGACTTTGTTCTAAAGCAGTGGTCACGAAACTCCCAAAGAATGTCACACTTCGGCTGGGAGCCCGGCTTGCGCACGGGCCAATAACCATGGCAGACACACTCGGTGCAGATGTCGAATATCTCGCAAGAAAAGGATCCAACACTGGCTACCAACTACTCTCCCTTCTAACTCCTCCTGTTTACACCGCTTTCGTCCTGACACGCCATGGTCGCCATGCGTTTTCAATAAATGCCCTTCTTCGCTCAACGTGGGTCGGTGGTCTAAGCGGTATGTACTGCATGAGCCTTTTCATCCCTCAGTAATGCAGCAATTCCGATATCTGTAGGGGCCGTTGGTGGAGCCGGTTTGGCCTACGCTCGCTATTCTGTCTCAGACCCCGAAACGGTCCGAGTCAAGCGCATGCAGGTCGCGTACGATGTGCGTATACATGTTCATCCCAATCTCATTGTGGTCCTGATTCAGTTTCAAAGACAAGTCGCGTGCGTGCTGAAGATCATTCTACCATCGGCGCCATTCTATTCGGTGTGCTCACACCTGCTCTCTTGTGGAAAAGAGCCAAAGTTCTGCATCTGATTCTCGGTGGTGCAGGAATTGGCAGTAGCATTGGATTGTTGACTCACTTAGCGAGGAGTACGTCTGGGGATGTACCTCCAAAAGTCACACTCCCTACACATGCATGAATTCGTTATACAACTACCTAATCCACAACATCCGTCACTGTTTTTCCGGTCTTGAACACGAATGATAAACTAATTTACAATAACAGTGTCCGCGATGTGATTCAACTTCGGCCTTCGTCCTTGAATCGACCATCTATGATGGGGCTGATCACTGGTAAATCATCATCTGGCTCATCCAATCCCTTCTGCATTTCGTTTGAAGTCCTCAGTCCTTTGCCATCAAAAGAATCGACGACGCTCATATGTTCCGTTGCCGCCACACCTAAATTACTCCTGTAGTGTCCCTTTGATCTAGCCTGAATTATGACTTGGCTGACGGCTCGTTTCCAAAGCTGCGAGACAGTTTCGTGCCCATGCCGGATCCGGTGATCTTGTTCACGACGAATCGCATTCCTTGTTGTTTGGCAAATGTCTTGGTACATTGGATGGTTTTCGTTGGCTTGGTTGGCCAATTTGTTGACAAAGTGGGATCCTTTAAAACAATTAGAGGGCATAAGTCAGCTCAAGGAACAAGCCTCACCCAGTAGATATTTGCGGACAATAGAGCTCATGGTTTGACCTTGTTCGTCGTCTACTAAATATCTGTGTCCCTGTAATGCAGAGAAACCGTCATGACCCTCGGCCATGTAATTTCTAGTCACAATTTTGTACTTTCTCCCGTCCTTCGCCCTCTTGACGACCTCTAATTTAGGAGACTGGTCGCCCTTGGGGGTATCCGTACCATTTTCACTGACAAGCCATATACCGAGAACACGAGAACCAGGCTCACGACGGGAATCCCAAGAGACCCGGAGTCCAGAAATGACCGGGAAGCGACCTTCCTGTGCTGGCCAGGTAGAAAGGCCAGCTTCAATTGCGTCCCATATCGATTGGCCATCTAATTCCAACACGACTAGAGGATCATCGAAGGGTAGAATCTCCAAAATATCTCCAAGAGTGATAACTCCTGGGCCGTACTCTGAATCTCCTCTGAGTGTTCCGGCTATGGGGACGTCAGGAATATGATTTGAGATCAGTAAAAGCAGTGATACTAAACTCACCGCAGATCAGAACGCCGTCTGCGCCTCCACCACCACCAACAGTCAAGCAATCATCGTAAGCGTGTCGAATTATGTCGGCAAACCAGTTTCCTGCAGCTGACTATGATAGAGATTACTGTTTAAAGGCATAGAGTAAGAGACCTAGGTGCACCATACCTCAGAGATACGGATAAACTGAGATCTAAGGTCCAGCTGAACGGTGCTTCTACAAACTGGCGCCTTCAAGGCCGACGACACAGAAGACAGCAATTTCTTCAATAAGACCTTCAAGTCTTCACATGATTCGGATCCCGGTTGTGTCTGAAGGCGACAACCTAGAATTTTTTGGTCGAAGACTTTTTGAGCTTGACACGGCAGCTTACCTGAAATACTTTTGATTATCTTCTTCCTCACACTGCCTTCGGGAGTGGGTTCCAAATCCAGTACCATTTCGCTGAGATCTCTGAAGTCGGTTCCACTCTTGACAATAAGTACGTCTCCGTGATCCTCCTCCGCACCCAGGAGAACTTTATCGAAATCGTAATTCTCCCAAGAATTCACTCCTTTGCTGATGTAGTACATATGATCGTGTCCACCCAGCACGAGATCGGCGCCGTGCTCATTAGCCAAGGGTGCATTTTCCTGAGCTGAGGGAGAAAGGGCTTTTATTTGTTTGGCCAAGGAGACGTCCTTCATTGGTCATTAGCCAAGTAACGCTGGCAGAGTTGTTTCTTACATTCGGCACCCTGAAGTCAAGTTGAACAATGCTTGATAAATCTGTGAAATAAAAAAGGTATGTACCTGCAGTGCGTCAACGCGATGATAAGATCGCATTTCATGGCTTCATCATCCTGATTTCGAAGTCGCTTTGAAAGGTCAGTGGTTACTTCGGCCATATCACGATACTCGAACTCGGGTGGCCACGATGAAACAGTTGTAATCCATTCTCTAGAAAGGAATCATAAGGAATTAATCCGGGATTGCCTATCAACACGCATACTTTTCGACTAGGCCGATGACGCCGATTCGAAGGCCGATTCGTTCTACAATCGCATACTCGCGCAAACCTTCCGGAACCTTGGAGGTCGCCTTGTCGACAATGTTGCTCAGAATCCAAGGCTATCGTGCGAATGAGATGTGGGATACAATAACAAAAAGGCGTAACGGACAAACTTGCAATCTTCTATTAGACGCTGTAGATGAGGGTAACCTGGACGATCTCGTTAAAAACCGTTGACTATCTGACTACGAGAGTCATAGTCACCGAAGTCAAAGTCATGGTTTCCTAAGAAGAGACCGTAAATCTGACAGATATTTGCTATGAATACAGTATACGAACCAGTCAAGGACACATCTGGTCGCAAATAATTGATGACAGGGACCTGTAGTAGTATTGAGATTTCGGAGCGTGAATACAAGGAATGGTTTGTGAAAGATCTTCCGCACCATATGACTTCCGCGAGTAACAGAGCTCTCTACAGATGGCGAAAACAAATCTCCCGAAAAGAGTACGAGTCCATCTCTTTCGCCATCCCGTCGTTCGGGCCACTTGCTTCGAACGCGTACAAGGTTAGCCGCAAATTGGGTGACATCGATGGTTTCTTCGGACTTGGAAGACAATTTTTGAGGTTGCACTCGGTATACATCGTTGAAATGTAAAATAGGTAGCGATACGGACATAGCGAAGACCACAGAAAGATGGAGGTACCAGTCCACGTTACGTGTAGTGATAGTATCGTTATGGGTTTTAATATTATGAGACGCGTCATACCGCATACATCAGTTATGTATATGATGATCGATATTCAGACAACGAACGTCTTTGTGGCCAACATCAGTGAAGACAGAGATTTGACACAATGTACATAGACTACTTATTTATATGGACATCTGGATTTCTTTGACCATCTACACAAAACGAGTGTGTATGATTTGGTGCATGATCAGTGTTTAAAACTTCGACTTGATCAAACCGGACATCAAGTCGAAGCTATTCCCATCCGGTTGAAGATCAATAAAACTCTCGCCTCCAGTAGTCGATCCTGTTCTCTCTGGAAGTGTTCGCAGAAGTCCATGATCCAATGTGATGCCGCATATGCGAACTTGCTTTGGAGGATCAACAGTTGTCAGTAACACCAATTGATCGCTATTTCGATAAGGAGTGGTCAGCATAGGAATTAAAGTAATATGAAGACTCTTACGAGTGCAACCATCTCTGAAGGTAAAGATCGATAAAAGGTTCAAAGCTCCCCCGACCGGCCACGAATGTATACCACATTTGCTCAAACTTGGCTAAAATGACAGCAGCAGTTTTCTCCATACTCAGTGGAGAATCAATGTCTTTCTGGAGCTGGTGCAGAGAAAAGATTGGTGGGGGGTTGAGCACATTCACTCCACAACCTGTTTCAAAAAATCACATTAGACCAAAGTCAACGGTGATGCTCGTAGACTTCCCTATAATGATGTCCGCATTCCCATCCGAAAAACTCGTGTTTATGAGAATTCCCCCAATTTTCTTTCGGTCTTTCTCGTCGCTACCAAAAACTGCGTAGATGTCGTTAGGCCATTTGACACGGACAGCTTCGCCCCGCTTCCCAAGAATGGCCTCATCCCTGCACGCTTCTGCAACCGCAAGCCCGAAGAGATACTGTACAAAGACTAGCTTGTTGGAGGGAAATGATGAAAGAGACACCCGCAAGTGCAAGGAGAACTGGAGGCACCCCGGTGGGGAGATCCATGAGTTTGTACCTCTACCACGTCCCGCTAGTTGATGAGATGCCAGCGATAGTATCGGCGTCGGAAGTCGTGCAAGCAGATGAGAATTCCTGTAATGAAAATAAATCTCCACATCTGGTATGGAGTAAAGTGGTCTGACCTGACTCACTTTTCCAGCATAGTCTGTGTACTGGTAACGGCCTCACTATAGAACATAACTTCACCACAACCCCATTCCCCCGATTCAGAAACAAGACCGGCTTTATCACGGGCCTCGGACAGTGTACGGAAGTACAAGTCCAAGTCAAAGAGTGGTGTCTGCGTGCGGTCTGGTAACTTGCCGTCCTCGCAGATAATGACAAGTTTTGGCTGCCAGGTAGATGGATCAGATTCCTCGACCTGAGATTCACGTATTTCTGTTAGAATTTGCCCGCTATCTTCTAGGCCATGAAATTGGAAGGTATCATTAGCATCTTCAAAGGTTTTAAGTTCGGAAGTAGGTGAGGGACGCGCGATGTTGTCGAGAATAGCAGATACTAATCCCTGCCGAGCAGGATGTGATACAAGGAATTGAGGGAACGGACGAGAGATTTTCGGAGGTGAAGATGGTGTTAGACCAAGGGAAGACAAAAGATGCTTCAGGATGTCCCTTCGATGTAGTTCAGCTTGAGCGACATCTTGTCGTAGAAGGTCTCTGGAAATTAACGAAGCTGGTTCTTCTGTCAAAGGATATTCGGGACTAAGAGTGCAAAACGCAATGCGTCCCTCCCCAACATTGCATTTCATAATCGCTGCCTTCCCAGAGTTTTGTCCAGTATATGTTGCTAAGATATCGGCATTCTTTGCGTTTTCGATGTCGGACAAGTCCCCTTGCCCATTACGATATACTCCGTTCACAATTGTGCCGTTGGACGTCTGGATATCCACGAACTGAGCAGGACCAGATCGCCAGCTTGGGTAGATAAAGGACCCACTCTTTCGATCAAAGAATCGAAGTGTCTGATCATTAGAGCCACTTAAACTAGCCTGCATTGCAGTGAAATCAGGTCCTGCTCGTGAAGGACATCGAGCACCTGCAGAAAGACAAAGGATAGATCCTCCTCTTTCGACAAATGTATTAATCGATGGAGTGGACTGAGCAACAGCTGAACGACATTCGGGAAACACAAACAGCGCACAAGAAGTAACCCAAGGTTGAGTCTTGAGTGTTGCAACGGGAATCAGTTGCACGGAATAGTTGGGAACAAGAAGCCGAAATGTGGATAGCGTGTGCTTTAGAGACGCAGGTAAGACCTCAGGTCCTGAGTACACAAGGATGTTCATAATGAGGTTCGCAAACTCTTAATTACCGTGACCGGATATATACCCCATGACCCCGAGATTCACTGCCAGTGTGTCAAATTCATCGGAAGTACTATAGTTCTGGTTGTACTCCTTAGGGGGATCTCTTCTCGAATGGTATTATCAGACCTATACATTATGTTTGGATAGCTAATTAGATCTAGGACATATACGTTCTGTAGCGCATGCATAAACGATATTCATTAACTTTCAAGTCAGCTATTTAATTATAGAACTATAATCTTGATTAGAGGAGACACGCATAGTTCTGATGCTTTATATTAGTCCACTAGACGATACAACAGACTAGATCTAAGTTATTCAAAACACATTAATGTAAAGTAAGAGTAACGCGTACGAGTCCGACAATGTATTTCAATACGAGAACTGCCCAACCAGAGCTGTACCAGTACTTGCTTGGGCCGTCGATGAATTTGACAATAAATCATGGCACCGATAGACATTTGAGAGTGGAATCGGAAGAGTCAACGGGCTTCTTTGAGGCTCCAATAGTAGAGATATTTCATTTGAACCAATGATACAGGGATTGTTCAAGAATTGGCCTTGCTCTCAGAACAGGTTTAGACATTGCCGTCCTTGGACACTACCGATGAGCGGGATTTTGATGGGGGTTGAAATTCGAAAGGATTTGGAGAATTTGGTGTTGACTCGTTCATTTCTCGTGAACTCTCGACCGATAACTCGAGAGGTATGGTGAACGTCTGATCGTCTGCTAACTCGATGAGCTGAATGCAATGAGAAAACAAAAGGAAAAAGAGATGAGGCATACAGCTTGAGTCTCGGTTTACACGGGTGCGAAGAGCAATTGACTCCGGAGGGACTCCTTCAACGACAGTACCATGGGCTATTTGGGTCGTAGAACGTGTTGGGGTTTCGTCGTGACCCATTTGCTTGAGAAGTAAGAAGTTGGTTAACAGGGTTAAAGTGTATACTCGACCTAAGATCATAAAGATCACTAAACAACCTGAGATAACTGTCGGTCGTCTTCATAAATTACTTTATCTTGACAATAAATACCTGTGCCCTCGTCTGCCAGGGTGAGAATAAGAACCATTACAGTTGCTGAGGCGGTCACCATACCACAAGTAAAAGCATGAACAGAAAAGCGATGAAGAAGACTATGAGGGTGTAAACGCGCGGAATCCGGATCAAGGCGACAGAACCAGATTGTTTCACCTTTTGGTACTTAAATAGTTGGTTGTAATACGTCGTAGCGCGATGGTCAACGCAATGGCTATGAGGATATCTGCGGCAGTTGAGATTATAGATGCGACTCTAAGTTCCACTGGAGGGTCAGAGTGATATTTTATCGTGCTTGAGACTGAGCTTACTCTATAGCAGTGTTCCTAAAACTAGGCTGAAACGATGGGTCTGATGGGTCTATCAGCTGCCAGATAGCACCCAAATGTCCTAGCACTAACTAAGGAGAACTGAATGAATTTTCAAGAATAGGCGTTTATCGAACTGCACGCACATGAGAGACAATAAGAAGGCTTATGCCTGCTGTTACTATCCGATTTTTCGTTCTGTAAGGATTTTTGAGATCATGAAAATTTCGGGTCGTCGACCTGCGCACATCATGTAGTACCGGCGGGTGAAAAACACTTGACATATCGTACTTGGGGCGAATGTCAGAATGATATTGACGCTGAGAGGCCACACGATACTGGGGGGAATGCCTGTAATATGGTTTCAGCGAGAATGTTATTCAAGCTGTGAGGCCGAAATCTGACCTTCCGAAGCAATAATATACTTTTGATGCCTGGTCAGCATCACGTCTAAGAACAACATCGAAAAACGTACCAAATAGGCGTAATAACAGAATACAATGGAAGAAGCAGTGTCGAATAGCAATGCCAATAAGAGACTCCACTTATAAAAAGGACCAGGCCTAGTCTTTGTGAAGTAGTAGAGGCTCAGGAGAACTTCTGTAGTGTATAGGAGAATGTTGAACCATGAAGCGACGAGCGTGGCCGTTCTGCCCATGAGCAGTGAGCACGTTAGCACAACAAATTTAACGAATGGTTGACAATACCGGATGCTCACGATTCTTTTCTGAGTATTGAATCCATAGAGGTTTTCAGGAAAACCTGGGGGTGCACGGGTAGACTGACGGCACTCTTCCTCCTTTATATCAACGTACGTTAATTACTACATGTCGTAAGCAGGTATGGTGGTGGTAAACAGGATTCATTCGTACTCTCGATATCCCAGCATTCATGAATATGCTACTTATTGGAGTTTGGCTCAAGCATGGTATATGCATGATATGCGATAACTTGCATCAGCTTGATGACAGGAAGCTCTGCGGTGACCCGAAGGAACTTTAAACTTTGAATGGCAAGATCAAGAGGTCCAAGATTTAACCGATTCTGACACGGTCTCACGAGGGGGGGGGTGTCTATTCAGTAGACATGCCGATATGCGGCCAATGCCAAAGGCTCTGACGAAGTGACGTATCCCAAACCACCACTATTCACGTCGCGCAACGCGTCGCTGTCGACGCGTTCTCGTTACAATAAGCACTCGGTATGACTCTCTGTAGATACTTAGTACTTATACCCAAAGTCTTTCTCATAATGTACATACCGATGTGTCCCAGCTGCATGTCTATAGTCAGCAGCCCCTAACTTCTTCTAGTTTTCTTGGAACCGATGTCTCTGTTGTACTGCTAAAGGGAAAAACCTATGCAGTCAAGACACGTCGTGATGCTGATGCCATTCTTTTTGCGCAATGCTCTCTTTGTAAGAGAAATACACTGTGGGCAAGGTACTCACTTCAGAAACTTGGATCGGCATAAGTATTAGTCGGCGCGGTTCATCACGTGAAGTTGGCTGGGTCCAGATCGGACGGATCTCGCACCTCTTGGGCAAGATGTGTCGTGGAAATCTACGAGTTCAGTTAACCCTGACTCGGAATTGCGGGTGGGAATTTAGCGGCAGGCAAGCAGAAACGGCCGGTTTATAATGCACAGTCACCATATCCCCAGCCACTTCGTCGTTCCTTCAGTCTGAGTTTGAGTATCTAAACCTCATTGTAGGTTCGAGGTTTCCGGCATGGGAATACATAGATACTGAAAAAGGACTAATACCACCTATCATCAGGTGCTCCCAACTGAAATTACTGAATCCTCCCCAGAATCTCACGTTCAATTGAACGTATACCAGCGAAGAGTTCATTCAAGGAAAGAATTACCCATGCATCATAACTGTGCGTGACCGCGCGCTGTCTCTTCTCCTCCGTGTCCCTTTACGAAGAACACATCCCTCTTCTCCCCAACATGTCAGCAAGCATCAGTGAAACTACCCGAAATGTCCAGCCCATCATTGCATGCATTCTTGCCCTAGTGCTATATTCTGCCCTAAGGTGGGTCAATACCAGGAACAAGATGCCTCCTGGGCCCCTTGGTATACCCTTTCTTGGAAGCCGGCATCAAATGCCAATATTGAAGCCGTGGCGGAAGTTTACAGAATGGAATAAACATTATGGTACTCAGACCAAATTCTTAGTAGTTTCCCCGTCGAAACTGACATGTTCAAGGTTCTGTCGTTTCCCTCTTTTTGGGGTCAACTCCTGTTATAGGTGTGTTTATTCGCCCTGGAATTACTTTTGCATAAGCGTAAACACATCCATAGTGCTAGGTAGTGCGCAAGTGGCTTGGGATCTCTTGGAAAAACGATCCGAAATCTATTCGAGTCGTCCACGATTTGTCGTAGCGTAAGAAATCCTTAGTCTTTTTACATCTATGTTTGATGAAACCTGTGGTCAACAGAGGAGAAATATTATCGGACAATCACCGGGGTCTCATGCTCTCTAATGCTACCTCGCTTTGGCGCAAGTGGAGAAAAGTAGGATATCACGGACCTTTTGCCTGTTTCCCTCCTTATAAGACCTCCTGAATGTCATGTCAACAGATTCTTCATAATGGATTTCATGTACGGAAGTCGGAAAACTACAAAGAAATCCAGTCCCTGGAATCGAAAGTGCTTTTGCAACAGATCCTCACTAACCCAGATGATTACGAAAAACATTTGCAAAGGTAGAATGGGCTAGAAGAAACTAGTATGATTGAAATGCTGAATGATTTGTAGATTCGCTGCTAGTGTGGTAACTTCCGTCACGTACGGAAGGCGGGTAGACAGCGTAGATGAGTGGATTGTAAAAGAGAACATGGATTCCATGGCTTGTAAGTTGAAGCAGGAAGTCGCTCTTTTTTTCATTCAACTAATCAACCATGGCACCAGATCTAACGAGGTACGGGTGTCAATTCTCGAAACGGTCCCGATACTCAGCACTCAAGCAAACATGAATTTAGCGTCAAGTATGGCTTTCTTTTCTTCAATATATTGCGCACATATTGAAACAAGATTAAGCATACCCGGTAAATACATTGTAGAATCGTGGCCCTGGCTGCTATCGCTTCCAGTAAGTATTATTCAAACGCTTTCCGCAGGTCAGAATGAATCCTTAGTCCAACTAGCGATCTTGGCAATGGTTCCGCCGGGAACCAGAGGAGCGCAAGAAAAAAGATGTTCATTTTCTTACCTACCTTCTCAATGATGTCAGAACTCGTATGAACGCAGGGACAAGCCCAGACTGTTTAGCGTCGCAATGCCTGATCGACATTGACAAGATCGGGATGACCGAACTTGAACTAGCCTATTCAGTATCCAGTCCTTTCGGTGCCGGAATTGAGACAGTGAGTGCGCGATGTACTCGATTCATACGACTAACTGACTGCGTTAGACCGCGGGTACTCTCGTTGTTTTTATCTGTAATTATTTCAGCTTTGAATTTTATAATAGTACTGATTAGGGATTTTTACCAGTGGCAATGCTCCACTATCCTTCCGTCATGAAGAAGGCTCAAACAGAATTGGATTCAGTTGTGGGTCATGAGCGATTACCTGAATACGAAGACCGCCTGAATCTGCCGTACATCAATGCTCTTGTCAACGAAACTCTGAGGTGTGTAAAGCAGTCTTCGCCGCCTTTCAAGCAATTCAAAAATTGTATTCAGATGGCGTCCTGTGGCTATTCTCGGAGGGACACCTCATGCGGTCACTGCCGACGATGTATACAAAGGACTGCAAGTCAAACTGGTTTGCACATGAAAAAGTATACTCACTTTTGAGTCATGTAGGTATATTCCTCGAGGGTCGACGATTTTTGCGAACTTCGAGTAAGTCGGCCAGGTAATTAATGGTTCCCTTTCTCATGGAATCAAATTGTATCCAGTCGTATGATGCACGAGCCAGAGATGTTTCCAGAACCGGAGACTTTTCGACCAGAACGCTTTTTAGAGACCGACGATCCCCGGCTCCAGACATTTGATCTTCCCTTTGGTTTCGGACGTCGACAGTGTCCTGGTATGCACCTCGCACTGAATTCTGTGTTCATCAACATCTCGAGACTGCTGTGGGGCTTTGAAATTACTCCCAAGCTCGACAAGGAGGGGAACAAGATTCTGCCTGGTAATCGAACTGCCGCAAACTTCGCGATTATGCCTGCCTCCTGATAATATATTTGTGTTTATAGATCCCTCCAATTTTACGAACGGTTTCAACTCTAAACCGGTTAGTTTCGAATGCCAAATCGTCCCTCGCAATGCATCAGTGGTGAGGTGCATAGAGGCTGAATATCATGAAGCTAAGGGGAAACTAAGTGGCTGGGCATGAGCTTAGTTTTTACTTAGTGGACGAATCGCAATCTTCATGCAGCGCATTCGTATTCGGTTACTCGATTCTATGTGGCTATCGATGATTATTATCACCTCAAAATACACATGCATATGTAGTTCTCAACCCTACGCAATAACTTCGGTTCTCGTAAAGACTTCAGGTCTAACACCCCATGTTCAACTTATTTGATCCCTGTCGCTCGCTCTTGAGAATCGTATATGTACTTGGGGCAAATGGAAGACGGCGACTTGAATTTTATTTTACCTTTGCAAAAGATATAATCCGGGAGTGGACAAGAACTAGTACTGGCTCGAGCAAACTATTGGAGACTGCTCGATTGTTTAACGTACTCCTGCTAACGAAAATTTCTACCAACTTGCAGACATATCTTCAACATTGACATTCTCCAAAGCTAACTAGACGAGAAAGACTCAGAAATACGCACGAAATGTATTGATTGCTAGAGTAAAAGTGACGAATTGAAGAAAAACTGATGTTGGGGGACCGGGGAAGTCTAATAGAAAAAGAATTCGTCAAACATTGTCTGCCGACATGTCTACATTTTAGATTTCTCTTCTATTTTTCGTATGATCTGATTTTGTACGACGAGCAGCAATGCATAGAGCATTTCAATGCGCTGCGGTTGCACCATCAGTTATAGATTCAGGTCAAAGGGAGCAAGGTCTTGTACTCACAGGCACTGGTACGTTTCGACTCCTGGCCATTCGAACCACTTCTCCGACAATGACTTCTACCTCAAGTGGAGTGCCATTCCGAAGGTCAAGAAGCATACTAGGGACATGAACGCTTTCGGGTTTAACGTGAAGTGCTCTCGTATTCGCGATCGTTCGCTGAACGAGGTCAGAAGGCAGACCGTCTTCGCTATCAGGAAAGCCCAAAGCACGCCCTGAAACAGAACGGTCGTGTATGAGCGTGTAGAAACGGCTAAGAAGAATAAATTATCATGAACCTAGCGTGAGTAGTTCTTGTAACGTGGCATCGAGAGCGGGAATTGTATATTCTCTGATACGATGCGCAGTTTTCGGTGCAATATAAGGGCTATAGGTCACAGCGGGATCTTTTGGGGGGTCACGGAAGATAGCGGGTAAAGTAGAACTGGTTAGTAAATAATATTGTATCAGAATACTCAAATCATGATCATGAGACTTAGAAAGCGTACTTTGTAAGAGTCGCAAGTGAGGCAAACGCCAAATTCCAGAAGTTTTTCGCAAACTTCCGGCTTTGAATCTCAGCCACAACAGAGACCGTACTCCCTCCGGCTTTGAGTATGGATGCGATTCCATTTAAAATTTCTGACTCCTCAGGTGTATTAGAAGTGGCGGTAAAGCTGTCTGGTCGATATACACCGAGTGTTGGACGATCCTGCCGGTGCGATGATCAGCGATAAAGCAAGCGAGGACGAAGGGACATACAAAACCACTGTGTTCCACCACGTCTGGACTACGGAGGTTTGTAGCGATCCATAAGCACGTACCGATGACCTTAGGTTGTTCTTGATCTAATGCTTTTATAGCATTGTACAAATCTCTTTCCACGTTGAGTCCGTTTTGTAGGATCACATAGGCCGGTTGACGAAAATTTTCGGTATATGGCCTAGAAAGTAAAGGAGCTAAAACTTGGGGAGTCGTCGTGAGATCTGGTATGGCCTTCGTAGTAAGAATGACATAGTCGTAGGATCTGTCAGCAGCGCTTGAGACAGAGTTGCACACTTTGAATTTTTTATGAGATGATCAAGAGAAAAAAGTGTACAAAATACTGACACCGGTCTGGTTTCCAGCCGACTACGTCTCCATACTTCTCACTCTTGATGTGCATTCCATTTTCTTTCGGGACGAGTCGTGGGTCAGAGTACTTTGGTTGAAAATGAGAATGCCACTGACTGTTCACTGCGTCAAAATTACTTCTAGCTACGGCTGTTACAACTGCACGTTCACTGCGCTTGCAGATTAAGCTGACTATACATATACTAAAGTCATAAAGGCCAAGAAAAAAAGGACGGTTGAGATTGAACACTTACATATCGTCCCAACTGCCCCAAATCCTACAACAAGGATCTCCTTTGAGGCCATCGCGGATGCTTTGGTGACGGTACTGGTAATCTGAGTCCGAATTTCCGGAACTTGGTTATTTTCCGAAGCCGGCCCGGACGAACTTGTAATCCCGCTTCATCGCACTATCAATGTCCAGTTCCAAAGTCGTACCCTGGCGCCCTGACGATGGTTCAAAGCCCACTCCAGAAGAACCTGGGAGCGACACTTTTCGGCCTGAAATCTTGGATTTAATCGAACACAAGATCGACGAACTCAGTGATGATCTGAGAAGACTTAGTCTAGATATACATGGTATGCTTATGGTGATCAGAATGTCTTTGCTTCAGTATCTCACTAGCACATCCAGCACATCCGGAGCTTGGATTTGAGGAAGTGTACGTATCAAAGCCTTCTTTATTCGCTGCACCATTAATATAAGTATCTAGATATACCCATGACGTATTGAGTTCATTCATGTCAAAGCAAGGCTTCGAGGTGAAGACACATTATCTTCTTGATACAGCCTGGCTGGCCACCTTCAAACACGGAAAAGGAGGAAGAACCATCGGTGTTAATTCTGAGGTTGATTTTAATACTTTGATTGTGAGATTCCATTTCTGAAAAATTCTACTTATGGACAGATGGATGCACTCAGAGGCATAGGACATGCTTGTGGACATAATCTGATCGCCATAGCCGGTGTCGCTGTTGCGTGCGCTATGAAAGCAGTACTTGAGAGATTTGATATCTCGGGAACAATCCAGCTTCTAGGAACCCCTGCAGAGGAGGGAGGTGGTGGAAAGTGTGATTTATTGGATAGAGGCGCATACAAGGATATGGCTATCTGTTTAATGCACGTTTTCAAATATCATCTACTTTTTGTTGTGCTAAAAACGTATCAAAGGTGCCATCCAGCTCCCGGTCCTACCGGGTCGGTATCCTTGAGCAGTTGCCTCGCTGCTCAACAGTGCGAGGTGGAGTACTTCGGGCACACGTTGGCATCCCGCCTCGAGCGTTCGTATGCCACATTACTTACATTTCGATTTCTAGTGCCCATGCTGCTCTCTCACCCTGGGAAGGTATCAATGCACTTGACGCTGCTGTTCTTGCCTATACCAATATCGGGGCGCTACGTCAACAGCTGAAACCTAATGTTCGAGTTCATGGGATATTCGAGGGGAGAGACTGGGCTACCAACAGTATGTGACCTTACGGTGATCTTCATAATCATGTCTGATCCCGATTATCTAGTCATTCCTGATTATGCCAAGTACAGGTAAGGGTGTCCAGGTACACAATCCAAATTTGCTTGATCACCCTTTTCCAGTTTCTGGGTTCGCTCTACCAACCGTGTCGACCAGGAAACCGCTTTCAAACGTGTTCTCCCCTGCTTGGAGTAAGTCATCTCTTAACCTCTTTACGATAATTCTTCATTCTACATACCACGTAAGAGCATCGGCGAAAGCGACAGGATGCAATCATAAGATCACAATGAAGAAACAATTTTTGGACATACGACAGAACAAAGCCCTGGGTGAGTATACGGATTGGCTCATATCCCCTCGATCTAAAATTCGGTGTCGAACAGGGGACGAGGTTGCAAGGATCGTAAGATCTAGATATGGAGCGATTGATTATGAATGGGGAATTAAGGACGCCTCTGTAAGAATACTGATAATTTCCTAGCTGACTCTAGTAATTTAATTTGCTTTCTCCATCGCAGACGGACTTTGTAAGTGTTCTATTTCCTAAAATTTGTACATGTGCTTATGTGTATGTTAGGGAAATGTCACTTACGGTCCGTATACTTAGTCTTCTCTTTGCGAAGGTCTTATCTGAACAATGGCCTAGAAATACCCTCTCTGCATCCTGGGTTCGCGATCCCAACGATCGAAAATGGCGGTAACCATACTTCTGCTTTCGAGAGGGCAGCGGCAACCATTGAGGCTCACAATGCGTGTCTCGACGTCTCAAAAGCACTGGCTACGACTGGTATCAGGGCTTTGATTGACGATGAATTTTTCAGTGAGGTAAGGGTCCGAACATTCTGGTCAAGTTCGCCCTTTCATCTGTCAACAGGTTCAAAGAGCTTTTGAAGAGGATAAGAAGGTTAGATGAAGAGAGTGTGAAGAGTAATAATCCAAATTGATTCTTTAAGTCAATCCTTTACATATGTAAATCTGTACTCATCATATACGCAATCTTGATTTCGAGTCTATAAGTAATTCTATGCATTGGCTTCACTATAGGCCCTTATGTCATTGCAAGTACTTCCATCAATCTGACTTATCATGGTAAATCATCAACCAAAACACGTATTGAGCCGAACTCATGACTTCCGGACCCCAGAAGAGAGAAATTTTACTTGTCGGGTTTGGAGCCATTGGTGCTGTTTGTAAGTTTGATTATTTCACTTCTGATGATTTGATTCTTAGAGCGCTTCGAACCCGAAAGACTCGTTGGTAGTTGACAGAAGTGGACTAGCACGAATCACAGTTGTAGCCAGAAGTAATTTCAATGAAGTCAATGGTAAATGGGGATTTGTCCTTGTCCTTGATTGTCCATCCTAAGCGGCAAACGTAACTAGATCATGGAATGCGCTTTGAAAGCAAGAAGTATGGTGAAATAAACGGCTGGAAGCCTGATAGATGTAGGTGTTTGTTCAATCGGTATAGTTAAGCCTCGACTCTCACCCTTCTCAAGTATGCAGATCCGTGGCAGAGGCCGCAGATAGGTCTTACGACTACGTGTTAGTCGCCACCAAAGCCGTTCCCGACATTATCACTACTCCAGAGATACTCGAACCTCTTCTGACAGCGCCGTATATCGATAGGTTCCCTCAACCTACTTATATGCTTCTACAGAATGGTATCAATGTAGAGCTGGATCTATATCATGCCGTCAAGAAACTTGGACAAGGGGAGCCCAGGATCATCGACAGTACTTTGTACATCTTTTGCAATTTACTTGCCCCTGACATCTGTGAACATGGAGAATCTGTGAGTTCGTCGTGTTCCAAAGAGGAATGGCGTTTATCGTTCTCAAATCGAATTTTGTACTCGCTCAGGATCGACTAGAAATAGGAATCTACAGACATGAGGACAACTTTACCCTCGTCAATTCAGCTGCTGAACTGGAGATACTCGATGGCATTGCTGGGATTCTCAAAGAGGGTGGTGGAACAATCGAGATTGCGGGCGAGATGTGAGTTTTCTTGTCTTCATGTCCCGTTGCTGATTTTGACACCAGTGAGTTAGACAGAGAAAGAAATTCGCAAAAGATTACTTCAACATGGGTTACGCAACTTTTTCTACGCTCACCAGGTACGTTGCGAACAATGCGAAGTAGTCTCTGTTCTTTCAATTGATCAACAACACCTCGTCTTTCAGTTATACTGTCCCTGCGTTTTTCCGCCCACCACCAAGTGATCCATCATTGCATTACAGCCCCTATGTCCACCCCAAGACAGCAGACCGCATACAAGAATACACACTAGGAGCGCTCAAAGCAACCTTCGCAGAAATGGAATCTGTAGGTGTGTAATGATACTCTCCGTGCTTTCGGTTCGTCAAGAACCTGATATCGCTGTACAGCGCGTGCTCTAGGTTATCCCGACTCAGAAGAAGGGATTCCTTCTAGTTTTACAAAGCACGCCTTCGATTGGAATAGGGAGTTACACATGAGACCCGACAATACACATGTGTCGAGTATGTTGTTGGATGCGAGAAAGGGTTTGCCAATAGAGTGCGAAGTCATAGTAGGGGAGGTAGTTCGGATGGCAAGGAAACTTGATGTTCCCGTTCCAGTGAGCAGCCAGCCTTTTTTGTAGAAGATCCTTATTGATGATACTTACCCACTTAGCGTATCGAGATGTTGTATGCTCTCCTGTTAGTGGTCCAAAATCAGACAATTAGAAGGATGGAAGAAGCGAAGCATTGAGCGGTGTAGTATATATAGTCATCAGATGGGAGAACATGTTTATGAAGATAGAAACTAAGATATGTCTAGCCCAGATTCCCTGACAGTTGTAATCCCAAAAAGAAAAACTGATCCTCCTTTATTCTTGTTGTATTAGTACTATTAGCCTCAGGTATTCTTCACCAAAACCTTCTTCAGATTATCGTTCTCTTGTTCCAGTTTCTCCAATTCCTTTTCTGCCTTTGCCATTTTCTTGAGGAGGTACTGGGCCCGATCCTTCGACGGATCGCTGAATTGAAGATACCCAGAGAACTCGCCCTTGATCTCTTTAAGGGAAAGCAGTTCTGTTTCACAAGATTTGATAGTATCAACTGCTGCTGTGATCAGTTTGTTGTTGTATGCGATTTCTTGGGTTGCTCGGAAAACTGGGTCTAGAGATTGTGCGACGCTTTAGTATGTTGAGAAACATTTATGCAGGATAGAAAGAACCAACCGTTTACGAGACGCTCAAAGACGTAGCGATAGACGGGCCTGCCAGGTCGGATTACGCTCGGCCGACCTGTAGATTTGTTAGTTGAGGGACATGAAAGAAAAGCGCTAGTTGGGTCTCGTACCGTGAACGGTCCCTATAGTTATGAGCTCGGCCTCTTCCATACTTCTCAATGCCGACTCATCGCCTTTGAAAGGGAAATTAAGGAGAACATCATGGTAAGGGATCTAATTGGGATAAAAACATCAGACATTCTGAAAGAACGGACAGCGATATGAAAACGTTTAGCATACCTGCGCCTCCTTAGCTAGCGACTTCATAACCGCCCATGCCTGCTCTCTCCCCCAGGGTAGACCTTTAGCATCCTCTGCATCATCTCCAAACGTACTCTTTCTCAACTCTCTCACTCCTCGGTTGATGATGTCTTCGACACCTTCCTTGATGGTAACACCGGTGCTTACTTTGTACACGAGCTAAGGGTAGAGAGTTAAAACGAACACCGCTGGCAGGCTCTAGTCCGGATAACTCACGCTCTCCAGATCACTGGATCTACCACCTAGTCTCTCGATATACGCAATCTCCTCTCGGTTGAGGTCGACTTTGGCGTTGGTGTCCTTGAGTTTTTGCTCAACAAAGGAGAGGGCGCTCTTGGAATCAGCGTCGTAAAAGGCGATGTAATTCAGAGGTTTTGACGGTAGAGCTGAAGCGGTTTCGAATCAATCTTGGCGTCAAACACGGAAGATAGTCACAAAGTGCACATAGTACCCCACCTTTTGTCAATTTCCTGGCGTTTTCTCTGTTGTCACTAATTACAATAACATGCGCAATCTATGTCCAGTCATTGGCATCGCGAATCACGATCACAGTAGGAAAAAAACAAACTCACCTGACTTTCTGCCAACCTTGCTGCCCATGTCGCGACGACATTCATGATCTCTTCCCTATGCATCCCACCCTTGGAAGCATAGCTCCTAATGACAACGACAGGAAGAGGATCTGAAATGTTAGCTTCATTCTTTTGTCTCTTCGCTGCCTGTCCTTCCTGCTGTTTCTCCTGCGATTCAGCTGGCGCATCTCCCGTCGAGTCTTGGATTTTCTCATCGCCAACACCGAGCTCACTGATGACACCATTCCCAGATACACAATCAAGTCTGCCGTCATGAGATGCAGCTGGTGGCTTTGTCTGTTTCTGTTGTTTAGCTTCCTCCTTCTTCCTCTTTTGGGCTTCTTTTTCGATCTGCTCACGGTGCGCAGAGCCCACTTTCTTCAACGCAGTCGCTACGACGTTGAGGATTTGTTGCAGTTGCTCCTCTATCGAGGTGCTGAATCCCGCTGGAAATTAGAGATTTTTATGTCAGTTCGAGTCTTTATTTCTGATGGTTGGCTACTAGCAGTACCTTTTTGTCCGATCAAACCGGCACTGGCCAAGTCTATGAGATTGTTCATGGAATTAAGGAACGAGAACACTGGCATGTAACCGGTCTCTTTCGCGAGGGCACTGAGTAGTTGAACGTCAGATGTGGATTTCTGAAGTTCCCGACAGTCGATCACGAGAGTCTTCCTTTACATTGGTATGAGGTTTATCAGTCTTCTGTGGTTCAAGGATAAAATAAAAATGGTTTACCTATCCACTTCTTTGAGAACGGATTCTACCATGATAGTCTTGCCGCTTCCTTGAGGACCGTATACGAAAGCAACCGTCCCTGGAAGAATAGTGTTTAAAAAGGGTAAGGTATGACTGAGGAACACTGTACTTGGTTGGTCTGAAAGGTATGCCAAAATTGCATCCTTTGCGTCTTTCCTCTCTTGCCAAACCTCTTCAATAGGAAGTGTGGAGGGATGAGCCGGAGTGTATAACCTCTCCAGGGTGTTGGCCTTAAGCCACTTGTAGATTGTAAATTCTTTGGAAAAAGTTATTGTCACAAAAACAAATGATCGAGTTGAATGTGTACCGTTGAGGTCGAACCAATCAAGCATTTTGCCTTGCACCATAAAAATACGTATAGGATCGAAGACCTTGTGTATGTTATATTAAAACGTCGGACAATTGAATAGGAATGAAAGACTTACGATGTATGTCAAGGTTCCGAGGAGAAAGAATAAGACTGGTAGCACGACTCGGGGATGGCTCGAGACCCAATCGCGTATAACATGAGCTTGTATCGGATATTGATAGAAACATCGCAATTTTGTTAACGTGCCTCCTGCGCCCTGGACCTGAAAACCGTGTATAACGTTTCTGGCGACAGTAGCGTCTCTAAGTCGGTGGAAAGTCACGACAGACGAGCGCAACGTGCCAGAAGGGACAGGGGTGGGTTCTGTGACGTCTGAAATTCGACCATACGGCTGAGGTAGATGATTATGCACGATAGTGACCGGAGGTCAAGGAAAACATACCCGAAGGAGGCTATATAAAGTTTCCTGTGGAACGTCTGGCCCCTCGAAAGAGACCTTGATCATATGTGAAGCAAAGCGGTCCATATCCTAAATAAAGATTCAAAATCACTGATCATCTGCATTTGGTTCAGTCGCGTTCACTCACTTCGGGCCAAGGATTTCCTCGCACTGTCCAAACTTTATTGAGACGCCTGCTCCACCACGAGGTGACTTGAGCGTTATTCGTGAGCTGTTTCTCTATTGCTTCCCGTATTCTTCTCAAGGCTTCTTCCGAGTCAGAGTCATATTCGAAACGCACGAACACGCCGCCGTCTTTAGGGTGAGGATCCAACGAGAGAACTTGAAAGTTCTGTTCCTTTACAGCGGAGAGAGACTGCTTGAGGGAAGTCAAGAGGGGTTCTGCACGTAGGTTTCCTATGTAACGCCGAGGACTAGATGAACGGGTCAGATGAGAATCATCTTTCGTGAATGAAGACGCACTCGAAACGGCCGACTTGGATTGGAAAAACAGAGTCCACAAATACACATCCTTCCCGAGCTTGTGTCTGTCGAAATTGGCGTTAGTAACTGATCTTCTGATAGGAATTGGGACCTACATTTGTGAAGAAACATCTGATCGAAGAGCGAGCAGAAGGACCGGACACGGCCACCAGTCGTCGGAGCATCATGGTCGGAGACGGAGGAGAAGCCTCGGAATCATTGACGTCACTCAATAAACTTTTTGTACATGTAACCGACCTCCTCGGTGGCCAAATTTGCGATACAGCTTGTCCTGATCTCCCATCATGCGCTACCCTACCTCCCCCAGTGTCGATGAAATTCTTAAAGGCAAGCTCTACATCGGCAAGTAAGTCTGCCCTCTTCCATCCTCCACTTGTAATTGGTCGGCTTGCTCATCAACATTCCTCAGTCTACCCGCCGCTAAATCCCAGGAAACCCTTGAAAGCCTGGGCGTAACCCATATTCTTTCCGTCTGTCCAGAGTTCTCGTCGACTGGGCCCAATCACTTGAATATATCGGTTGATGATTGCGAGTACGATGATCTTCTCATTCATCTTCCGGAAGCGTGTCAGTTCATTCAACGAGCTCTTGAAGAGGACGGACGGGTACTCGTTCACTGTATTTTCGGGGTCTCTAGAAGTGCTACTGTCGCTGCCGCTTATTGTGCGTTGGTACGATTTCTTTCGCGGATTTATTTGCTCACTTTCCTGTTACTTCCAGTGATGGAGTCGAGGCAGTGGACTTCGACTCATGCACTAAATTTCATTCGAAAGCGTACGCCACTGCTATCTTCTTTTTTCTTTTTCTTTGTGTCCTGACAGCACTAGGCCGGCCATGTATTCAGCCCAACTATGGCTTCCTCAAACAGCTTGATGCTTTCGCTGACTGTCATTATTCCCCCTCGGCCAGTAATCCTGCCTACATATCTTGGAAGCGTCAGCAAGGACAAAAGGTCACAGCTTTTCTCAATCAGATGGTTGATACTGTGGCCATCATCCCCAACCAGCTCTTTCTTAGTAGGTCAGTGTTGCTTCCTGTGAATTTCGGGCTACCCGCTGACGTCGTTGGCTCCTCAGTGAATTCCCTGCCGATGCTCAGCAGGCAGAATCATTGACTATAGAACTGGGCATCTCACACTTAGTCTCCATATCGCCATCCCAAATACCGCGTTTGCCAGCCACTATCAAGCACTTACATGCTGATCCTTCTCAGCAGGACGATCTCTTGGTTG
Source organism: Dendrothele bispora CBS 962.96 (assembly GCA_004369135.1). Lineage (NCBI taxonomy): Eukaryota > Fungi > Basidiomycota > Agaricomycetes > Agaricales > Dendrothele > Dendrothele bispora. Next base: position 734,407 of record ML179036.1, read on the forward strand.
CGATACCCAACATATGCAATTTTATAAGAGAAGCCGTCACTGAAAAAGGCCAAGTTCTCGTTTACTCCGAAGTGGAGTGCAAGGCTGCCATCGTCGTTTGCTGTTATCGTGAGTTTATCTGCTTCCGTGTGCGAACGATTCGACAACTCAACTCCTGTATCCACAAGTCATGTGTGCCCAAAACGTGAGCCTCAATGAAGCTCGTAAAATCTTGGAGAAAGGTGGGCCTTAAGCACGTATTCTCTCTCACACGACGACCATGTGGTTCTGATGCTTTTCCCCCGACAGCTCTTCCTTTGTTCCATCGGACCGCAAACTTCAATCGTCATCTTGAATTGTTCGATGCTTGCGAGTTCGCACCGACTTCCGACCACCCGCTTGTCAGAGATTGGGTCAGCAAGTGTGGTCCCTCGGGACCCCTGAATGGATCCTATTCTCGAGAAATGGCTGCTGCTATCACTGCCACTGCCATGGCCAGTGTTCTCAGTGAAACTTCTGTAGATATTGGGGCATTTGGTGAGGCTTTGAAGAAGATTCAACGGTCTGGGACGAAAGGTGCCAATATTCCAGCTGCGATCCAGGCTGTTTAGTATGGCAGTAGCGCCACTTACGATCACTCATGCTTGTCTTGCTTCTTGCAGACGACTTCGGAACGACCTTGTCGTCACATGAAATCACTGTTTCTATTGTAGTCTTGTTTTATACCTAGTCTATTGTAGTGTAGAGAGTGCTGGCACGATAATGATACCTGAGCTTGCCTATTCTGGAGTGACCGTTGTAATTTTTTTTGTGACGTCGACGCGTGATTTCCCGTGACATAAGCAAACAACTGAGTTTGCGGTTCCGCGTCGTCGACCACCAGCGCCAGCGCCAACGCAGCCATCAAGATGATCCCAATGTCGAACTCGAGTCTAGAAAATCGCAGACGAAAGGCTCACTCTCCGCGTAGGACTCTCATTCGCTCCAATTCATCTTTGCTTGGTAGCATCAAAAACTTCGTCGCTGCTCCGTTCACGCGGCTCTTTACAGCTCCCCCAGATGACTTTGACGATTCCAATGACTATTCCGGTAAACGAAGGCGCGTCGTCCGTAATGTCAACGATGTCATGCAGGAAGACGGCCCAGCTCCTGCGAAACGGATGCGCATCCGCAGTCCCGACTCTTCCCCTCCGTCTGCATATCTCGACCCTCCCAATTCTGCTTTCCAGCAAAAACCTAATTATTCTCTCAGCAAATCTCCTAATCGTTCTACATCCAATTCTTTATCACCTACTACTGTACAGGATTCTGCCACCGTTAATGTTCGTTCCACGGTTTCTCCTTTGCGACGCCAACTCTCTCAAACTATGACCATTGATCCCTCTTCGAAGCGTTCCCTCTCTCGAGATATATCTATGCAATCGATTCCTCTCTACGATGCGGATAATCGGACCCCACAATCATCACTGACTGTGCGCGACCAGTCTTCCATGCCACCTATGACGGGTCGCCCTTTCCGGATGCGGACATCGTTGACGCCTCAACCTTCCCAATTACAGCGCGAGGCATCCGAGCCGCCCACTCTTTCTTCGCTACACTCTAATCCTGTGTTTGTCCGAGCTCCAAGTCAACCTCTCAGTCAGATTCAGGAGTCGCAGACAAAGCCTGGCGCGACGACTTTGGGTTCACTGGTTGGGTCACAGCGAATCGTGCGTGTCACTTCGACTTTCAGAAGGATCTTGTATTCACTGTCTTTCCCTCCTCAGAATCGTCCTCTAGTTAGACAGCACAGCTCTCTCCTGTTTGGTACACCGCATTCAAATGGTATGTCATATCCTTCCTACTAATCGTCCTCAATCCTCTAAATGATTAGGTACAGCTACCCCAGAAGCGGCTACTGCTGAAAAGGTTCTTCGAGAGCTTGATTTTTACAAGACACCCCTTGTGCCTACACGAATCAGGTCTAAAATGTCTAAACAATTTACTGGTGCTTCAGCTGGGTCGGGTGTCACGGATATGTTCAGCCGTAAACATCCTCTTATCCTTATGGGAGATCACGATCGACCTAGGAAAGACAGAAAGAAGGAGAGGACAAAGGAAGCTAATCAGACCAAGCCCTACGCGGGTACCGGTGGTATTAAGAAGAGATTGGCGAAAGCTAGGCCAACTCCTGAACCAGAATATAAAGACACTTCCGAGGAGGTCGAAAAGGTCGAAGAAGCCAAGGCATCTGATGCTCCTTTACCAGTGCCCACTTCGGTTCCTCCTCCCCTGCCGGAAAAAGATTCCTTTGAGGTCCTCGCTTCAGCATCTAGTGGACTTCAGAGCTCGTCACTCCGGGTGGGACGGGCTCCCCGGCCTCATCTTAGTCGGCCTGCTCGGCCTGCACGATCTTCCAAGTTTTCTGCAGCCTTTGAAGATGAAGAGATGTCGGAAGAGTCGAGAAAGGATATAGAAATGATTGAGGAGGCTGCCAAACGGGCTCCTGTGTTCGAGGTCTCTAACGGTTTCCGTTTCCCCGAAGTGAGTCATTTGTCAACTTATACGGTGTGCCAGTACTGATACTTTCCAGACAAAACCTGTCGAGCAAAGTGCAACGAACGCCAAGGAACCTCCCATTGCGTCCTTACCATTCTCCTTTGCTACCCCATCGTCTCCCGATGCAACGTCGACATCAAAGCCGGTCACTGCATTGCCACCTGCCTCAGCGCCTGGGTCATCTTCTCTCGGTAGCAACGGCGTATCCTTCGCACCTCGGGTAGCACCGGAAGCTTCGCTGGACCCGGCTCCGAGGGCTTCTACACCAGTAGAAACATCTGATTCTACAGAAACGGCTGCCCCTACCAAAAAGATCCCTGACTTCTTTTCTCGTCCCGCTGCTCCTTTATTAACGCCTCCTGCTGAAATCACGACGAGTACGAATGAGGAGATTGTAACTGAAAAGAAAATACCCGACTTTTTCGCGCGTCCGGCGGTTCCACCTACCGTCTCAAGTGAGACCAGTAACACGGGTGGAAGTGAGAGTGCAGGAAAGGTTCCCAACTTCTTTGGGTCCAGCAAAATTCTTTCCGTCCCAACCCCAGTCTCAGCTCCAACCCCTGTCACGTCTCTTTTCCCTGTTTCGTCCGAGCCTACTCCGGCTCCGACCCCGACACCTTCGTCATTTCCTTTCGGGTCTACCACTACCAGCACACCTGTTGAACCTCCTACCTCGTCAGCTCAAACCGAAGAGAAGCAAGCTCCCAAAGCCTTCTCCTTTGGTCCTTCAAAGACGGATGGTAGCTCCTCTCTCTTTGGTTTCAGCAAGCAGAATGACGTCCTCTCGTCGGCGCCCGCAAAACCTGTTCAAAGTGTTTCTCAGGCGGAGAAGAAGAACGACACACAATCATTCTTATTCGGTCAATCACAGCCTTCTACACAACCATCGGCAGCACCGTTTTCATTCAACAAGCCCGCCGAACCCTCCAAGGCACCCACGTCCGCATCGTCTTCATCTCCTCTTGCTTTTAGTGGATCATCTACTTCTAGTGCCCCTGCCGAGAACAAGGCTCCTTTCCAGTTCAGTACATCGTCGTCTACGAATACCAATTCCACAGGGAGCTTGTTTGGTGGAAGCAGCACTGTGAAGGATGCTCCAACTTCTTCTACTCCAGCGCCATTCACTTTTGGTCAGCCCCAACCTGCCACGAATGGTACCACTGGCTCATTGTTCGGTAGGCCTACTGAGAGTGCTGAAGCAAAACCCAGCTCTCCTTTCCTCTTCAGCCAACCTCGAAAGGACGATCAACCCAAATCTTCACCTTTCGGGGCGCCACCAACGAGTGATACAAGCCAATCGTCACCCTTCTCGTTTGGTAATACATCGAACAACCAATCAACCGCCTCTCCCTTCGCATTTGGTAACACCTCCACCAGTACCAGTACTAGTGGTAGCGCTAAGCCGTTCGCGTTTGGTGGAGCTCCAACTGCACGACCTGTCACACCGCCCAATCAAGAACAGGAAGTTCGCATGGATGAGAGTCCGACCAGGGATCCAAAGCCCACGGAATCCAGGTCGTCTTTAGGGTTTGCATTTGGTGGTTCTTCTACACCGGCACCACTCTTCGGCCAAGGAGGAAGCACCAATTCAAATACCACTGCTCCCGTCTCGACGGGATTCGCCTTTGGTCTGAGCAACACTAGTAGCGACAACACTTTCGGAAATAATAAATCTAATGCTAAACCTTTTGGTAGCAACGATGGCTTTGGGCAAGCCTCCTCTAGTAGTTCTTCATTTACCTTCGGGCCTGCCAAGACCTCCGAAAACGACGCGTCTAGACCTGGTACTGCTAGTGGCTTTGGTGCTGGTTCTTCTAACTCTTCATTCACTTTTGGTCCCACTGGCAGTAGTTCCAATCCGTTTGGCCAAAACAATAACGCTGGATCCGCACCCAATAGTCCATCCACGTTTGGTCAAACACAATCGTTCACGTTTGGTCCCTCCTCTTCAACCACCAATAGTAGCAATCCGTTTGCATTTGGGTCACCGGCTGCTTCACCCGCTACACCGAACAGTGCTTTACCGTCTGGGTTCGGAAGTGGTACAGGGTTCCAGACCCCGACTCCGACCACTCCAACGGCATCATTTGGTGGTAGCACGCCTTCTGGTGGTGGTGGTAGTCTATTTACCATCGGTTCAGCTCCGGCTCCGTCGCCCGGGGGTGCGGGTAACCGACCCATGAAAAAGCTGCCCACTAGGAGGGGAGGTAAACGTTGATACCACCCAGATGATTGGTCTGTGTAATAATCTGTGGTTTTCTGTACTCCGTTTTCTTCAATTCTGGAATTTCTGTGGTGGTCCTAGATCAACCCTGTATTCCCTGTGTACAACCCTGTTTTCTTTATACTTGACTCCTTTTCATCCTGGTCTTCCCTGCTGTCTACCTTCTTCTCTTCCAAGCATATTGTATCAATTTAGGACTTTACACCACATCATAGGTAGGCTCAAGGCTTACAGATTTTAGTTATCAAGTTTACTGCATTTTACCCACATTATTGCACGCATATATGTTTCGTTGGGGCTCAAGGCCCTGCATGTGATACATTTACACACAACTTGCACTTTTTTATGCATAGTACGTACATAGTAAGTAGATTTCCCATTACAATAAACATGCTACTGGTATAACTTCATAAATGTGAGCTGCGAAGATATGAATACCTGCGCCGCGTGCGCGTCTAGAGTCAAACGCGACGCGTCTGACAAACGTGATTTTCTCGTTCGTTTGCTCCAGTCGCGTCACTATGCCTCGAGAAATAGTGACGGTCCAACTTGGACAATGTGGAAATCAAAGTGGGCTGGTTCCTCTTTCATTGCATAGTTCGAGCTAACAATATGAAACGGGTTTGTCGCAGTGGGATCTGTCTATTGGCAACGCCTTTGTGCGGAACATGGTATCAGCAAAGAAGGTATCCTAGAAGAATGGGCGACTGAGGGAGGTGACAGAAAGGACGTGTTCTTTTATCAAGCGGATGACGAGCACTATATACCCAGAGCCATCCTTGTTGATTTGGAGCCACGAGTGGGTCTTGAAGAGTGCACGAAACATTTTTAAACAAAAAACGACTGACTGATTGATTATGGTAGGTTATTAACAACATCCTCACTTCTCCATATGCGAATCTCTACAACCCGGAAAACATATTTGTGTCTAAAGATGGCGGAGGTGCTGGGAACAACTGGGCTCAGGGATACGCTACGGGCGAACGAGTATACGAAGAAATTATGGAGATGGTTGATCGAGAGGCGGAAGGGAGTGACTCTCTCGAGGTATATGTGTATGGGCTTATTCTGTTGCTCTATCCGACTATTGACCTTTGAATGTTTCCCTAATCGCAGGGATTCATGCTCACGCACTCTATAGCAGGTGGGACGGGCTCAGGACTAGGCTCTTTCGTGTTGGAACGACTCAACGACAAGTTTCCAAAGAAATTGATTCAGACCTACAGCGTCTTTCCAAACGCTCAAGAGGGTGATGTGGTTGTACAACCGTACAATTCGATTTTAACGTTGAAACGGCTTGTTAACCATGCGGATTCGGTTGTGGTGTTGGACAATGGAGCTTTGGCTAGGATATCATCTGAGAGGTTACATGTGCAGACACCAACGTTTGATCAGACGAATCAACTTGTGAGTGGTTGATTGAACGATACGAAGTTTCTGTGAGCTGATGCTTTAGTTACTCGCAGGTTTCGACAGTCATGGCGGCTAGTACGCAGACCTTGCGATATCCTGGATACATGAACAACGATCTAGTTGGAATCATTGCTTCACTTATACCTACACCAAGATGTCATTTCCTAATGACATCTTACACGCCTTTCACCAGTGATCAAATAGACAAAGTAATCATGACTCACCTCTCTTTCTGTGGCTGATTGAAATTTAATCTTCTGTTGTTTTAGGCCAAACCTATTCGACGTACGACGGTTCTAGACGTCATGCGTCGACTTTTACAACCCAAGAACCGCATGGTTTCTACATCACCAAGTAAAACAGCCTGTTACATATCAATCCTCAACATCATTCAGGGTGATGTCGATCCTACTGATGTATGTGCTACATTACTTTTGGTTTCATATGTCACGCATGGACACGAACCTTTTGATATCATTCATTATTATTCAATCACTTGACGTTGTCGACAGGTCCATCAATCACTTTTGCGGATACGGGAAAGACAACTGGCCAATTTTATTCCTTGGGGTCCAGCTTCACCTCAGGTTGCGTTGACCCGCAGATCGCCGTATGTGTCGTCAAACCATCGCGTCAGCGGCTTGATGCTGGCCAATCATACTAGTATTGCTTCGGTTAGTTTCTTTTTTTGTTTCTTCTCAGAAAAAGATTCTGAAGATCTCGGAACAACTTATTCAACGGTAAAATTTTTTCTTCTGATTTTTTAGTTGTTCAAGCGAATGCTAGATCAGTTCGACAAGTTGAAGAAGAGAAATGCGTTCTTGGAACAGTACAAGAAAGAGAAGATGTTTGAGAATGGGCTGGAGGAGTTTGATGATGCCAGGTTGGTTATTTCACTGAAATAGATTGTTGGGATAGATTAATCCATCGTGTTCTAGGGCGACCTGTGATGAGTTACTCCGGGAGTACAAGGCCTGCGAGAGTCCGGACTACATTTCTTACGGATCGCAAGATAACAACCAATCATGATGCAATGAGCTTTGTATCTCCAGACATGCAGCTATTAGGCTTTGCTTTGTATCCCTTCACCACTCTGTGCTATATTTGCTGTAATCTTAGTAGGATTTAATCTCACTGTCCGAAACATAACCGAAAGCGCACACTATATCACGACACTATCTACTACAGAGAATTACAAACATAATCCGGAGGGCGGGGGGTGATGGACATGCATCATTTACTTCTTCGGTCCCCCCAGCTTTTCCCCAATATTGTTCCCTATAAAAATTGACATGAGGAATCAAAGTGACAGGCGAAGCGAAAGGACACGTACCACGGAGTTTGACGCCCAATGCGCGCTCGAGTTTGCCGAGGATTTGGGGACTGGGGATGGCCTTGCCTGATTCGTAATCTTGAATCACAGAAGGTTTCTCGTTGACCTTTTGAGCCACGTCTTTCTGGGAAAGCTTGAGGTCGTTACGGGCAGTCATCATAGCCTGTGATGGAAGAATGTTGTAAGTATGAGTAATGAAAAAGAGGGGATAGGGTGGGGTGGAAAAAGACACGCACACGACCGACAGTGGGGTTGATTTTAGATGGAGGAGCAACTTCATTGTCCCGGTCTAGCTTGGCTATTCTTTGATGGTCGGTGCCTACGTTGTTTTGCAAATGAGTGGATGTGGAATGTTTCTACTTGGTTTAGTTACATACCTTGGTGAGCTTTGTTACCTCCAGCTGTGACCTTCTTGTCTGTCGCAACAACTGCGCCTGTTCGTCGGGCCTATATGATATTTGGTTGTGAGTGATTCGCTGAAGGATGTAACAAGAGTGGATATGATCTTACAGCTACAGACAACAAAAAGTCAGCAGATGATAGAAAAAAAGCAAAGGGGGGGTACACGAAAGACATACCGTTCACAGCGGAAGCAGACTTGGCCACTGTAGCGCGAGGAGCTTTCGAACCGATAACAAGTTTGGAGTCCCAGTCGTCGCTCATTATGTAGGTGAAAATAAAGATAAGAGTCTAAAAAGTGTCTAAGAGAGAAAAAGTTGAGAAGGTGGTGGGTAGTGGTGAAAAAGAGATGAGTGTCGCTTATGTAGAGGCTGACGTGACTGACTGACTCGACTCGTGTCGGGGGCGATGTCTCTGTACATAATCCGTCACTTGGAAGCTCTTCGACTGTCCCCAAGTCTTTATGAGCTTTGAGGCCGGTGCCGACTGCTTATCTCTTCGTTGTTCCAAAGGGGCTCACGGTGGGCTGAAAATATACAACAACGTTTATGGCAGCAGAGATAGCGACCAACAAGTTCTAGACCTCGAAAATCTGACTACCGCAGCGTCAGTCCATTGGTGCTGGGAATTCTGTGCGAGAATCGCACAAGAGTGTTTTTTCTCTTTTTGCGATCTGAGTCTCTTGAATGTTTTCTGTTCTTTCGTATGTGGTATGCAGTGCCAGTGGAATCGACTGCTTATATCTGAGCACCTCTGCACAGAACTGAGCCACAGACTAAGTATCTAAGTTTTAGATTGCACAGCCCCAAGCACGAGAATGATTCCCACAAGACGGCATTGCGGATTTGTTATATATCAATCACAACTTGTTCAGTGCGAGGGCAACCGCACATCATCCCCGTTGTCAGTACAGGTCTCCGTTGGCAAGTACCCCCATTCCTTTTCTTTTCTTTTACGTCCATCTTCTTTCGTTCTTAAAGCCCGTGGGCTCATCCTTTTTTGTTTTTTCGCCCTGTTTAGCTGCGCAATTGTGCAAGGCGTTGAGCGTCCTTTCTTTATCCATTCCTTAATTTCGAGTCCTTCTTTGGTGCTTCAGACACCTTTTTCTACCTCAGCCTATTCTCTCTGGTAGAGTCTTCCTTCCTCGCTCGAAGAGTTCAATCGCAGTCTTCATCTCTCAAAGTGCGTATGCTGTCTTTTCTTGTTATGGGTCGCCGCTAACTTCCAATGTTCCTTTCAAAGTTAACCCTCTTTCAAAGTATCAAAAATGGTGTCTAAAGGCTTGATGGTGTTCTGGGGAGTGGTGGATTTCTGTCTCTTGGCCGCAGGAGCTATTTCGATTGCGTTCTCTATCATCTGGCGTAAACAAGACCTCTTGATGAACATGGTTGTCACCAATGCTGATCTCAACGGTGCGTTCCCCACTTCTTGCGCAAACGATACGACGCTGAGACTCTTATGTAGCTGGGCTGGCTCTCGGAGTCTTTCTTCTGGTCACGTTCCTCATATCAATCTTTGCTATCGTCCAACGCAACCATGTCACCAGTGGTCTGGTCATTCTCAACTACGTACTCATCATTGATGCTATCGTTGTTCTCGTTCTTGGCACTCGTGTTTGGTTCTTCACGTTGCGCGAGCGGGACAACTTCTTCAAGATTTACAAGGAACAGTCCGACGATACCATTCGACAGATTCAGAACAAGGTTTTTTTTGGCTGTCTTCTGCGACATTCAAGTTATCATTGTTGACTTTTTCGCTCCCTCTAGTTCTCGTGCTGTGGATATTTCCGAGCTGATGGTGTTGACCCTACGGACCGTGTAATCGTTACCAACACCACTGGAACCACCGACTTCTGTACTCCAGTACAGACGGACTTTATCAAGTTCCTTGATCCCGCCGTCAACAACAACTCGAAGAACTTTTGCGTCAGTGGTGTCACCGCGTTCGCAGACTACGCTTTGAACAACATTTTCTCGTAAGTGCTCGGCCGATCTCTATTATTAGGACTGGTCATTTCTGACGCGTCTTCCGTTCCACAGTTCCGTAGGCAACCCTTCATCAATAACTTATATTTCCTAGTGATGCTCACCATGGTTTTCTAGATGTATGGTTTCATGGCCATCGTTCTCACCCTTCTCGTCGCCTCTCTCTGCGTCATCAACCAGGTAATGTGTCGTAGTTATGTAGTTCCTTTGGCGCCCTACTCATCATTTTCTTTTTCGTAAATTGCAGAGGAAGACAGACGAACGTTTCAAGAGAATCGATGCCAAGCGCGGTGGCAAAGGTTTCGTCTAAACGAATCAGACGAGCTGATCAAATGGACAGTATCGTCTAATGAAGCTCTATTCCGCCTTTTTCTCCCTTTCTTCCTGTCTCTCTTTCCTCATGTTCTAGATTGGACTGAAATCAACTCCTCTTGTCGTCTTTTCATGAATTTCTGCTCATTGCTCACCTTTTTTTTATCCTTACTCTACTTTGTTTTGAGTGTTATAACTTCCGTTGAACCAGTTCGAGTGCGACCGCGATGCGATAGCGTCTTTTATGTACATAGCTTCACGATTTGTACTGATTGTGTACCGCAGCTAAATTACTGGCTAAATAACAAAAATGGGGGTCTACATAGAAAATTTTCTTTATTCCTGGATTGTGTGTTTGAGTTGAGTATTAGCAGACCCGCTCTTTACCTAATTTAAGCTCACACTATACATATTTGCCATTCCGGTGCCGCGACTTGCATGTAAACCCTATCTTTGTAAAATGCCCAAGGCGCGAAAACGAAAAGTACCTATAACCACTTCTTCTGATGTCCCTAGTTCTACTAGTTCAAGCAAACCTGAATCCTCACGACTCGTTATTCGACAATTCCACGTCCTCTTGAAACAACAGGCTCAGCTCCAGAGACTGTTACCGTCTGATCCTTCTAAACGTAAAGAACTCGAAGATGTCGAAAGGAAGATCGAGGAGCTGGGAGGATTGGAGAGTTATCAAAGAATGTCGGCGATTGGACAGGGGAATGATCGAGGAGGTGGGAGTGAAAAGGTGTTTATCGGGTGGTTGAAAGAGAGAGGAGTACATGAAAGAGTTGTTGGTAGTAGGACCGAGCATGGGGATTCCGGTAAGCTAAAGTACGTATGATTTTTACCTGTACTGTTCTACTCATATGTAACAGGGACGTTTCTGAACACTTTGTCGTTCCTGTAAACACCTCTAATTCTAAAAAAAGGCTTTTGGAAGTAGGCGCTTTGAAACCGGACAACTATTCCTCTTGCTCTGCATGGATTCACAACACGCCTATGGATCTAAACTCGAGGCATCCGACTATTCTGGAACAGGATTTTCTTTTATTGGATGAGGAAGAGAATCAGGGGAAATGGGATTTGATTAGTTTGAGCTTGGTATTGAATTTCGTGCCAGAAGCTGTGGATCGAGGTGGGTGTCACTGTCGGTGGTGTCATGGTAAATCTAATTTTTTATGGTCGACTAGGTCGTATGCTCAATCTCGCACATAAATTTCTGAGGACTGAGGGATACTTGTTCGTCGCGGTAGGTGTTCTCTTCTTTTTTTAGCCCTTTACTGATACGTATAATCAATTCATGGGTTTCATGTAAACACGATTTTTCTACAGTTGCCCCTTCCTTGCCTTTCAAACTCCCGTTACCTCGATTTCGAAAAGATGCACGAGATCATGACGTATCTAGGCTTCCAAGAGATCCAACAAAAGTGGAAGAAGGGAGGGAAAATGGTGTATTTCTTATATCAAAAGGTGGAACAAGGAAAGACACCCCCGACGACACGAAAACAAGTGGTGCCTTTGCATTTGACGAAGAAGGCAATCCTCAGGCAAGGAAATCGGAACAACTTTGCGATTTTGTTGTAACCTTCGACGCCATTGCTTGAGGACGTATTCAGGTCCGATAGGAGCATCTCGAAGACTCGAACTGCATAGCCCGAGGGACCTTCCCTTTTCCTGGCGCATTCGGGACCTCGGCTCTGTCCCGTCTCATTTTTTTGGGCATCCACTGTTGGACGGAGTTGAACCGAGAATCTCCTCCGTTTCAAAGTGACGTGAATGGGTGGTATTCTTCACCTCGGGCTTCAGATCTTACAGTCCATGCCGAGCTCTGGCCATGCCACATGCCGCTATGTTTTCAAAACAACGCCAGTGGTTTTCTAAACGCACTCAGCGATACAGCTTGCTGAAAGAGGCCTTTAAGGTCGTCACAGCAGGGAAAATTGATCATGCATTCATCCTACTCGCTCATTCCAACGCTCGCCACTCTATAGTTTTCAATATTCTAGATTTATGGTTGTGTTCTTCTCCAAATACATCCCGATTGTTTAATCACACACTGAACTTCCAGGAATGTGCTTTTTAAAGTATAAACATGGTCTCGTAAGTGAGTGGAAAGTGCGACGTCAAGAGGGGGATTATACTGTGGGCGTTGCCACTAGCTGCAGATGATAAGTAGCCAATCCTATATATGAATGAGACAAGGACAGACTCGACCGGAGGTTTCGCTCGAACGGTCAATTTGAGAGCTGAGAAGGAAAAAGGTAACCGCTGAACAAACACATGGCCAAAGGATTTAGGACGCAGTTCCAACGGACCAATAATACCGACTCATGTGGGGAGGAGAGTTTGTATCTGTAACCTCTGCAGTCAACGAGCTTTCCATTAATCGCTTTCTCCAACCCAATGATTATTCATCCTAGTATATGGACTTGTCAGTTGCAATTTGTCAGCCCGGTGTTGGAGGAAGACGTTCAGAAGGGAGGGTAGTTATGGTGAGCAGGGGGAGATATTAGTATTAATGAGCATGCCTATGCTTTATAGTGTAAAGAAATCTAAATTTTGAATCCTAGTCCTCGCATACATGCAAGGTGATTTTGAACAAGTTCCTTGCACTTTTCGTCCGCTTCAGGCCCGTATTTGAGGAAACAGTCGTCTCGGACAGATTTTGTCTGAGGACATGCACAACATCTTGAGAAACCAAGGGACATGGTAAGCTATTTGATGTATACGAATAACCGCGATGTACGCACGGCTTGAGTCCTTCTGGATTTAACGGATTCATTTTAGGGTTGGTAGGATCATACTTTTCTTGAGCAGCAGGCGCTGAAGATGAAGACCACCATGAGCTTATCTTCGATAAACTTCAGTGCTTGGAAGTGGCTGAAACGGAAGAGAAAGACGCACCTTGTCGAACATGACCAAGACAAAAAGTCAGGAGTCGGGAGAAACGAGAAATGTCAGTCACGCTTAGGTTAGGGTTTAGAAATTTCTACCGTCATGTCCACCCATCCTATCGCCGGTCCTTCGCGTCCGAAACACTCAAAAAACCAAAAAGTGTCGCAAAAACATGTCAAATCTGCAAAATCCAAACGCCAGTCCGAAAAACAAAAAATCGAGGAACTCGAACGCAGTGCTTTGGCATTTGTGTGTGGTGGTTAAGCTTTCTACGATGATTTTGTTTGCTGATTATTCTGTGTAGGAGCCTGCAGCAGCTCTCAAGGCATTCTCAGATCTTCCTATATCTGAGTATACTAAACGAGGATTGAAGAAAGCCTTTTTCACGAATATGACTGACATTCAGGCGCAAAGTATCCCGGTCTCTCTGAAAGGAAAAGACGTCTTAGGCGCTGCTCGGACAGGGAGTGGAAAAACACTTGCTTTTCTTGTTCCCGTGCTAGAAATTCTACATAGAAAAAAATGGGGACCCACAGACGGTCTTGGAGCACTGATTATATCGCCTACTCGTGAACTTGTGTGTCTACTCAAGTTTATTCCACTAACGAATCACTGATTTTGTATAGGCGGTCCAGATATTTGAGGTTCTGAGATCAATTGGTGGCTACCATTCCTTTTCGGCAGGTTTGGTGATTGGAGGCAAAAACCTTAAGGATGAGCGAGAGCGTTTGTCCAGAATGAATATACTGGTAGCAACGCCAGGTCGACTACTTCAACATATGGATCAAACATTTGGGTTTGAGTCAGACAATCTTCAAATACTTGGTATGTGTCATTGTGTACTTAAAATCTAGGGAGACCTTTGCTGTGTAACTAACTAACGAACTAAATTGATGCCTTTTATGCACAGTACTTGACGAAGCCGACCGAATTCTAGATATGGGATTCTCTCGCACACTTTCCGCATTACTCCAACACCTACCCAAATCTCGACAGACTCTTCTCTTTTCTGCCACTCAAACACGCTCCGTTAACGATCTAGCCCGACTTAGTCTCAAAGATCCTGTCGCTATTGGCGTAGATGCTGCCGATGACCCGTCCACTTCCTCCACCGCCACACCCCAAAATCTCGAACAACACTATCTCGTCTGCACACTTGACCAAAAACTTTCTATCCTCTGGAGTTTTATACGAGCCCATCTGCAGTCAAAGATCCTCGTATTCATGTCGAGTTGTAAACAGGTCCGATATGTGTTCGAGACCTTTTGTAAAATGCACCCTGGCATTCCTCTAATCCACTTACATGGAAAGCAAAAACAAATGGCTCGTTTGACCATGTACGATAAGTTCACGCATTCCAAACACGGAGTCTTATTTGCTACGGATATCGCCGCGCGAGGGTTGGATTTTCCGTCGGTGGATTGGGTACTGCAATTGGACGCTCCAGAAGATGCGGAAACCTATATCCATCGCGTTGGTCGTACCGCTCGGTATGAAAGCAAGGGTAAGAGTCTGTTGTTTTTATCGCCTAGCGAAGAGGAAGGCATGCTAGCGGCTCTCAAGAAAAAGTCGATCGATGTTCAAAAGATCAAAGTAAAACCGAGTAAAACTCAAGATATCCAAAACCAGCTGCAAAACTTGTGTTTTCAGGACCCAGAGATTAAATACCTCGGTCAACGGGTAGGTCTATGTGATAACTTCTACTTTATCTCTCTTAATTGCGTTCCCAGGCATTCGTATCATATCTTCGTTCCATTCATCTCCACAAAGACAAGTCTATATTCAAGCTTACTGAACTCCCCGTTGAGAAATTTGCGGAGTCTCTGGGTTTACCTGGAGCACCTAAGATCAAGTTTTTGAACAAAGAGGTGGCGAAGCAGAAGAAAAATACGGATAGGACCGCTGAGGTCGCTAAGACTGCAGTCTTGGGTGCAGCGGAATCTGATGATGAGAATTCAGTGTCGTCATCTAGTAGCGAAGAAGATGAAGAGGGAAAGGAAAAATCGGAGACATCTTCGAAACCGTCTAATGTGAGTTTCGATCCTCTTTGGCCCTTCTAGGCTAGTTGAAGTGACTGGACTACTCGAAATAGACTGTCCGAACTAAATATGATCGCATGTTCGAACGTAAAAATCAAAACATCCTCTCAGCGCATTACAACAAGCTTGTCGAAAAGGAACCAGAAGTCGACGACGACGAAGATTTCATCACTCTCAAACGAGCGGACCACGAACTTCCCGATGATTCTCTTAACGAAGTCAATATGGAGAACCTTTCGAAAAGAAAGCAGAAGTTGGGCAAAGCTAAGAGGACAGTAATACTAAATGCACCTATTCGCAATAAGTTGGTATTCGACGATGAAGGGAATGCTCGTGAGGCGCATGATGTTGCTGACGCGGATGAGTGGATGAAAGAGAAGGGAGGAATGGGCGCGGTAGCGGAAGAAGGAGTCAAGTATGCCGAGACAGAGAGAGGAAAGATGAAGCTTGCAGATGTTATTGATAGACAAGAAGCTAAAGAGAAAAGGAAGGAAAAGAAGAGAAAACGGAAAGAACGTGAGCGTGGACAGGTGGTGAGCTTTAACTCAGAGAATTTTTTGATTCCAGTTGCTAACGGGATGGTCAGGATGATGAAGGTGGAGGGGCCACGGCCCTTGTTGCTCCCGTGTTTGATGATGATGGATACGTTTCTCCTGAATTTGATCTACCCTCCGAGGAATCAGACGACGAGGAAGAGTACGCTCGACCTGTGAAGCGGAACAGAATTGATAATCGTTCTTCGCGGCCTACAATAGCAGGGACTCTGGGAGATGATGAAGAATTGGCTTTAAGTCTACTACGAAGAGAGTAGTCCGTTGATGGGTATATGTACAGGTTGTTACATCAATGCTCAATACTTCCAAGACATTGGTTCGTTCCAAGTCCAACCACTGCTCCATACGCTATCATGAAACAGAAACTCTTGAGTGAACTGTGATTGATGAGTGCTTGAATCCGACGTACCCTGCACTGAAAATGCCTGCAGCCCCCATACGATCGGAATCGGGTCCGACTATGATCCAATCTGGTACAGCTACACCGGTACGTACCGGGAAGAGCCTCGCAGCTTTTTCTAACCCTATGGCGTCAGTGGATTGAAGCAAAAGCATCTTAGCATCCTTATTCATTGGATGGGGATGCAAAAATAAGATTCCTGGTACGGCGATTAGTTCCGGCAGCAGTAACCCACATTGCAAACATACCAGTTCCAGGAACACTTAGGGGCTGTTCAGGCGTAGGATTCTTCAGTTCAAAAGCTGTATTCCGTAGTTGCTCAGCAGCTCCATTGCCAACGACCACAACGTTCCCTTCGTTCAGAATACCGCTTGTGAACACTTCAGAACTCTGAATGATGGCACAGTCTAATCTGTGATACGTGTGTAAGTCATGAGCAATACGAAGAGCAATCGACAACTCTTGAGAGTGGTGTTCATCGGGAATGACCAGAGAAATGGGTGCTTTAGTTGAGATAATTGCCTGCATTCTTCCAGAAGACTGAACACGATTTGGTTCGTTGAGGGCCTTCCAGATTTTGGGTTCAACTGCTTTCATGTAAAGTGTATCGCCGAGGTCATGAGGGAAATCTACCCGGGCGTTGTCTACCGAGAGAGAAGAGAGAGAGAAAGTCGCAAGATTCACAGAGAAAGCCCTTACGTTCGAGGACGTCACGAAAACTTTGCCATCGTCTGTGGAATGAATCATGAGTCTTGCTATTCTGAAAGCACGATTTGTTCAGCTGATTTCGCAACGAGTAAAGTATTAGTAATCTACATACCGCCCTGGAATATCCAAGCTTTCAATACGCCACCCATGGAGAGAACCGCTCTCCGCAGGAATAGCAACAGTTAACGTGAACGATTTTGACCGTGCCTTGAGACTCTCTGCAGACTCAATGACGTCGTCCACAAACGACTGTACCCGGTCATTATTCAAAACGGTTGGATACCAATGAGGCTTTCCGGGATCTTCATAAAACCTAAAGGAATAATGTTCACTTGAACACCAACTCTGAGAATTTGAGAGCTAGATTGAGGAACTGACATCGCGGAAGCGTTCGTGTCCCATGTCTGAAGTATGCTAATCAGTTCCCGAGAGTGCCACACGGGTACGTTTTCATCTTCGCCCCTGGATAAAAAAAGGAGGATAAGAAACGTATCGAAGATACGGACATAAGGAACAGGAAATAAATTCAAACGCCAGACTTACCCATGTATGGCAAGTACGGGCATATTGACAAGGTTGGACATGAAGAGGTCGTTATTGTCTGGAGTCAGTGATGATTCGAGGATGGCATTAAGGGCTGGGTCTATGTATCGTGCAGACCTTGACAATTGATAAAATTTATGCCTCATTTAGGAGGCGACTTTGATCTTACCTGGACAGAGTCAAAGGTACATATGACTGAGATTTGATGTAAGCAGCCGCAGGGACCACTGTTCGGTGTGTTCAGTATTGATAAAGTGCAACATTCGAGGAGGTGTTCGTAGTATAATATTTACCAGCAAGAGTGCGATCAGGATACCTTGAAGCCAAATACCAAGCTCCTTGTCCTCCATTTGAATGACCCATGATAATTGCGGGGGAATTCGTAGACAGGGACCACTTGGACCATGTTGGATTATCGTTGATTATGGATACGAGAGCATCAAGCGAGCCCCAAGCGTCTGCTGCACTCGGACCATGCCAGTCGAGTCCCTTAGGGAAATAATCATAGATAAATCCTGATAAAAAACGAAGAGATATATAATCACCCACGACGTCCTCCCCGATGGCAGGACAATCCAACTATGAACCATTCGAGAGAAGGAGTCTGCCCAGAGTGACTGACCAAAGATGTCTACACCAGCACCATCTAGAATGGTTTCAGTATAAGTATACCGCTCATGAGGAATAGGTTGGAGGAGACTGACGCAGAGCTAGAATAGGCGGTTTAGGTGCGCCTTGATTCTCATGCTGGGGTGGTATGGCCAGAAACGCTGTCGGCATAGATATGGCGTAGAAATATGTTCCTTGAATGGTGGAGAACGTTGAATCCGTCCATTGCGATATTTGTTTAATGTTCAATACGATGTCCACGAGTGTTCGAGTTTTTGAGACCAACGTCAATGTGAACCTAAGCTGAGTGTCGTAAAACGGTTTGAATTGTGAAATGCGGAGAGGTATGATACGAGTCTGCGTAGGAGCGATACGGGTATCCCTGGCTAACTCGAGGCTGAAGTACTGATCGGGTATTGTTAGCCTCGTTCCGGGTATAAGTCTAAGCCCACCTACTCCAGAGCTTTCCGGTGCAATCTCTACACCTTCGACAGTCCACCAGCCGGATGCACTTCTCACCCCAACACCCAGAGCGTTGCCGAATGCAAATCCTTCAACGAAATCACAGACGACGTCTTGGGAAGATTCCCGTATAACAGAGGGAACAGCATTTTCAATGTCAACCTTTAACTGGATGCTTTGGACAGGGATTTCACTTCCTCGAACGTGTGGGTCCCCGAATAATCTAATCTTGGGGAGAAATTAGCGCTTCATACCCATGAGTTAATATGTTGGAGTACCTCATAATCTCCGGCAACAAAGATTTCATAGGTAGTAGGAGAAGACAATGAGGGCGGGACAGGAAGTTGAACGATATGGGGTAGAGAACGTTCGATGGCGTAGATGTCACCGGCATACCAACGTGGGGATATGTTGGTGTGATTTTCGATAGGGAGGACGGTAAAATACGAGCCTTGAACCAAGTGAACGCGTAAGTTAGGGGTATTCGGAGTGTCGGAAGTGTCTTTGAGGGACTTGGGTGGGTATACCGTCAATGTCGTCCGAAGTACTGCGTGATGTTGAAGTGCGGCCCAGCCTTCTGTATCTCGAAGAGACTTCCAGCTACAAGAAAGAGGAATGAGGGGGTAGGTTCAAATGCAGGAAAAAAAGTCACTCTGACCGTATATTGGGGAAAGAGACTTGCAAGTTTCCATCAGAGCTGGATATGATAGTCGACCAAGAGACCCTTCCGCCATCTGCATAGGAAGAAGGCCAAGTCGCGGTATAGTCTATCGGTTTCGTGACTAGACAATCACAGTTATGAGTATCAATCGTTGGTCGATTATTGGAAGTCATGATATTTACGATTCAAAGGAAACGAGGGCGAAATATAGTGCTGTTCCCTAGCATGAATAGGAAATGGCCCAAGTACCTGTTTGAATTGATCTGCTCAGGGCACCTTCTAGGATTCGGAAACTGACAACGTACATTCCAGGCCGTGGAAAGTTCAACGGACCAATCGTTGCTTGTCTCAAGCCTCAATGGGACTTGAGATGCGCCCACCATACCGAAGCAAAGAGCACAGATCCGAGTCCACGCTCCCACCATCAACTCGAATGTTATAGAGGTTATAATATCACGTGTGCCACAACTCTTTATCGTCGATCTACCATCTACTTAGGATACGACTATAGGAAGTGTTCAGATTCCCCTGGCATATAGACCAGTTTCATTATTCTAAAACCACCGACCCGTTTTCAAGAAGATCAACCCTCTTTCTAAAGTTCCACCTTCATTTAAGTCTCAGCATATTTCTGAGGACTTTCAAGCTGCTTTTGATCCCTATCCTGCGCCTTAAACTTAAGCTTCTTTGTCTCCCTTCAAATTTTAAGTCTGTGGTCTATATAAAGAAAGATTTTCTTGAGTAGACCGACCATAAATGCAATGCAAAATTTTCTCGACTACCCTTCTGAAACAACATCACTTGCAGCATTTCCCAGTTCCTGCACCGAATCTAACCACGCCCATAAAAAACAGTCTTACTGTGCTTCCTAAAGTACGCTATATCATTACAGCTAATACCATCACTGCAAGCATTCCGTGAATAGGGCGTTCTCATAGGTCTTCAAGGGAGGGAAAGCTGGAATCTTCTTACCCTCTCATCCCATTACCTGTTATAGATTTCTCGACAAACTTGCATAATTCTCCAAATACAGTAACATTCATGCTTTAATGCCTTTCGATTTTCAAGGCTCTGAGTAGTCATATAGTCCAGTCATGCCAACGTATCAGCATGGTCCTGTAACCCAATAGAATCATGCTTTAGGAGTAGGTACTTAGGTAGGATGCGTGCGCGTGGCTTACTCCAGGGTCTTGAACCCGGAGTCGTCCCAGAAACGGAACAGCCGGAAGTCAGTAGGCCAATCGAGAGCAATCGCGTAGACTACAATCGCAAGCTCGGCCAGTGACTGGGTGCAACTTGCAACAACGTAGCTAGGTAGGATAAACGGCTCCTACAAGATGTTGAACCCGGAGTGGTCCCAGAAATGGACTCGAACAGTCGGGGTAAAGCTAAGCCAGAGTACTTAATCACAGGTACTTATCGTCACTAGCTGCAGATGGTGGCAATTACCTGAGCATCCAGGTGCAATGCTTGGGATCATCTTTGTTTGCGCACTTTCAAATTTTCTTTCCTTGAGTTTAACCCTCTCGGAGCTTTGAATTTGTCAGTGTTCCTGGGCTCAGGCTCAGACCAAATTGCTTCATTCACTGCAGCCAGTCATACGAGTTTTGAATCTTTTGATGCATGTCCAACTGCTTTCACATTTAGAAAATTTGTCAGTCCACCATTCGGGGCAACCTCATTGCATGCGCATTTCCTGAACAGAAGATTATATAAGCAATTTCTCGTTCAAACTAGCTAGATGTCTGGCCGTCAGGGAGGAAAGCTCAAGCCTTTAAAGGTCAGGCAATGGCGTCCGGTACTGAATTAATCTGATCTTTCCTACTTTTAGGCAGCGAAGAAAGACAAGAAGGAAGAGACAGAGGACGACGCTGCTTTCAAGGACAAAAAGAAAGCAGAGGAGGCAGCTCTCAAAGCTGCACGCGAGAAAGGCTTGTTTCTTTTTCATCAGTCTTTTGTATCCCTAATGCTTATGTTCGCGTTGCAGCTCTCAAAGGTATACATTGATGTATAATGGTTTATCCAGCCATATCTGAATGTGTTTGTTTAGGAGGAGCACCAGGAGGCGGTATCAAGAAGTAAGTCTTTGCATTTGTGCATAGCATAGCTCTGACCCTCATGAAATGACTTTCAGATCTGGCAAGAAGTGAAATTGTTTAACACCCTTACTGGACCAGAAGCATATTTGAGGTGAATACACATAGATCGTGCAATGGGATTATACACTTGGTTATTTCGTTGGATCACACATGTTTCGATTGTAAACGTTTCTTGGTGATGTGTGTATATGAGTAGAATGTTGTACACAGTGAATGAAATTGTATGCCTTGCAAAAAGTTGGCGGACCAGCTGGCACTCAGACTGAGATATAGACGGGATGCACGTGAACGTGGACCTTTGTTGCATGACACTCCCTCCCACCAACGGAAACGCACGAACGATCGCCATCCCCCCTTCAATCCAGCTTCCCATGTTGGGTCCTCTACAAGGTCTCCAGTCCAACCAGCAACAGCCGCAAAACCAGCCACAACCTCAGCAGCAGGGTCAACAACAACAGAACCAGGCTTCTATTCCCCCTCCGCCTCCGACAAATGGACAGGATTTTACTCTTTCGAGTGTTCTGCATTTCCTTCAGACAGAATGGAGGCGTTACGAACGCGACCGAAATGAATGGGAGATCGAGCGGGCGGAAATGAGGGTGCGTACTTCGTATTGTATCCTTGAACGCGTATCCAAATCTCTTTTTTCTACGTATAGGCTCGGATTGCCCTTCTGGAAGGCGAGAGACGCTCTTTCGAAAATGTCAAACTTGACCTTATGCGTCGTATTAAAATGCTCGAATATGCTCTGCGTATGGAGCGGTCAGTTTTCCTTCATCCCCGCTCTCGTGTTGGCACTTTTTTGAACACGCCCGTTTCCAGGTCAAAACAACTGAATCAACCGACTTCATCTGTTCCACCCCAAAAACTTGCTACCATTCAATCTCAAGCAGTCCCGAAGGATGACATGCAGACCCATAAAGTGGAAAGCAGTGGAAGTTCACCGAGGAGCGACGGTAAGTATTCAGTCCTCCGTTCCCCGAATACTCTTTTTCAACCCTTGCTGTAGACTCTCCTTTGCCAGATAGTCGGCTACCTAATGGTGCTCCTTCCATTGGTCCGTCAGGACGTCCCATGTCTTGGACCGGTCCCAATTGGGCGAGTGGTGGTGCTATGGCTGGTTTGGGCAAACCACCTCCAGGACGCGACCCAAAAAGCCGAGCGCGGAGTCGTGATTATTTGAAACAGTAAGTACTTTTTTTCGCTTCTTTTTCTCCCAAGCTTTTGCAATGTCGCTTCATATGTCACTAATTCCATATTCAAATTTTAGGTGTCTTCAGGAAATCCAATATTTGACATCCCCGCAGGCTATGAACCCTCTTCCTAATAGGCCATTGTTGAATAACTCAACAATACCGCTTTCATTACCCAATGTTCCTTCTTTCGACCAGATGGCATACAACGGCCGTCCACGAAAAGTCCTACCGGAGTCTGGCTCTCTCCTCAACGGCATGAATATCATGTCCGGACCATCTTCTGCTCCAGCTGCTGGTGCACCTCTTGAACGACCCAATCCATTGGGATCTAATATGCTGCAGCAGTCAGCACACCAGCAGCCACCTCAGGCGCCTGCGCAACAATCTCAACAGCAACCTCAGCCCTCTCCTCAGTCACAGCAACCCCAAAACGGAGCTCATTCCCAAACCCAAACAGGTGCTGGAAATGTTCTAAGCGATAAGGATAAAGAGGACGATTCCGAACCCCAGCAAGTCACCGCCATTTTCCGTCCTGATGGCGCTGGTGAATGGAGAGAAAAGCTCCGGCTCTCCCATGAAGCTTCGGAACAAGCTAGGCTGGCACGGGAGGCTGCTGGTGGGGTTTGGAATAGGGGAGATGAGGATGATGTGAAGGATGAAGAGGGCGAAGTAGATGATGACGAATCCACAGTTGTGAGTGAAGGTGAAGGAACGAAAGTATGGAAAGCAAAACGAACTTTGAGAAAGTTAGTGCCATGATTTCAAAAGTTTTCGGAACCTATCGCTCATAAATATTCGATATTCATTGTCACTCTAGTCACTTGGATGCGGTCCGAGCTATTTCATTCCATCCTAATGAATTGTGTCTAGCCACCGGCGGAGACGACTGCACAGTCAAGATCTGGAGAATGGACGTTGCCGGACTAGCTTCCTCCAAGTACGGTTTCTTCTTTTCTTTCCACCGTATCTTGATTGATTCATGTTCTACAGTTCTCGAGTAACTACCGAAATAGAGCCTCAACTTACACTTCGAGGACATTCGGCTGCCATTACACGCTTGATCCATGCACCTTCAAAACAACTCCTATACTCCGCATCCTTAGATTCTTCAATACGTGTATGGGCTCTTCCTCCGCCATCTCACACAACATATGCACCTTACGATGAAACCCGATCACGAGGCGAACTCATCGGTCACACAGATGCAGTATGGGATCTCGCGCTTGTCAGGGATGAAGGGACTCTGATTAGCTGTGGTGCGGAGGGCGCTGTCAAAGTTTGGGATGTCAGTGGTCCTTCCGGTGGAGGTCACTTGCGATTGACATGGGGTTGGAATGGACTGGAGAGCACAAGTCAGGATGAGTTACATGAGGATACTGATGCTCCCGGTGCCACCTCTGTTGAAGCACTCAGGAATGATCTCAAAAAGGTCGCTGTTGCTTATCAGAACGCAGTTGTCAAGATTTTTGACATCGAAACCGGAAAGGAGCTTTCGCGTCTTGCAAGCGACATCAGCTATGGTGAGTATTCTCAAGCTTGAGCCTTGCTATAAGCCTGTTCTTGACCCCGATTATCTAGACGGTACTCCTGCTACGCAGATAAATCGGATAGCATCGCATCCGACTATGTCGTTGTTAGTGACAGCGCACGAGGACAAGCACATCAGAATTTTCGATATCCTAACAGGTGTGTATCAATGAAATTCTATGTGGAATTACTGATCCGATTGGAGACTTATCCAGGACAATGTACACATTCCATGCAAGCTCACCTCGACGGAGTTACTTCGTTGTCTATCGATCCATCTGGATTCTGCCTTGTATCTGGCAGTCACGACTGTTCAATCCGGTTCTGGGACTTGTTAGGGTCTCGTGTGTGTGTGCAGGAAATCACGACGCACCGAGAGAAGGCTCGGGAAGGTGTATTGGACGTAGAGTTCCACCCGACTCTTCCTTTCATGGCGAGCGCTGGAGCAGATGGTGTTGTAAAATTATACGCTTCGTCGTAATGTGCACACTGTTTAATCTCGTTCACTCGCTTTCGACGGTGGAGTAGTATATTTTGCTATTAGATTTAACCACCTGTGGATCATTATAGGGACCGTTTCCTCCCATGCTTTCTGTCAATCAGTTGCCTTTTTTCCCTCTTTCTGGTCTGAGTACAAGTCAGATTATTCTTGTAATTATTGTCCTCTCCTTCGCAACGACTATTCTTTTAATGACAAATTAACGGTCCATCTATACCCACGTATTAGTTTACTTATCTAGAAGTACTAGTTGAACGTTGTCTATTTGTCGTACTATTGAGCATACAAGATCCATATCATGCTGATTTCAGAACAGTCCTCATGGATATTCAGATATAACCTGTGCAGACGTAGAGGTATCAACGCCGTCACTCAAACGTATGCTCACCGACCTGTGATCCTGTACAATATTTAACTGAAAAAGGAGTATTATTGGGAAACAAGACAACCAAAAAAAGCTATAGCTACAAGCAAGACCGAGTACTTCTACACTTTGATATACACATGTATGAGCGTCTTGAATAAAGTTATCTCTGATAAATAGTAGGTTGGTGCAATGCGATTGTTCAAGTTCAGTCCCGTTCGTAAAGAGATGTCCAGATCATCTGATTAGACCTACACCCAGTTCAGATCTCTGTTGATGGAATGAAACAAAATGAAGACTTGAGAAAACAATAGAATTCAAGTTTCACGTACTGATATGCATGCCTTGATCTACCGAAAACACTTCCACTCCTAATTTCTCTGCGTCAACAAGGGCTCTGACCTGTCCAACAATCAAATCTTTCATGGGTTGACCAGGACGACCATCTAATTGCTCTTTGCAGTGCATGACATACACACGAAGGCCGTCGAGAATCCCGTGTAAAGCCTCAGGTTCCAAGGTGGGCGTCGCTGTTGGTTCAGGATTAAGCTTCTGTTTCTTTCTATTGGGGCGTGTCCGCGGTCCACTGGTCCTTGACGTACCAGCGACAGCGGAAGGATTCCGTGAGACATAAACCTGTTTGGCCAGAACGAGAAGCTCATCTCGGAGATGCTCGGGTTTGAGATGACCATGCAGCATATCGTCTTCGCGTGAGGAAGGCCATGAGCACTCGATAAATATGGCGTTCAACTGATCAGGAATCTTGGGTGCCGCTAAACGCCAGACGTCGATGGTACGCGGAGAAGCTGATAGAGAGTCCGGTTCTACGTCACCGAAAAAGAGAAATTCTTTGCCCGCGTTGTTATCCCGGATGAAGAAAGCAGAGGAATCGTACTGCCCAGAAGTTTCATAGTATCCGTGATTCACAGGTACAACTTTAACAGAGACCTGGGGAAATGACTCGAGTTCCTGATATTTTCCGTTATTGTATAGACTACAGCACGTTCAACAAGGTAGCCATTGGAAGGAAAACAAGAGCACTTACGGGGCATACAAATACTTGTAATCCTCATCTGTCTCATCCCAGGACGCGAGATTCGGCCATAAACGATTCCCAAATACAGTTTCTGCATCCTCGAGGACTCCCTTGAGAGCGTAAAGACGTTTGCGGGGGCCAGAAAGCGAACCAGCCGATATAACCAGTGATTGCAGATGATCTAAATGAGCGTGACTCAAGAGAAAAGCTCTGCCGGACGATGAGGAAATTATTCAAGACGCATGCGAGAAAAACGCACCGTACGAAGCTATAGATTTCCGAGGCCGAATGTCGTACAGGTGGCGTGGTGTTACTAGTACTAAATAAGTCGGGATTTCGTAGCAGGAGCTGGTTCAACGCGCCCTGACCCGAGCCTGTGCGAGACATAGAACTAAGAAAGGGACCAGAGAGATTGTGTAGAGCTAACACACCAGCCTCTAGCGCGAGTATTCCTGCCTCCCAAGACGCGTTACAAGGCTTGATGAGATAGCTAGTTCGGAAAAAGAAGTTAGCTAGCACGTGTGATGGGAGAAGCAAGGACAGACGCTGAGAGATTTGTCTCGTCTGGACCGCCGCCAGAGCCGACGACGAGGAGGTCGAGAAATGGGTTGGACATTGGGGAGGCAGGGAAGGAAAGGAATGGGGGCGCTAGAGGATGGGCTTTCGGATTTATACTATACAAAAGCAATAACAATATAAGTACTAATAGACCGTCAAATGTCCCATGAGCCATCATTCCGTCACTCCGCCATTATGTCCGGTCAAAAACCTGATCCTATCGTGTCCAATGCTCGCCTCTTTGGCCTTTACACCAACAAGTTCTCCAATTTCGCTCAGTTTGCCCATTTTGCCAACAAGTTCAAGGATTGGCTCTCCGATGATCGCGCATACTATGAGCTTGCTCGTCCTGAGGTCCGTGCTTCATCACCATGCTTTGAGTCTTTTGTCATACAGCTCACCTATACCTCAAGATAATAAGGATCTTGGAGGTACTTGAGATCTGTTCGAGGTTTTTT
Organism: Dendrothele bispora CBS 962.96; assembly: GCA_004369135.1. Lineage (NCBI taxonomy): Eukaryota > Fungi > Basidiomycota > Agaricomycetes > Agaricales > Dendrothele > Dendrothele bispora. The sequence continues at coordinate 761,195 of ML179036.1, forward strand.
TCTTGCTCAGGCTTTCTCGTAGCACGCTTGCAGAACTCTCCAAACGTCTAATGTACCCGCAGAGACTCGGAACTCATGCAAGCCAGCGTATCGAGAAATGGTGGAGACGGCATGTAAACACCGTGCAAAATTTACTGAACCCGAACTGCAACGTATGCTATTTAGAAGCTTCTAATTTGACTGGGAATGACAGAGAATGGCAGAAAGACTTGGAGCTTTGGAATCAAATCTCATTTCCCTAGATGATCCCACTACTTCTGCCCAACCGCCAGTATCATCTACGGTCAGCTTCATTGATTTCACACAAAAAACCCCATGATATGAATCTCTCATAGGTTTCAGTGATATCTGATACTCCTCAACCCGAACCGGCACCTCAAACTGCATCCGTTTGTGCCTTTTTTTCACGACAGTGATTCATAAGTTGAAACCCTTTTGCAGGCTCTCAGTCCCGCTCCAAGCCTAACGACAACGATTGATCATGAAGTCACCTCGACTCACCCATCCATGTCACCATCCGTTGAAGAAACTGCCAAACGCAAGGCTCCGACAGGTCCCACAAAATCCCGAAAAAGAAAGAAGGTTGACTACACCAAGTTTACACAAATAGATATGGCAGGAATCAGTGCTCCCAATTCACCGCCTCTCCCAGAACATGAGTCTGACTCCAATAAAGCTATTCCGACCTCTCGTATCGACAGTTCGCAACATGTCCAACCGTCTGATGTAGCCAAAACCAGTACAAACATCCCAGCTTCTGGAGACGAGACAGAATCTGACCAGATACCTTTACAAGCACCTTCTGTCACAATTTTCGGCAAAAAGCAACCATTTCAGACTGGGATTGAGAATACTGATATCAAGACAGCACCAAGAGTCGGTGATTTATTCTCGTCCCCGAGTCTGCGCAATCAAGGTCTAAACAGCTTTGTGATTGTATGTGATTCATTCATTCGCGAAAGTGGCTTCGAGCTGACAGCTTTTTACATAGAATAAAACCGAGTCCACCGTAATTTATTTGTATTTCTTGTATTTCTTTCTTTAATCCTCATTTTGTTTCAGATCCAACCCACTACTCTTCCGTCTGAAGCCCACACAGAACCAGATGTTCCAAAACACCAACCCTCACATAACCAACCCTTCGTTGCTGAAGTAACTCCAGAGAAGACTGAACAGGGAGGCGTTGATACCCAGGAAGAAGCTGAACCGTCGCCGGAAAATCTAATGATGAGTCCGAACGACTCTAGTGGTGTCGAAATAGTTGATTTACCTGAATCTACAAATTCGCCTAGTGAAAGTGACACGGGCAACCAACCTCTCTCAACGTCATCTTTGTTAGATGCACAGTTTCAGGCTCCACATGAGCTAAGATCGGTATGTCCATATGTCAATGAACCTTCCCAAAGTAGTTTGAGCAACGGTACTTTAATGCAGGATGTCGTGCACCGCACCACGGCGCTCGTTTTGAAGGATGCGCCTGATGACATGTTGGTGTCAAAATCAGGACCGGAGCCAGAATTAGAGCCGGAATCAGCGCTGGCACCTTCGGAACCTCTTGTCGTTGCTAACGAACACGAATTTCCATCAATTACTCCGACACGGAAGGAGATGGAGGAAATTCCTGATTCCGAGTTATCCCAAATAAATCAGACAAATGCTGTACTGTCTCCAGTACCTACGACCACCAATGCATCTGAATCGACAACGGCTCCTCTAGTCCAGATGAAGATGGGGGAGCACCCTGGCACCGAGTCGTCGCAAACAGCACAGATGGATGGAGAGTGTGCTGACGCGGAAGCTGTGGTGCCACCCCCTGAACCTGTTCCTAGAGGGTCAGCCTCCGCAGAACCTGCCTTTGTCGCTAACGGCACCGAACCGGCCATGGTATCTCAGATAGAAATGGAGGTGGAGAACGAGGCAGAGGATGGACATAACTCGAAGGACCTCGAAGTAGAGCCGCCGCAAACAGCCCATAACGCTAGTACTGGTGCTCTAAACACTGTCTCGCAAATCGTTATACCCCCTCCTGAACCTGTGCCCAGGGAGCCCATAAAACTTGAAACTAGTAGCCAGTTGAGAAAAGCACAGTCTGCTCGGTTTGAATTTCATAAAGCAATCGATGAAGGTAGACGGGAAGTCAAACCAGAAGAAATTATTGTGCCTAGCTTCGGTAAGATCGTATATTCGCTACTTCAAATCTTTTGGTGTTTCACTCAACGATACTAAAAAACCGACATCTAGAAGGGTTCACACATCATCTACGCATACTCAGTTTCACTGGGGGAGCGAGTGACAAGGCAACACACCATTTCACCGTCCGAGTTTCACAAACGCAACTTGAGACGATCAAGACATGGAACAACCGTCGCAACAATCCACTGCAAGTACATTTTATTACGATGATATCTTGCTATGACCACTTACGCTTTTTTCTTTGCCAGTGCGGTTGAACGCAACAAACAACCCAGTTGCATCTCTTTAGCATGCTATCGTAAACGAGATCTCACAGAGGAAAAGATTAAACAACATTCGTCTTTTCAGTATCAGCTCTTCAACGATGTGAAACCGGCATGGCCCAGAAACAAGAAACTGTCGTTACAGGTAAATTTCAACGGAAAACCCGGGTGTTTCCCTATGGCGCCACCCCTTTCCACTACCCCAGAGGATTTGTTTGAACTCGGTCCATATCTTCGCGAAGGTGATAACATAATTGAACTCATCGTCGAAGACGACATGTCCAACTACGTCTTTTGTCTTCTCAGCCATCACCCGACGAGGCGACAAAAAGAGCAGCTACGCGAGTCTGTAAGGAAGGATTGGTCTTGGCGGATATTTTTGGATGATATTGTTCGCCCATTGGAAGTGCAACCTAGCTTCTTTGGATCTGCACAGTGATCAGTTTCGAATTATATTAGCCCCTGCGCCTTGAGTTTACACCCGTTCAGATTTTTTTGGTCGTTCATTGCTATAGCGCTATAGCTAGTTTCTTGTTCTGGAGGTGGACGGGTTACGACGCGGCGACTGGTTACTTATTACTTATCTTTTGGTGAATATAAGCTTGTGTGGCACTGGGTTTCAGATGACAGTACATGTACATATACAGTTTGCAATTGGTGATATTTACATACTTCCGCAGATCTGACAACGTTACACAGCCTCGAAAAAATCTAACGATGCTTCTAATATCTTTCACCATCGCTCGACAAGGAGGTAGCATGTACAATGTAGACTAATGTCCTATTCTTTTTCAATTCGATTCGTCCGTTAGTAGAAAACTACCCACCTGCTAGTTCTTTGGATCACGTACATCACTGCTTGACGCTGTCTACTCAAGTACCCCTTCACAGTTCCGGATCCTGCTTTATATCGAATGCGATTGATGGCCCTGTTATAGCAAGAAATAGATGCAATTGTCAATAATATACTCTGCGTCGAACAAGGTCTTGTTGTCAACTTGAAACCAAGACTTAGAAAAGGATATATCATTAATTATTACTGAGTAAGTGCTAATCGCAATTGATGAAATTCTGGGCATAGTGTCAAAGGAGCGTTGTGGATAACCAGTAACGATACGAAGTTAGTTAAGAAGTTAAAGAAAGAACGAAATAGTCCAGGTCATCGAAAACGAGAACGAGAAAGATAAACGAATGGACGAGGATGTACGTATAGGCAACAAATCAAAAAGCAGATCCTCCGCTGTTGATGTCTTGTTTGTCATCAGCCTTTCAAGCAGCGTTCACATACACGTAGAAGGCTAGTAAGAGAGGAAGAGAAATTTCACCCGAATGAATAAAATAAATTATGACTTTATCCTTCATATTATCGACTAGTCTTCTCGCTCAGCTCATTGCTGCCCAAGCAAACTATTTAGTGCCCTCGGGATATCATACCCATATTTTTCCAACGCGCCCACAGCCTGTGAACGGCTAAATCCCATATCTGTCAATTGTTTGACAGCTTCTACATCATCTTCCACAGCGGGCGAGCTTTGTCTCAGCGGTTCTTCGACTGGAGGAGTCAAATGTGAAGCTGGAGGGACAGGAGGTACGGCTTCATGCTTCTTTTTCTTGCCAAATGGAAGGCGGATCTGTGTGAATTGACGTGTAAAGAGAGGTTTGGTATAAGAAAACAGATATAGAAAGGTCAAAATCATCGAGATGGCTTACGCTAAGCTTTGAAGTTCTCGTCGGAGGAGCCTCCTTCTTCTCTTTCTCATGAAGATGGTTTCCGTCCTTTGAAGACGAAGTCGATGGTCGATTTTTAGGCGAAGTCATTTTTGATGATGTAGGCGATTTCGCTCGAGGAGGCGGAGTCATGGATCTCTTCGCCACAGTTGCCCGGGGAGGAGAGGTCATGACTGAATCTGATGCAGTGGGAGTGGATGGTGTGGACTGTTTATGCTGTTGTTGTTGCGAGTCCGCACCACCTTGAGAAGATAGACCCAATGGAAGCTGGTCTCCAGCACCTAAGCCGGAGAATATTTCGTCGAAACTAGATCCGCCAGGTGCTGAACCGGAAGGTCCTTGTGAAGTGGGCGTACCTACTTGGTTAGGGAGGAACATGGAGACCGCTCTCGGACCTTGGTTTGGTGTGCCCAAGGTATTTGATCTAGGTTGAGCCGGTTGGGAAAACAGACTCTCGAACCCATCGGAGTTGTTAGTAGTAGGGGTCGAAGCTGCGGCTGGTGCAGGTGTCGTTAAAGATGGTGGGGCAGCGTTCCCGTTCCCATTAACTGCAGGTGCGGGAGGGAAAGTACTCCCACCGGCTGAGGCGAAGTCGAAATTATCTTCAAACGCAGTATCAAACGAGAATTGCGGTGTCATCGAAGGAGGAACAGTTGTACTTGATGGTGCCGAGATTTTACCCATGGCTTCGTCAAAAGCATTGACGCCACTTTCTGTCGTCGATGGAACGCGTGAGGAAGTGCCGAACGAATCTGTTGGTGCATTGCTAGCAGTCGGGCCACTATTCACAGGCATACCAAATGCATCTGTTTCTGGAACAGAAACAGGAGCAGGAGAGGACGAGACACCGAATGCATCATCAAAAGATGTAGGAGCCGGAGTCGTAGGCCCTGAGGTACCAGTTTCCTCGGAAGCTTTATTTTGCTTCGCGAGCTCTGCCAAAGGCACTTCGTCCTCATCACTACTATCACTGTCATCGTCATCTGCCTCGATTTCCTTGAGCGATGAAGATAAATCTGTCTCGATCTGGTTCTGCTGAGTGGGCTCCCGACTGGTCAGGGTTTCCGCAAAATGTCCGGGCATGTGGTTCTCCAAACCTGAAGAGGGACCTGGTGAAGAAGCGGTGGCTGAGAAATCATCGATGTCAGGGAACTTGGCCGCAGTCATCTCAGCTGTTGTTTGCCTAGCCGGACTAAGATCAGTGAATCCAGAGGATGTCGTAGGTGGTGTTTTAAAGTCATCCGTAGCATTAGTAGTAGTAGGGGAGGCTGGGCCTTCCGAAGTAGGTGATTGGGTGTCCGCTTTGGGTGTCGCAGTACCCACTTCAGAAGAGGTAGCAGTATCTTCGGGAGCACTCGTCGAAGGTTCTTCAAATGCTTTAGCAAATCCAAATGGATCATCCGAAGGAGTGAGAGCAGATGCTGAGGCAGCGGTAGGGGGTTTGTCCTCAACAACGACGTTCCCGTTCGTGACTGGAGGCGTAGGCACTGATGCATTAGCAAATGGCAAGAATGGAGACGGAGCCCGAGGAGACGAAGGGTTCGACATGGCAAGTCTCTCAAACGGATTATTGCTCTTGCCCCCGATAGATCCTGTAGGAGTCGCCGTCACAGGTTCTGGCGAAGCAGGTAAAGCTGTCGATGCCGCGAACGCCAGCGAATCAGGCGAAGTAGCTCTTTGAGGCATGGGCATATTCAGTTCACCATTGGTCTGCAGTTGATCCTGAGTGGCAGTATCTTCGTTCGAGAGTTTCTGCAATTCCGCTTCGACCTCTGACCTCTCTTGTGTAACCGCGTGTTGTTCTGCCCTAGCTTCCGCAAGTTCTTTTTCCGCTTTAGCTTTCTCGGCTTCCTTGGAGCTCAGCTGCTTTCTTGCAATGGCCAATAATCCCTTCTGTTGTTTAGCGTCCTTCTTCACTTTTTCTACTTCCGCTTTGAGGGTTTCAGCTTGCTGCCCAGCCTCAACCATCTTTCGATGCAGTTCTCTCGCTTCTTCCTTGTCTCTCAAAAATGCTCCCTCGATCTCTGCCTTTTCGACCCTGACAGCAGAAAGATCACTCTCGGACCGAATCAACTCCTCCCTCGTCTTTTGAATTTCGGCACCTTGATTGGCGAAACGTTCCTTGAGAGCGGATAACAATTTTGTCTCAGTTTCATAGGCTGCTTTAGCTGAAGACAGTTGTGTTTGGAGCGAAGAGAGTTGGGCAGCTTGGCTCGCGAGGTTTTGTTCGGTTGCTTGGCGTTCAGACTTTGTAGCGTCTAAGGAACGGTTAGTCGAATTGAGTTGATTCTGAATGTTGCCGATTTCGGCGGATTGGTCTTGGATGGGAGGAGAGATTGTTTGTTCATCGTCATCGTCCATGAGATTGCGTGTAGGGGCTAAAAAAAATGAATATGGACAAGAACAAGAATGATGAAATCAATCAAACTTACTGGAGGCACCGAATGGGTCCTGGGCTGGCATCGGAGATGTCAAGTGGGAACCAGTTGCCTGGGGCTGCATCGGAGTATGGGAAAACGCAGGAGAGACGGCTGATGTGGGGGGAGTTTCATCAAAGGAAAACAAATCTCTCGTTGGTTCTTGGGGTTGTTGTTGAACGGGCTGGAAGGGTGATGCAGCAGCAGCACCGTTGGCACGCATGGAAGGCGGAATAAGAGTGGGAGGGAGTGTGGATGGAACCTCGTTTCCTGCGAGCTTCTTGCTGATGAGATGCATGGCCACAGCGAAACCATCCCGTGTAAGTCGACCATCGTTGTTAAGATCGGAAAGGTCCCAAACCTGGGCCAAAACGTCACCGGGCAGCTTGGATTCCAACATAAAGGGTACGGCCACATCGCCTTCTATGTAACCGACACCATTTGCGTCGAGCTTGTCGAAGTAACCATCAGACTGGGCCTTTTCGGCGGCAGTGACATCCCATTTGACAACCCCGTTAATGCCAAAGACACTGCTGCCAATCTTGGAAGGATTTGCAGCTGCCGGACGAGCGGGTAAAGAGGGTGCAGGGGGTTTCGGAGGTCTGGATTGAGCCATGCCTGTGGATTGGGGCTGGAGCATTTGACTTTGACCCGTATATTGCGGTTGAATGTAAGGTCTGTTCTGTGAAAACGATGTGTTGAGGGCGGATGGGGAAAATGAACCAGAAGTTCCAGTCATGTTTGGACGGACACCGCCCGCAGCTTGCTGGTAAAGGCTGGGAGGGAGAGTTTGAGGAAGGACGGAAATTTGGTTGGACATGACACCCTGAATAAAGTACATGCCAATTGCAAAGTCAGATGCGTCGAGGGCACCTCTGTCTTGAGTATCCGCGAGATTCCTGTACTAGGTATTAGGATCGGGTATATGAGATCCGGCGGGATGACGCACCATATCTGAAGTAGTTTATCGTTGGGAAGTTTGGACTTGACAAAAATGTCACGCGCTTGTTCACCTAAAGGACGCGATGAGAGACGTTAAAAATGGGAGAAAGGGTCACTGACCAGTGAGAAGGCCGTTAGTAGGATTTGCTTTGACAAACATGTTGTGAAATTTAGCCTTGTCCTGAGGAGTAAGAGAAGGGAGATTAGGCATAGGCGGTGGTGATCTAGGTATTGACATTCCGGTATTATGTGTGGTAACGGAAGATACACCATCAATGACGGGGACGGGCCCAGCTGGAAAGAGGAAATGTAGACTGCTGATAAGTAAAGGAGATTTGTAGCACTTACGTTTGTTGACGAGATCCTTGTTGACCTTTTCACCCTTCTGCGCCCATCCCATCAGACGAACAGCTTGCGCGCAGCTTTTTCTAGAGAGCCAACCGTTGTTGTCCTCGTCTGCAAGACCCCAAATCTCCCCAAGCGTAGCTGGAGGAAGTTTTGCACCTGTAAAGATGCGTACAGCGACATCACCGGTAAGGATCCCGAGCTTCTGTGGGTCTCCCTGGGCGAATATTTGGTTTACGAGGGCGAGTTCGGCCTGAGTAGGCGCGAAACTGGTAGACATGGCGGAGTAAGTGGAAATGCGTAAACTCGAGTCCTGTTACTTGCCGTTCCCACGGACACTTCGGATCACGTGACCACGCGTTTGACTTTGACGGCCGGTTTTGGTCTCGTTTCGTTACTCTTCCTCTCCCTCTTCCTCTATCTCGCCCATGGAACAACTCACGACCTCACTCACTCCTCGCCCCGCCACCAACAAGGCCCCTGTTGCTGGATCCTCTCAGCAGTCCAGCGGCAGCGTTGCCAAACGGTCTGTCCCCGCCTTTCTCTCCGACACGCTTTCCCTGACGTTCTTCACAGCCTTGGAAATGAGCTCATGACCCTTATGGTACGACCTTTTTTGCGTGTCTTTCATCATATCTGACCCACTTTTCATAGATGTCCGCTTCTCCTGGCATTGTTGGTTCTGTTATGCTCGTTATGCCACATGACTTACTCACATACCTCGCAGTCTGCTTTCCCCAAAAATGACGGAAATCTATTCGAATGGGTTGGTACTATAGAAGGTGCTCCTGGGACTGTGCGTGTCATTTGCTGCTCACTCTTGCCTCTCGTCCTGATCTTGCTTTACAGGTCTACGCTGGTTTGAGTTTCAAAATAGCTATATCATTCCCACCCAATTATCCCTACGTCCCTCCTGCCATCAAATTCGAGACACCTTGCTTCCATCCCAACGTAGACATAAACAGTGGAGGAATCTGCTTGGATATTCTGCAGGTTTGTGTCGCGACCTCTTCTCAACAGACGTACGATTATGTACTGATGCACATGTCACAGGACAAATGGTCTGCCGTATATAGCGTACAAACCATTTTACTTTCGCTTCAATCGCTGTTAGGCGGTGCGTGTACGCGGCACGTTTTTGATGATCTCCAACTCACGTTTCTCGTAGAACCCAACAATGCGTCGCCGTTGAACACTGATGCCGCAGCCATCTGGAATAACCAGGAAGGTGAGTTTGATCAAACGAGAGAAAAAAGTGGAGCCTTAAATCTGATGCTTGATTTGATGTACAGCGTTTAAAATTCATCTGTTGCGGCACTATCGGCCGCTGAAGGACGAGTCTGCATGACTGTAGTGTATAATTTTTTGTAACTCTGTACTGTTTGCATTATTATATGGAATAGCTGTCTTCACGACATGCACATCTCCCGAACTGGGTAGTTAGATATGAGAAATATCCATCATCTATAAATGTCACGATGGTAACGACAGCGGCACCAATCTTCTTTTCTTACCAGCGCAGGACGGTAAGTGCTGAGGCGAGCAGAAAGAGACTAGTTGGCTGAAAACTTGTGCAGTACCATATTTTGTTTTTTCAATGCCTAGACGGCCACCACCCTCCGCGCTACGGTTGTCTGCTGGGCCAACACCACCTCGCACGTAAGTTGGAACGTTTGTGCCTGAATTTAGGACTTTTTTTTCTGACGCTGGGCTGCAGAGTACCGAAACTGATCCACACGTTGCCGTCGATGCCACGGCCTACGTTCAGTCCTGCACGAACGGCACACTTGAAGAGACAGAGTGGAGAGGTGATGTTGAAGGTGTTGTCGGACGGAGTGCTGCGACGACCACCGGTAGCGCTTGTAGTGTATTAGTCAGCGTAGTGTTGTTTATCTGTTCTGTCCTGCACTCTTTTTTCAATCGCCCATAATGACCAACTCTCCGCCGGAAATCTCTACGTTACGCCTCCACGATTCTTATGACTATGAAGGCTCCAACCAGACCAGACAGCCATACCACTTTGCTACTTCTCCAGGCATCCCTATCCAGTCCCAGTACAACCCGCTTACCACAGGCCAGTCTCCTCTCAAGAAGCCTGTCCGCAGCGGTCTTCCAGCAGTGAGTTGAACCACTATTCACCCATAAACGAGTCTGATGGCAATCGCCAGCAATGGCTAGACAACACCTCAGACAGTCGCTCCATGTCGCCCCAAAACAACTCGGACTTTTCCTCCGCTGGCGGTTCCCCTCCCATGAGCCATCTCAGCCCTCCTCCTATCGCCCCGACCACCCCAAGCCAGAACCCAGACGACGAGGTCATCCCAACCGCTATCGTCATCAAAAATATCCCTTTCAATGTCAAGCGCGAAACCCTCCTTGATATAATTGTCCGTTTCCCTCCCTCTTTTCTCTGACTCGTTTTTTTTTCTGTGTACTTACGTACTTGTGATTGCAAACAGGCCTCTCTTTCCATCCCAACCCCTTATGCCTTCAACTACCATCTCGACCAGCAGGGTGCTTTTCGTGGCTTGGCCTTCGCCAACTTTCGCCAGGCCGCTGATGCGGACGCCGTCGTTGTCGCCCTGAATGGCTTTGACGTCCAAGGTCGCAAACTTCGCGTTGAATACAAGAAGGTTCTTCAGGCCAGCGAGAAGGAGCGCATCGAGAGGGAAAAGGCTCTTCGTCGTATGCGCTCCATGCAGCTCGAAAAGGAGCAGCTCACCAGTCAGCCTGCCTTTGAGGATTACGGGCAGGTTCTTTCCGGGCCCTATACTCCACAACGCTCCTTTTCCTCCGGCTCTTACCAACAACAGCAGCAGTACTCACCTCCCCCACCCATCCCTCAGATGCCGAATCAGTACTCTCTCGCTTCCGCTCCAGCTGCAACTCAGTCAGTGGCTCCTGGCACTCCCAGTTCCTCTGAAAAAGGATCTGCTAATGAATTGGATCTCAACGATCCCGCCACTTTGGAGATTTACTCTAGAATTTTGTTGTTCAAGGACGACCGCATGCGTGACGAGCTTGCTTTTTCACGAACTCTCACCCCCAAACAGCGCCGTATCGTCCATCTCATTGCTCAGAAATTGGGGGTGTATCATTACTCTGTTGGTGAGGGTGACGAGAGATACGCCGTTGTGACTCGCATAGACCCACAAAGGGTAAGTAAGACTCTATTTCACCGTGAGAGGTTGGTACTTAACCGTTCTTTTTCTTTCTATTCAATCCAGCAACAGCAGGCGCAGCGAACCCTTTCTCGGGCTCCATCGGCCTATCTCACTCCTTCAGCTACGACCACTCAAGCTGCCTCCCTTCGAAGCAAAAAATCGATGCCCGATCTCAAGACGCTTCACTCTCAGGCACCTCGTTTGACATCCCGCGCCTCAAATGGCAACATCCGTGAGGGCTATGCTACCATTGCCTCTCCTTCCCGTCGCGCCAGTGCCTTTTCTCTCTTTTCCAGCGGTGGTGCTTTCGCCGGCGCCGGTTCCATTCCCCCTGTTCCCAACCTTCCTTCTACTTTGCAATCCGCCGGTTCCTTGAATGGCAATGGTAATAGTGGCCATGATAGTCCCGGAGGCGTCGTCAGACAACCGCGTGGGCCTGGTGCCGGTGGATTTACTAGGAGAGATAGTAGGGTTGGTGCTAGCGAGGGTGCTCAACAAGGAGGTGGTCAAACCAGAGGTGTGCTTGACGCTAGAACTTACGAACCACTAGAGATCTGATGTTGATTGATGCAACTCCTAGTCCGTTCAGACAGTTTGACGGGTGATGACGGTCGTGGTGATTGATTTTCTATGCGCAGGACGTCTTTATCGTTGTCTTTCCATTTCTTTTCTAGTCTCGTTATATCGTCCGTCTTTCTCCTTTCCTCTTGTCACGGTCTACTAGTATTCCCTCTTTTTAAATCGTGTTTGTACAACGAACATATCCATCCACTCCTTCATAGTCTTTTTTGTTTGGCCTTCCATTATTTCCATTGCAAAGAAAAACGACAACTCCAAGGATCAAGGATCAAGAATGACTCCTCAGTTCAATTTCTTTCATTGTTCCTTTTCTGTTCACCACATGGATCTCAATATTACATTTATATATCATACTTGCCCTTTCATTCCCTAAATTCACCCATCATCTCCGTCATCATCTATATGCCTCGGCTTGCTCCACAAAGTTTTCTTTTTTACCCAGGTTGTCCTCACCACAAAGGTTTTCTTGAAATAATTCGTTCCTACGTACGACGTTACTTATATTTATATGGCCAGAAGCATTCTTGTAACCACTTATCAATGCTTGTAATAGCCTATATGGGTGTATATGCACAATTTCCTTTTCTCCTGAAAAGTTTTACACAAGTACACGAGGGATTGAATTACACGCGCCGACGCGTCTGTCCCGTAAAACATTACATACTTAACTTTAACTCTCTACAATGACCTCGTCAGATGCTCCCGCACATCTACTATCACTCAAGGTGATGCGGCTGTCCGTGAGTCTTGTTTCTTCACCTGAAAGCCAAAACGAAACCCCTTCCTCAACGTAAAGCTCGTACGATCTATCCAAATGTAGCGTCCATCCCTCTCAAGCTCATGGTCACCCTTCTACTCCTCCTCTCCCTCTTTCTCCGCCCACTCCACCTCTTCAATAACATCTCTTCAAGGCAAAACACCTCTTCCGGGCTACCCCAAGACCTTAAGAGACTTGACGAGTGCTACAGAGCTCTTGACGCTTCCTTCATCGTTTGGAAATATACAGCTGGGAGAGACCTTTTCAAGCTGTCTTTGCGTTAATAATGAAAGTAAAGTTGAGGTTGGAGGGGTGAAGGTGAAGGTAGAGATGCAGACCGTTACTACGAAGGTTGTTTTGGCAGAATTTAGTGGTAGTAAGGATAAGCAAGGGGAAGGAGGAGAGGGATCTTATACGTTAGCAGCTGGGGATACGTTGGAGAACGTGGTCCACCATGAGATCAAAGAGTTGGGACAACATGTGTTGGCTTGCACGGTTTCGTATAACGTTCCGAATGGTGGTGAAATGACGTTTAGAAAGTTTTACAAGTTTGGGGTGAGTAACAATTGCATGTATATTTTTGTTCTGCCTGTCCTGATGAGCAGCAATGGACTATATATCTAACTATTTTGTAGGTTGCAAACCCACTTTCCGTCAAGACCAAGGTCCATGCTCCAAAATCGCCTTCGGCGTTGATGTCCACGATGGAGAGGGACAAGTTGTTTCTCGAGGTTCATATTCAGAATATGACAGCGGAACCCATTTGGTTTGAGCGTATGGCTTTTGAACCAATGGAGAATTGGAATGCAAAGGATATTAACGTGGCTGGCGGTGTCGACTCGACGTCGGCGGAGGAGGTAAAACAGCAGCACGACTCTAGCTCAACAGCGTTAATACAGCCACAAGATGTGTGGCAATATATCTACGTCCTAACGCCCAAAACTTCAACACTTGAACCTGTTGTGCATGCCCCTGGAACGATTATTCCCCTAGGAAGACTGGATATTTCTTGGAGATCCTCGTTCGGAGAACCAGGACGTTTATTGACGTCTATGCTTTCCAGACGTATTCCACTTATCACAGTACCCCAAGCTCCCGTGTCTGCTCTTCCGCCCCATTTAAAAAAGACTGTGACTTCCCCACAACTTCCTCCTTCTAGACCCACATCACCAGGTCCAACTCAAAGACCAGGCTCTCCCTTCAGAAGTAACAGTCGACCACCATCTGTCTCTGCAGGGCGTCCCCAATCTCCTGTCCCGACCACACCTGTGGTCCCGAATGTAGCCCTACCCCTCAATAGCACACACAACATCGAAACAAACCTTATCGTACGAAGAATACCTCGCGATCCAGGTTCGCTAGTCGTCGGAAAACCTTTCCATATCCAGTTCACGCTCGTTCTATCATGTCCTCTTCTCCCCGAACGACGAAATCATCGATTAAGACTTTCTCTTATCATTCAACACCTCCTTCCTCCTCAAATTACTTTCCCTCCAGTTCTTCCAGCTGCAACCAACCCAACTCAGAACCCTGCGGTCCCTTTTGAAGTTTACAGTCCCCGAATAACCTCGGGTTCTCGTACACCGGGATTTTCAACTCCCTCACCTACGTACGCAACGTTCAACTATGGATTGGCGCATCAAAAGCTGCTTCTGGCTTCTCAGCAAGGAACGGTAGGGGTGGGCACAGTGGGCACAGGAACAAATGCTACTTCTACGACTCTATATGCTTCCTCGGAAGACGGTGATCACGACGAAGGAAGAGGTCAAGAAACCCCCAGTCTAAGGTCCAATGCTGGATTTGTTGTGGCCTTGCCTCCACCGTATTTCACGACGGCTGCGGCGACCGATGATCAAGCAAAGAAGAGACAAGGAAACGTATCGTTTTATGGTCAATCGGCGATTGCATTGCCACCTGTCGAGTTGAGGGAACAAGTTGTGTCTAGGGCGGGAGTTACTGGTGCTGGTGCGGTAAATGCAAGCGTTGCTGCTAACGCCGACAGCAGTAGTGAAGACGAAGATGAAGGCAAGACGAGAGGTCCACCTATGAGACTATATGCTACACAAGATTTCGAGCTATCTTTTGTGCCGTTGCAGAAAGGGTTTGCTACTATTGGTGGTCTGAGGCTGCTTCTGGCAGACGACAAGTTTATTCGTGATGATCATGGTCAAGAAGGGGACGAGGAGCACATGCATGTAAAACGGAGTGAGACACACACAATGAAAGAGTGGGATGTTGTTGGTGAAGTCTTCATTCATTGATAGATTAGAGATGGACACAAGTTCGTTGTAAAAGTATATCTATTGGTTACATTTGACAGTCGGAATTGTATGCATTTGCGTACCACGTACATTAAATATCTGAGTGTAAGACTGTCCTGGTATACTAATACTAGGCGTGGATTAAAGGTAAAAACTTCTCCAAATTGCGTGTAAGGGTAACAACGGGAATTGCTCGTTAAAAAAGAAGTCCATGTTCAAGTCGTTGAAATCGTTGAAATTTAAACAGACACCCAAGGCTGACTGACAAGCTGTTGAACCGATATTAGAGCCCGGTATCGGACGTCAGAGTCGTGGTGCGTCATCAACTCCATGACTCTCTTCTTTGCCCCGAGGTCGGTAAGGATCCTGAACACGTCAATGAATAAATTGACCTAACCAGAAAACAGGAGGCTGGAATTAAAGACATACTTCTTGCCTCGTTCGTAATGCTTTACATATTGACCGACATCATGGGCTGCTACTGCTAGAACGAGAGCGTCGCGAGATTCGTTCAGGAGTTTAACGAGGAGCCTGGAAAAGATGTCAGTGACCCTGCAAAGGAATTCAATATTTATACAACGAACTTGAGCTGTTCATAGTCCTTATCATTTAACTTTGTGGCATTCTCCTTCCAGAAATCGTCCGATTCGTGGACAGGTGTCCACGAAAGATGACCAGATTGCAATTCCGAAGCGTACTCATCGTAAGTTCTGATCATAAAGTCAGTATCAAGAAGTGGTCCAAATGACAGATGCGAAACTCACGTCAAGCTCTGGAAATTGGCATCAAGTTCATCACGAAGGAATTGGACATCTTCAACAATATCCTCGTCCGTCCATTTACGGGCGCAGAGGTTTTTGGCGAACGGTAATAGTTGAGCAACAAGCATTGCTGGAAGGTTGGCACTGGGAGCTTTGGTGACAAGGTTCTAGAAAGCATCAAATAAGCCAAAAAGACCCGGGACAGGAAAACATGACATACTCGGAATGTCGCCACAATGACTCTGATAACCTTCTCTTTCACAGCAGCTTGTGCAATATCAACAAGTAGGGGTATAATGTCAAACTTCCTGATAGCATAATGAGAAAACGGATCAAGTTTGACGGAAGACGGTACAGACTTGTTGATCTCTTCAGCAACATTCTGTTCGAAAGTTAGGAGCCATAAGCAGAATGCAACTTGGTAGCTCATTTGAGGGCCTGGCTTATGCTTAAGGATTTCCACGAGTCTATAGTAGTTCTTAAGAAATGGTAGATAAAATATTCGGAATCCACGCACCCAACGGGAATTCCAGGGATAGCCCACACAGCCTGGCGACACTCCGGGCGGGCCAGCAAAGCTTCTAAACATTGCACTCCGACATCATGCTTGTGGGGCGATGAGCTCTGTACCATCGTGGAAAGGGTGCTCAGGAATACTTGGAGTTGTTGTGGTTGTAACGGTTTTGACTCTGAACTATACAGGGAACGTGAGCGGGGTTTAGGAGCTGGGACTAGAAAAAAACTGACCAGAGAAAAACAGTCAGAATCTGAGCTGCTTTGAGCTGCATGAATTCATCTTGCATGTCTAAAGCTCTAATATCTGAGTCAGTTCGGTGGCAGATTTGCGGTGAAGAGATCTGTTATACTTGAGCAGAGGTCCATAAGGTAGTTCGGGATCGTTTTCGGCGGCTCGGGTAAATAGAGGGATACGCTCATCATGGTCTGGAATGTTGTGCTCAGTATAAATACTATTCTTCCGGGCAGATTACTTACCTGTCAATGCATCGGCAATTAGGACAAGTATGGATTGCATAGTATCCAGCCTCTGGAGCTTCTTCAGTAAACGAAGATAAAGCAGAGCATAGGTTTGTCCATCTGAGAGTAGTAAAGACTCGATCTTGGGTTTGGACTGTCTGTCTACTTTCTTGATGAGAGCGAGTTCCTCAGAAGTGACGAGATCGGCCCGTTGGTAACCCTGGAGAAGCGATGAGGAAATGGTGGAAGAAAGAGGGAACCTAGATAAATTCGTACCTCCCATGGGACAGGCTTTGCCCTGATTTTGTTGGAGTTCTCGTCGAGGTAGGGATTGGAAACGAGGGAGACGGACATTGTTCTATCGAGACTGAGGCTACCAAGTCGTCTGCAAAGGGCAACTCGTCATTTCCCACATTACCACGTGACTACCTTAATATCGAAATTTGCCAGTAAGTGACTTCTGCCAACGCAAAGCCATGTCCTCCCGCTCTCTCTGGTCAACATGTAGGCCAGGTATGTCACTCACTTTAATATCTTACTCTCCTGAGTATTAATATATTCCAGCAATTCGAACATGTCGTCGGACAATGGCTACTGAAGTCTCTCAATCTCCCTCTCCTTCCCCCCTCGAACCTGTCCCTCAACCAAAAAAGGGTCCAAAACCCATCCTTAGCACGGCAGTCGTTTTGAATCGCTCCCCTTTAATTACCCGTACCCCTACCATGTTTGAACGAGCTTACTACTCATACCAAGCTCGTCTCCGACGCGCTCTTTCAAATCCTTTTCCATATGACTTTTATTTCAAACAAGGTTCGATCCTCGAGACGCGTTTTAACATGGAGGAACAGAAACGTGAAAGAAGAGCGTTCGGCCCCACATTTGGGAAGGAGGATGATTTTGACAAGGAGAGAGCTGCCGCGAATAGGGCCGCTGCTCAGCAGCTTGCGGAGCAAGAGGGCGAGTCCGAGGAGATGATGCCTCGAGTACATCCTTCGGATGAAGCGCGCGACTATAAAAGCCTGGATAGAAAAGGGAAGAGAAACTTGTATCTACTCTTAAAAGACGCGAACGATGCGTGGCGTTTCCCCCAAGGAAGTGTAGAAAAGGGTGAACTTTTACATCAGGTATGCCGCACGTTTCGCTTGTTTGTCCTTTCCCTCATTTTTCTCTTCAGGCTGCACAAAGGGACATGTACGCCGAATGTGGAGAACACATGGATGCATGGATAGTAAGCCGAAACCCTATCGGTCATTACAAGCCACCCATGACTCTGAGCCCGAAAGGGAGTCCTTTCCCAGAGGTATGTGCTACTTCAGTTGACCCGATTGTGGTTTCTAAACTCTTCACAGCAAGTCACCTTTTTCTTCAAAGCTCACATCATGCAAGGCCAATGTCGTCCTGCCGACAACGTCAAGGACTTTGCATGGCTCACAAAACAGGAGATTGAGTCGTATGTCGACAAGCATTATTGGGACGGGATTAAAGATATACTTTCAGACCACTAATATCACGCGTTTATCAATTCATAGACTATCTACCCTTGCTATGTCACTTGTCTATGCTTGAGGTGGTCCAGAAATTGCCCTTCGCATCTCGGGCCTTTTGCGTGCATCATCAAATCTTCTGACAATGACCTCACATTTGGTAGCTTTGCAAATGTGTTTTGAGGATTGCTTGACAGCATCTGAGAAGAGTGTGAGACCAGCAGCGCGTTCGACAGCTTCTACTGGCATGACGAAACTCTCTAAAGGTGCCCCGTCAGGAATAGGCGCGTTTGGAAGTACAAACGCGCCTGTTGCCAGCTCTAGAATGTTTGGTGTTGATGGAGAAGAAGGTTTCGAAGTGAGTACGACCTTGGCGAAGTGAGTCGGTACTGCAACGTTTGGTGGACTACCAATGACTTCATGCGTCTGCAATGACTATAATAAGAATGTGAATGGTTTGCGAATCGAGCGAAGGGACTTACCACTCGCCACTTCCCATCCGGATCCCGGTGCGGTAAGTACAGAGGAACAGTAAATACGTAAACATCCGAGAACGATCCCGTCAGCCGGCGACACCAGTCTTCCAAGTAGGCCCAATCTATAACCCTCGTCAGATTAAGAACCGAATGACTGTGAATACAAGACGAACAGTGACGATTGAATCCTTCACCAACTTGAGGCGCAATATTAGACAAGAGGAAAGTCTCGTTCATAGCTTCCTGTAGGAATGCAACGTTCAGACCTGCATTCAGCTACAACAGTAAACGCGATTTTTTACCTGGGAAAACTTTGCATCTGCAGCAGGTACCCTACGGAGTAGAACTTGAAGCGTCAGAAATAGGCTTCCAAAGAGAAATGAGACGCGTACATATGTCCACGGTCATATCCGCTCCTGAAATAATCCGACAATTTCGCTCGGAACGGTACAGGGATACTTTCATCCTCTACGAACGCACTCTTGCTGCGATCTCCAGCTTCAGATTCAGGTGGCAGAGCAACGTTAGAGCGCCCTAGAGATGCGAGTGTGAGGTGTTCAGCAGTCTGTCCAACCAAGAATGAGCAGTCCAGTCTTTTGATTAGTGCTCAGCCAAAAATCTGACGTGTGCAGACAAACCCAAGCTGGATGACGAAGTCTTCTATCGTATGCTGCGACATATGCTTGCTTGATTATAGGATCCACGATAGGTCCTAGAGAACGTTTCTTCAGATAAACGCGTTGAAACCTCGGTTTGTGACTAGAAAGACGTACCTGGGTTTCCATACTTTAACACTGGCAAATCAGCGAATGACCCTGTAGCTACGACACTCGTAATATGAGCGCCCCCTTTTGGTCCCATCTCCATAATAGGCGGAGGGACATGGGACACAGCTGGTGCAGAAGAGGAAGAAGCTGCATGATGTTGTCTTCGGCTTGTAATTGCGGCAGCGACACCACCGCCAACGGCAGCACCAGCAGCAAAGATAGCTGCCTGGATGATGGCTGAGGACATTGAGTGACAGTGGACGACCAAGGCTAAGCGCGACCCAGACGTCAAACAAAAGTATCAGCCGAATCAAGCATTTAGGCCTCGCCAAACGCGTCTTCCAAACTTGGCTCCTTACTACATACTGACTCTTCCTTCCAGAATGGACGTTGACATTGATCCCCCAGCCCGTCCTTCCTCTGCACCACTTCCTTCTTCGAACACTTCTGATCTTTCAGTTGGTTATGTGTACTCTTCGGAAATGACTGTTCATTTCAACCCTTCCGGCCATAACGAGTGTCCTGAAAGAATCTCTGAAATATGGAAAGCTCTAGTTGATGCAAAGTGTAACACCAAGATGCAATGGCTACCTATACGACCTGTCAACAAAGCTGAAATTATGCTTGTACATAGTGAAGATCATTGGAATAAAGTCGAAGCGATACAGTGTATGTCTGTTACTACGTCCAAGGTTTTTCGGGCTCGAAGAAAAATGTCTGATGTTGAATATATAATTTTATCTCTTATGACAGTTATGACAGACCAGGAAATCGCGGATTCGGCAGATTACTATGAACAGCTTTCCTTGTATGTTATGGCTGGAACTACAAGAGCAGCCCGACTAAGTTGTGGAGGAGTAATTGAAGCTTGCCTCGCTGTTATACAAAACAGGGTGCATGTGAAAAAGGCTTTCGCAATTGTAAGACCGCCAGGTCATCATGCAGAGCCCGATGAACATATGGGATTTTGTTTTTTCAATAATGTTGCCGTTGCTGCGAGGGTTGTACAGCAGGTAGCCGGTTACCAGAAAAAAATACTCATCCTCGACTGGTAAGCCAGTTTCTGTCTCTATCTAACTAGGAGTGTTAATTTTGACTACGCTTAAGGGATGTTCATCACGGTGGGCAGTAGCTCTTTAATTTTCTCGATCCAAGACTTGAAAACTTTCAGGTAATGGCACTCAAAAGGCCTTCAACGATGATCCATCTATTTTATACATCTCTTTACATCGCTACGAGAACGGTTTCTATTACCCTTGTGGCCCGTTCGGTGCGATGAGCTCTTGTGGAGAGGGAAGAGGACTAGGGTAGTGAGTATCCGGATCAACTTCCCCCCTCTTATGTTTTCAGAGTCTTATTCCCTCAGCTCGGTCAACATCCCATGGCCTGAAGCTGGAATGGGAGATGCCGACTACATACACGCCTTTCAGAAGATCGTCATGCCCATTGCAACGGAGTTTGCTCCGGAACTAGTGATCAGTGCGCAAACCTATGCATGCCACACCAAATTGTCCCCTGATTTTTTTGATAGTATCAGCTGGCTTTGACGCTGCGCTGGGAGACGAACTTGGTGGCTGCTGCGTTAGTCCAGCAGGCTACGCACATATGACACATATGTTATCGGGTTTGGCTGGTGGCCATCTCGTTGTTGCGCTAGAGGGGGGATACAACTTGCAGTCCACGGCCAAGTCAGCTCTGGCAGTGACAAAAGTACTCCTTGGGGAGCCTCCCGAAGAGCTCCCTCCTCTAGTTGCCTCGGAAGTGGCAACCGAAACTGTCTGGCTTGTCGCAAAAGAACAGAGTAAATATTGGAAGTCGGTTGATCCGAAAGGCTGTCAACCTCGAGAAGGCATGGTCATTTCTTCTTCATTGTCGACTAAACTACTCACGAACGCTGTCTGCAGAGGTCCAATCAATAAGTTTCTCAATTCCGGGCATGTAACAAGGTTCTAATATGCCTACTCTTTACTGATCTTCATTACAAAATAGAGATCCTCAAAGCACATAGGCAGCATTACATGTACACCACTCACAATATGATGCAGATACCCTTACTTGGAGAAGAAATGGAGCAGAAATTCTCCAGTCAACTCATGTGCACGTAAGTAAATTTTATTTATGTACGCTTACAACTTGATCTAGAAATTACTATACAGGCCAGATATCTTGGAAAATGACACTCTCGTCGTTCTAGCACATGAATTGTAGGTGCCTTCGTTCTCAAAAATATAAATACTTTACTCATCTTCCTCAGCGGAAACCTCCGTACCGAGCTGGAATCTTCAATCACTTGCGACCTTCAGCTTGAACGTTCCTACTTGGTATGCCAACAATTCAGCGCGCTACCCACGCTCTTCTGACGATTTCGTAGATTGACTTTTCGAAAGATTTGATAGGTTGGATAAAGAGCGAAGGCTACGCCCTTCTCGACATAAACCTTTATCCCAAACCAGTCCCTATGACCACTTTGAACAAAGTGAGTTCCAAAACTTCAGTATATCAGACTACTCAACAACACGGTAGCGGCGGAAACCGTCCCGGGATGTGGGGAATGATGTAGTAACCTATTTGTGGGACAATTATATTCAGTAAGCTCATAACAAAAAAAACGAATTGATAGAACCAGAGCTGAACAAGATCGTTTCTCAATTTATAGACTTTCGAACGCAAAACGTGTCATTCTTATAGGTCACGGGCCGGGATGTGAACCAATAATGGAATTGATTGACCGTCGATGTGAGTTTTAATCCGTGAAAACCCATAATGATACTGATTCGACTCGACCTAGTTTCCAGTGTGGCGAATCTAGTCAGAGCAGTCGTACAAGTCGTAGGACACTCCAAAGTACCAGCCATACCCAAGTATTCTGAGGAGCTCAGGTCCTGGTACCTCAAGGTTATTTGGGTCCCTGTTATTCTACCACGCGTTGCTTATCTGGGTTGTTCAGTGTTCGTATGTCATACTGCCAGCGGATCATCGAATTCTTGCCCCGCAAACAAAGCCCAAGGACCTAAAGAGGCATGGCAATATAGCAGCTATAGGTGCGTCTCATGCAATTCCAGAAATTTATTCGTCTTCAAGACACCTATTCCAGATGATGAATCACAACCTATCAAGATCATCATGCGAGCTCTCCCAAGCATTCAGGCGTTCATCAGTTCGCAATTAGACAAGTATCCTGTTGAGAGGATCTAGACTAAACAACCTTGTCTCCCGTCTGTTTAATCTTGAAAATGAGTACGTCGTACCGAGTACATAGGAGCAGTGCTTCTCTTTCTACCGGAGACTGTAGTTTACTCTGTTGTATCTGTCCTCTGATATCGCTTGCTTTGTTCTGTTATGTTACTACATATAATACAATATTACTGACCACTTGATGTAAAAGAAAGCGCTGACCAGCCGTCAAGATCAGACGGTTTCATCATGATACTCTTTTGTGCAAGATGGGTAGTCGTTGAGAGATCGTTTGGGCCTATGAGCGTCTCTGCAACCGCTTTGAGATTTGAACTACGCTGTGCATTTTCCAAGTCATCCAAATCCTGTGCAATCCCAGAAAGTATAGGAAGTGCAGAAGAGTACTGTTTCGTTTGAAGCATTAGTTCAGCAAGTCGATTTCGAGTTTTAGCCTTAATAGGTTCAGCGAAGAGGGCTTGTTGAGCAATAGATATTGCCTTAGTTTGCTCGTCCTACAAATGATCAGTCAAAAAGCATCCAAAATGTCCGAATGACTAACCTGGCCAAGATGATGTTGCACAAGCAGATAATTGACATTTCCCTGGGGATCTAGCTCTCGCTTGCGATTAATAGGCAACGAAAGAATTTCGGACAAAGCAGCATCGACGAGACTATCGTCGTCAGTTAAGATGCCCATCGCTGCCAGTACATTGATGGCGGTCAGGTTTTCTGAATTGGTGGATATGCTAATAAGTCCGCGATATGTTAAATCAGCGAAAGAAAACACCCGATATAAAGACTGAGACTGATCTCACCACTCCAAAAGCTTTGTTTTCGCAAGGTCTTGAGACTCCTCCGTGCCTGTTGCCCACAGTACTTGTGCAAATAGCACCTGTACTTCACCTTTTATATTCTCGTCCCTGGCTGATTCAAGAGAGGCCTCCAACATCTCCAAGGCGCTTTCTACATTTCCTTGTCTGAAATGGGCTAAACCAGCTCCAAACTGAACATGAGTGCGGAGTAGGGCACATTCTTTGTCTTTATCATCGTCGTTTTCAGGTAAGAGACCGAGAACCGTCTCGAATGACTCCAGGGCTCCTGAATAGTCGTTCAAGGACAGCTTGAGACGTCCGACGTTGGAGTGTGCAATAGAGAAGTGGCGTTCGATCTCTGAGTCTTCAGTTTCTTCATATAAGGCTTCGAGGATAGAAATGACCCTGCTGATCAACTCGGATCCCATTTCGATCTGGCCAAGAGTTTCACATACAAGACCGTAAAGGTGCAGGGCCGATGGATCCTTCGGAGACGACTTGCAATACCTATCGAGGACAAAAAAGGCGGGCATCAAGTGCTGCATTGGGGGCGCAGATGCCCTTTGACGTCCGTTAAACATTTTCAGACCATATTGATAGTCGGCTTCAGGCTGCAAGATTATGGGTAAATGAGCGATGTCCAACTATAACAAGCACAATAGGCGGCTTACCACGCTACCACTCAATCCAACTGCATGAGCCAATATTCCCGTTGCGCCGACATCATGCCCGTGGCCAATTGCTACCAAGGCTTGCCCTAGCCACGCCAACGTATAGTCAGGATCGACACTCTGAGCGCGATAAAACGCTTCATTGGCTAAGTCGTGATCACCATAATGGAAGAACAGTAGACCAAGATTTGTCCAGGTCGCGACATTCTGAGAGATTATCAGATTTCGGGCCAGTTTCCCCAAAAAAATCTTTGCGTACCTTGGAGTCAATTTCTAGCGCTTTGATATAGGCATGCTGGGCCATCTTTGGTTGGGAAGTAAAATAAGTGTCACCCAACACCACCCAATAATTGGGGTTAGTAGGAGCAATACGAACTGCCTCAATGAGACATTTTATTGTTTGCTTCTCAACTCGGTCATGTCTCTCGCCTGAATATAAGGTGACTGCTAAATGACGCAGTGATATTGCAAGGTCATACCAGGCGCTACCGAGAGCCGCACTTTCCGAAGAACCAAGGCTGATACGATGGTCATATATATGTATAGCTATCTCCAGTAACTCTGTACGGGTTGGGAGCTGATTCGACTGTTGGGGAAGGGTTGAAACTAATCCAGAAATCCGCTCACTTGACGCAGCAGGAAGTGAGTTACAAACACCAACGACAACATCAAGATCAGTTCTGTCAATCGAGATATCATGGGTAGAAAGATATAGCATCGCATCGGCAGCTATTTTCCAGATGGCTGCTCGAAACCCAGTGCTGTGGTTGACTGCGGTGTAGGCCAGGGATAAAGCAGATATCCATGACCGTTCTGCTCTTGCTGCAAAACCACTGACAATTTCGGAGCAACCTTGATCCAGATGAGTCTGCGCAAGCGATGCCAGTGCACATATTTCGGATGGGTTCTGAGTTATGATTCCCTCGAATTGAGAGATAGCCTCCTGAAATTGGCCGAGTTGACGATGCACTTCAGCAATGAAAAAGTTGCAGATCCAATCATCGGGTCGCAAATCCTTGGCTCGGCCAAGTGCTTTCAGAGCTGCACTATGGCGACCTGACTTGAAATAGGCTTCACCAAGCCTTAACCAAGTGAGTGAATCCTCGGGTTTCGCTCTTAGCGCAATTTGAAACGCATTGATTGCAGAAATATAGTCGCGATTGATCTGGAAGGTCATTCAGCAATGCAACTGTGCGCCGTGTCAGCGCTACGTACAAATCGAACAATTCCATGAGCTTTCCAGGCCCACGTATTGGTGGGAGAATATTTCTCAGATATATTGCCCACTATACCACCATCCAAACCTCCCTCTCCTTCAATTGTCCTTCGAGCAACAACCTCTACTAAATCCCACTCTTGTTCATCAGCAAAACCTTTGGCGAGTCGATGTGCTGCTTCTGCTTCTCGGGAGTCTAATTCAAAAGCCTTCTGGAAACATTTGGATGCTCGAGTGGGATCTCGAGCACTCTCGTCGTAGTAAACGCCTAATGATGTAAACGCAGGAGCAAAGTTAGAATCATATTTTAAAGCAATGATAAAGTTTCGATAGGCATCTTGCGGCTTCCCATCTATTAAAGGATCGTGAACCAACAAGAACGAAATCGCGGATATCTTGATTATGTTTACCGTCAGAATTCCAGAAAGCCTGGCCGAGTCTCCAATGGCATCGAGCACAATCTTTATCGCGGTTTTCTAAACCATTAAGCATTTTCAATACTTCTTTGAGTCGTTGAGCACCATCTTCGTAGTTAGCTCCCTTGATTTGGCACCACGCTTGTTCCTCTTTAGCTCTTAGACCTTCGTCCTTGTCATCGGGCAGTAATTGCGTTACTCGTGCAAAAAGTTGCTCAGCATCCGGCCATTTACCGCTGGCCTGAAGGATATAAGCTCGTCCCATCAGGGCCGAGATGTTATCAGGCGAGAGGGATAATATTTCGTTAACAATACCCAAGGCCCGGCGATGATGTTTGGGTGGGAATAGATGTATAAGGGAGGAGGAGAGTACGACATTAAAACCAAGTCGAACCCTTTCAACTGTTGCTGGTATCTCGTGTTCTGAATTTGAAGCATCACATTACTCACCGTACAAGCTTCGTTCCCATCTTGGACTCGAATTTATTCAAGAGTTGTAGTCCATTTTCAGCAGCTTGAATGGCATTGGCATACTCTAATTCGCGCAGTTGGACGTCAGATAAGATGCGGGTGGCTAGCATCGAGTCAGATATGAATCCATGGGCCTCCTTGGGTTTGACTTTTCAGACAGCATTTTTTGTAATGCAAGAAACGAGATACCAGGATCATGTCATACCCAACATCTGCTTCCAGAGTCTCCTTCTTTTCTTCATCCTCCTCATCGCTTGACGAAACCTGCATGTAAATGAAATATCCTCGAAATACCGAAGATAGATGCGAAGACGGAAACAACGCGATGAATTGACGCCAGAGTCCAAAGTCGTATTCGGCTGTACGAGATATATTCGAAAATGAAAATGATGATGATGGAAGGAAGACCCACAGATAGTTTCAACGTCCATCCCTTCAATGAAAAGTGTCCAAGCGAGTTCGTCAGGGAGTTTTAATAGAACAACACCATTTATTAGGTCTGCAACTTCCTCTTGAATCGCCGTCTTCGCAGCTTCTTCCCTAGAAAGAGCGCTCAGTAGCCTCAGCTTATACCTCAAAAGTTTCGATTCTGTTTCACGACGCAGAGTATCCGAAGTGTTAGGATGGTTGAGAACTTCGTTGTAAAGGCTTGGAAGCTATGGACGTGACCTGAGATTAACTGCTGAATACACTGATAAGAAATTTGTACCTGTGAGGAAACCCATATTTCCTTCCCGACCTCTTTTTTGATCTGCTCCACACCAGGTGCATTCAGTCTTGTTCTTCTCTTCTCTACTTCCTTTCCAAATGACTCTTCTTCTTGACTTTCCGTGATTTTCACCAACTCTTCCAAGACGGATAGGCCATTGTGAATAGAAGATTGTATCGCAAAGATTGTGGTTGATGTAGGAGAGGTCGGATCTGGCGATGGTAAAGTTGACAGTACGTCATAGAATGGAGAGGAAGGGAGTAAGAAGGATAACGCTTCGATGATCTGAAAGATAGATGAGAAACGATAACTCGACGCAGGATCTATGTTACAGACCTGACTGGTACTACCACGCTGTCGACGTAAATCGATAAATTTTTGCAGGGTTTCTGCGCATTTTACTACGTCTTTTCTAGGTCCTTTTAGTGCGCAGCAGAATAACAAGAAGTCCTTTGTTCACATACGACTCTGCGTGTATCTTCATTAGACGCAACAGCACTTCGGCATAGTTCTGCCAATCACATTTTCGTTCGTAGAATTGGGAGAGGCCCTGGGAGAGAAGGATATCAGACAATCTTCGAAAACGCTAGAAGAGACACTCACCTGCCAGGCCAAGACTTGACTCGGATTGAGTTCAGTTGCTCGTCTATATGCCTACATCAAAATTCGAAGTATTCAAGTTTTGAATTTACGGATAAAGTAGACTATTTACTTTTTCGCTTTCATCCAATTCACCCAGTTCGAGCGATGCTAATCCCAAGAAGACGTTCCTGTTATAACGGTACAATTAACCATAGTGCTTGAGAAATGGCCAAAAGTGCTCTACGCGTTGTAATTGTCGGGTTCATAGTCAAGGACTTGCAAGGCAGCGTCTTTAGCAGAATCATATTTCTTTTTGCCCAGGTAGTCGCGAGCGTTTTTGAGCTTGGTTTTGACAATAGATGTCATGGAATGAGTTGTCTAGTTGAAGCATAAAATTGATATCACATGTATTGAGCTCACGAGATATATTGAAATTCGGTCCACGTTCTTCGAATCACAAAGGAGAGCAAAAAAGCAATTATCTCGCAACTACGTCTATTGTGTACAAAAGGGTGTCCAGTAATATCTTGAGTTTTGGGTCATCATGAAACTAGTAGTAACGACATTACACCCCTTTCAACACTTGAAATTGGTGCTCAAATAATGTTACAATACAATGTGCAGTCGAATAGGAAACCCAGATAAAAAGAAAAGATATTGCAGAAAAGATAGCAAGGCAAGAATGACAGCGAGAGAAAATCTATTGCTGGAAAATAGCGGTCGCAACCTAGAGATTACATTAGAACACATCGTGACACTTGGTTATGCGAACTTACACTTTCGAGGAGCATCGAGACTTCTGGTGCAATCCGAATGAAATCTTTGTTCCAGAATTCATACTTCGGATTTCTGAGCAACTCGATGAATGTGATCAAAGCACCCCATGGATGAGGCCGATGTACAATGAATCGTTCAAGAAGCACCTTCGTCATGACTTCTCTGAAACGATCGTCCTTCACTTCGAGGAACAAATGGAGAAGCAGCGTGCAGAACCAGTGGGTATGAGCATTTGGGTATCGCAAATGCAAAACCATCGCACTAAGTAAGTGGTGTTGCCCTAAAGAAAGAGGTAAGTGCATCGATGGGAATCGACGATTTATCAATACACACCTTCAACATCGAGGTTCGTAGCGAGGTATTGCAAAGCCATTACTCCGGGGTCACTTGGAATAAAGACCGAAGTGCCACTCCTAGCTTTAGCTTGAGCAACAGAGGAGACTCCTATGTACATGACGAGGCAATTCATGAGAGACAGATTGTAAGATTCTGGAGTCGCCTCGGTCGTGCCAGGGTATCGTAGACGGTCCTTGAGTGTCACCAGGAAGGAAGGAGATCCGCGATTAAGTAGAAATTGATCGAGATGTAATCGAAGGTCGGTACTTTTGAGAGCAGAAGTGAAGTCTGATAGGATTGGGGGAATGGGTCCCATCTCTGGAATCGATTCGAGGGAGATGTGGCGGAGATGAGGGTCAGGGAGGATGATGTTGGAGGGGAAAGCACTTAAAATGATGTTACGGAGTTGGATGCAGCGAGGAGGGATGATGTCACATAGGGTGAAGTAATACTCGCTCAAAAATTCTGGGAAATCGTGGAGGAGAACAAGGAGGAGACGAAGAGCACCGCGGTACAAATCACGAGCAGCAAGCTGAAGGTTAGCCTCTTTGAGGAATGGTTGCAAGAATCTGAAGAGCGACAACAACAGCTTGTGAAATGCAGACCAGCCCTATATACACTCGGGTCAGACACAGAAGGTAAAGAATGAAAAACTAATTATCAGACCTCTCGATTTTCGGATAGAAGCAACTTGGGCATAAATAACCTGTGAGAGATAAGACACATCCACGAGAAGGAGAATCCAGGAAAGTGGGTCGGCTGCAGTGAGATGAAGGTATCACTGTAAAATAGTGAGCAAAACAAAGTAGAATTGGGAGGCGTTGACTATACCTTAAGCAGATCAATAACTGAAAATAAGCAGTACCCAGGTGGGCTTCGACGGTGTGTAGGTCATTGATCAGACTCGAGAAGAATCTGAAGAACGGTTTCTGTTGGAAAGTAACACCTTGCTCTTCATGTAAATGAGCCAGTACCAAGACGAAGATGGACAATATCTTGGACAAATACAAGACTTTTGCTTGGTCGTTGTTCACACCGGATGCATCACCGTGGTATTTGATCATATACACAATCAATCTGGACATCGCATCGAGAGCTTGGAATGCGTACTCGAACTCCCCAGCGGCCATGCATTTCATGTAACTGTTGACGCTCGATTCTGCACAAACTCGGAAGAACAGGGATGACATTTCATCTTCTTTGACAATGCCTTGCTTAGTGAGTTGAGTGATGAAGGGTACGAAGGTTTTCTCTGGGGAGTGAGACCGTTGGTAGATGGTCACCCACTGCTGGAACCAAGTGAGGAGTTTCTCCTTCATCTGATCAGATGCAGGCTTGACCGCGGATGTGCGTACAGATGATATGGCAGTATCGGAAGGTTGTCGAACACCTCGAAGATCATCGAGGAGTGTGGTCACTCTGGAAGAAAATTAATACAGTGTTTTTAGAAGATAAGGTGTTACGTACGCATCAGTAGCTTTGCCTTGCTGCGACAATTGATTGAGGACTTCGAGAGAGAAATTGAATTGAGCTTGAGTAGCAACTGGAGGCTCAGTAGAAAGACACTCTCTAATCAAGCCAGCCGCGAAGTTGACTAAGGTAGGGCGAGGATCAAGGAACATCATTTTGGCAAGTTGCTGATCTTGCAATTGGATGTTGACGAGGCCACTACGGAGCAGAACAACGGTTACGGGAATATTGAATTTCCTCTGCAGAAAGAGTCAACAACAGATACAGATTATGAATCATGGAAGTTACCTCGTCTTCAGCGTACAGAAGCCAGGTAATAGCTTCCTTTGAAACATCCTCGAATTGGCGGCACAATTGTTCGAGTAGACCAACGTAGACCTCACGTCCCAGGGGTGACGAGGTCTTGTAAAGTAGTTGCACGATCTTTTGTGAAATCAGAAGAGGTGTGTTCTGGCGCTCTCCGGCATCCGAAGCAAGATTCAAGATATTGCGAATGATATACCGTATGTCGTGGTTAGGGGGTAAGGCAGTCAAAGAAGAGATGGGCAACTGAGTGACCAATGCTTCCAAGTCCCGAGTCATCACTCCAAATCGTTCCATAGCCTCCTGGTGACTGATGTGGCTGACAACTGAATCGGGAGCAGGTGAGGGAGCGTAGACACCAGGCGTCGCGAACGACATGGTAGACCCAGGCCTACTACTAGTGGATCTCCTTTTCGAGTCAAGTGCTACATTGACATTAATAAGATGAAGACAAAAAAAACTAGTAACACACCAAAGTCCTCGTATACTCCGAATTGATTAGTTTGAACACCACTAACTTTGATACGAAGGGGATCAGGAAGTGATAAGGAGAAGGTAGAGGGGGGAGCGGAGGAATCCCAGAACGCCTGTCCAGGTCGCATCTGCTAAGAGAAAATCAATCAAGAAATAAAGCAAAGAACATGTACGTTAACATACTTCGCGATGACGACGACGAGCCTCGTACGAATTGGCGAAGTGTTCATCGACGTCAACTACAGCTTGATCCATAGCTGCATGTTCGATAGCTTGACAAGCAATCTCCAGGTTGTCGGAAACAAGGATGTTCATGGCTGGTTCGTTCTGAACCACCTGCGAAAGGAATTAAATCGGTATCAAATAGACGATGATAGGCATACCTCAGTAAATCCTTGCTCAGCCAAAAATTGGCGAATATGGGCAGCAAGATTACTCTTCAAAGGGTCTTTGCATGTGACCAGAGCCAGGCTTCCCGCCAACTTTTGAGCCATCAAGTGAGCAGCCTTTCTAAGTTTCTCGTCGTTGGGTTCCGTCGCAAAGTCCTTGGCAACTAGTTCTCGTGTGGATATTCCAGCTATAGTGACGGATCTTTCCACTACGGGGAGGATGATCTAAAACTAGATTAGCGCGTCAACATCGACAGACAGTAGATTCATACCTCTCGAACAGCACGATCGACGGCAAAGGCAACGGAGCGTTTAAACGTAGAATTGACATTGAACGGTGACAACTGGGGACTGACAAGAATGTGCGAGGCAAGGCTGGTCAAGATTTGCTCGATATGTGGACCCAATACCCTGGCGGGGTCAGAAGGACTAGAAGGACCGAGGGCTAGCACTTGTGAATCGCTGCCAACCATTTGCGCTGGATCATACCCACCAATTGGCAACGAATCAATGTCAGTCACATATTCGGGAAGAGGAGGCCCGGCGTCTGCCAACGGCCGATTCCTCAAGACCGTACTGGGCTCGAGGTTATCTAGACTTATTTCCAATGTAGTGCATAATACCTCGATCTCGAACTTGTAGTGAAGTTTCAGATCGGCAAAGAAATAGAGCTCTGCAAGGAGGCTCATCACAGCCATCAGCCAAGGGTTCGGCGGTTTAAACACCTTTGATCTGGCACATGCTTCGAGAACTTTGCAGATGAAAGGAATAGCCACGATGCTGCGACCACTCTCATATCCTTCGATGAGTAGGTCTTTGAAGGAAAGATTCTTGTGTTTGATAGGGACATCGCGTGCAAGGGTGATTGAACCGAGCCATGAGCCGACATTTTTCAGAGTAGTGCGTTCAGGTCCGAATTGCAAAGCTCGCTCGGAGTTGAGGACGAGCATTGATTTGACGAAGGTTTCATGAAGGATGAACCTGTTCAGTTTTTGCCGATCCATGGCATCTAAGAAGCGGAAGTAGAGGGAGTGATTGTTGGGTTCGGTACTGATTCGTTGGTCAACAAGATAATTGGCAAACCACCGAGAATAGTCATCATTGAAGATACCCTGAATCTCAGTGAGTTTGGCGTCAAAGTTGCCGGGCGCAAGATTATTGACAATGAACAGAATTTTGTCAGAGAGCTCTTCAGGAGGTTGCTCAATGTCACCTTCCATTGGGTCAGGTTGGATGGCCGTGAAAACGGGAGGTGCTTCAAGTGCAGCATTGGCAACCACGCTCACGTCC
The DNA here is from genome assembly GCA_004369135.1 of Dendrothele bispora CBS 962.96. Taxonomy (NCBI): domain Eukaryota; kingdom Fungi; phylum Basidiomycota; class Agaricomycetes; order Agaricales; genus Dendrothele; species Dendrothele bispora. The sequence continues at coordinate 793,397 of ML179036.1, forward strand.
ACCGGACCATCACCAGCAGAGGCAAGGAAACGTTGGAGATTTGCGACAAGCTCGGGAAGAGCCTCTGCGAGATGAGTATTTCTAACCAGTGTTTCGCATAGAGGTCGCCATTCTGGAAGCCTGGACTCAAATCTGGACAGGGCTTGTAGACCAAATTTGAAAAGATTGGTTTCGGGAGGACAGTCGAGGGCGTCTAGGATATAGCGGATAGCGATACCCAAGGGGATATAATCAATGAGACGGTGCTGGATCAAGGATCCGAAGAGATAACCGGTCATGGCTAACTCGCGAGCAGGATAGTATGATTGGAAGAATTTGTACTCGTCAAAGAGGAAATGAAGCATGCAGCAGAAGACTTCATGGTCACGATTATTAGTCGATTCCTTGCTACGTTGCAACATAGTGATGACTTCGTCAATAGTTGTGTTTTCGTCGTACATCTGCTTGTATATGCCATCAACCTCCGCTTCGATCTCTGCGGTGTAATTGATCACACTATAGCCTGGTTCGACGTCAGAACCAGGCATCATGCTCATGAGGCGGGGATGAACTTGGAGACAGTGGTTTTTCACATCGTTCCAGAATTGCTTGTCCTCCTCGGCCATTTGATTTTGACTAGAACCAAAGACTGTGAACGGACGTGGAAAGGGAGCCATACAATAACACACCTATTACGTAGCATGCGCAAAATGATAGTTATTGTGTTGGGATTCAGAGACATTGTACGCGCTTCAGGTTGGGGGTCTGCCAACCGAATCATCTTCTCCGTCTGCACCTTCTCCTCCAAGAACTCGAGCACTGCGTGCAAAAACTCGGCACCGTGATTCGAAACATTATCCAAAAGCCATTTGTCCAGGTTGAGGTATTCTCGGCGCGAAGCAAGGGCTGCAACATCCAGTGCAAATCCAAACGGCCTGACTTCCAAAAGAGATTCTAGAATCTGTCGAGAAACGTCAACGATTCGAGAAGTAAATCAAAACAAATGATTGTATACTTTTAGGTCTTGAGCAACATCTAGGATGCGTGTAATATTCAAGGGATTATCTTGATAGAAGTCGCGAAATGCGTCTGTCAAGTATGAAGGTTGAATTTGCCATATTCGCATAAATACAAGTTGATGGTTAGGGTGACCAGCTAAAAACATGTTGAGCAGTTTGCGCGAATATTCGAGTCGGATTTCATTCCAAGGTGCATCCTGAGCAAACTCTTAAGGACCAAGCTACTTCGATCAAAATGTCTTTCACTTACCGGAACCTGCAAAAGACCCATGTGGACAAGCTCGGCGCTAATTTTGATAGCCTTGTCGAGCATCTCCCGAACAACATTTCGGATTTCTGCAGAATCCGAATCTGCCATACGGACCAACACCTCAAACAAGTCTAAGGAATTCCAGGTGTGACCCTGGACATTTGTTGCTAGAGCTTTAATGGTGGGACTAGCAACAGCAACATCTTCCACAGTAACAATCCTACGACCAGGAAGTTGGACAAAATTAAAGGTATCGGCAGGTAAGGAGAGGAGAGCGTCAAGAAGTCGGAGCTGATATAGAGCATTTGACCAGATGGACCAGAATCCGGAAACAGCAGTGGGTTCTGAATCACGAGGACAGTTGAGGAGAATGGCGATGAGGAGCTTGAGAGTGGCGGTATCGACACCATGACGATCAGGCATGTCAAATGATTTTATCACATTCGCCCAATTAATCTTGAGCGACTGCAACAAAGGTAAGTGCCATCCAGCAAAACATAAGTAATTTAACACTCACGAAGCTACCAAGAGCCCTAACCAAAGCAGGAACGTCACAGAGCACTGCTCCCTCAGATGCCTTGCGGTTCAACGTGGACACAATCTCAATGACCTGTTCGTCTCGTAGTGGCGTCGCGTCCGAGATACCGAACCGTACGAGGAGTGCCCGAACTACATCTGAATCACTCGTAACATCGGGACCGAGCATGAGGAGAGCCTGAATAAACGTCGTTCCAGACGGGAGGCTGTAGTTTTATAAGTCAATGACCAAATATGTGAGCGAATGTGACACACCTCAAATTTGGAAAGATACGCTGAAGCATGGGTGAGACAGTCTCTTTGCCATACTTTGTTTGAGCTGCAATTATGAGAGCTTGCCGTTGAGAAGCATCCAACACTGGAGACTCCGCAGGGGGATCAGAGAGGAGATTGGACATGAGCTTGGTAACTTGGTTGGGTGACAGGTCAGCGTGATCGAAGGACGGGTTATGGCAAAGGCTTAGGACTGCGTTTTCGAACTCTGTACGAATCATTGATTGCGCCTGAGTTGTTAACTCTTTTCTTGAGGGTGCCGCGACGACAGAGGAGGCGAGGACGAAACGTTCCAAAGGCCTGAGACCAATGCGATCCGCAAATCGAAGGAGATCAAAGTGACGGAAGACATCTCCTTCACCTTTGTCAATGCCGTCCCGGAAACGGTCTGCGAGGAAGGGGTCGCGTGCGAGACGCTGAGTTTCTTGGACGAGAAGACGGAAAGTGAGCGTAGATGAGTTGTCAAAGGAAGACGGAGGCGAATTTGAGGAAAGACGCGATTGGGAATGAACAATAAGACGACGAATGAAGTGTAGGTATGTATCTATCCCATGCTGCTCGGAAAGCTGGAGGGAATGACTAAATGAGTCGAAAGCAACATACGACGGGAGGCTAAACGTACCGAACGAATTTCGACCTGGTTTCGTTCAAAATTGTCCTCTGTGAGAGTCGACAAGAGAAAAACTATCTGTGCTTTGACGATAGTATGGATGTTCGTGGCATTGGTCGGTGGGTTGTCCATATGGGACGACGACCTGGAGGGTGTGACGGAGCGCCGGGCGGGTCCGGTCGCCGTTTTTGAGGGTGGAATCGTAGAAAAATACTGAAAGGGACGGGGGACGTTGTCGGACTTGGACCTCGCGATTTGCAGGCCAACTCGTAGACGACGCCGAGCACAACGTACACAACCAAAGCCGGTATCCTTTGTTTCAAACTCCGATTCATTTTCCGAACTGCCATAATTAATCTACTGAAGTCATCCCAATCCCTTGACATCTAATTACGTTTCCTTTCACTTTTTCTTCAATCTCAAATTTTGCGTCTGTGAGCTGCTCTGCAATCCATATGGCCGTCCTAGATTCTCCTCTTAGTCGTTGGACACAAAATATTTTACACGACCTCACCTTGTGTGCAGTGTTATCTCTCCACAGAGTACTTCGCAGTTCTGGGATAGCGCCATGAAGAGCACAATTTGATCAGTGAGCCACTGTTAAGCGCGTTATTCTGTCAATGTCAATTCGCCTTGCCAAAGCCATTCACATACCTCGTCGGTACACCCACCCGCTTCAAGTCCTTTCAAAACCTCTTTGGCAGCTTCCTCTCCAACCTGAGTTGCATCAAGTCCCTTCCTGCCAACCGCACTTCCACCAATTATCCCTCCGCTATCCAACTCGGCCCAAAGAACGATTCCACTCCCGGCCCCGACTGCGTTATCATTTTCCTCTCTCTTATACTCAATTTCTATAGGTATCGTGTCTGCGATCCCGCCCGTCGCCAAACGTTTCTTTGCACCCTCAACCATGCTCTGTCCTAAATGACCGGGTAACTTGGCCAGATGCGCAATGCCCCTCACTCGCACCACTTGCCCTCTTTCCAGTAGGCTGAAACTTTGCAGTGACTTCACTGGTGTGACGTTCACCCTTATCTCTCCGCCCCCCTTCGGGTAGTACCCTCTTCTGTAGATTTCTAATTCTGCAGATACTCCGAAATGTTTCTTTACGAACGGAAAGAAAACATGCTGGATATAGTCGATTTGGGGTGCTTGTTCACAATTTGTTCCACCTTTCAGAACGAGTGTTGAAGGGGTTGCGCCAAACAAGAGTAGAGGAAATGCGACTTGAAGTAGTAAAGTTGTAGCACCTGCTGTAATAGAATCGGCCAGGTAGTTCCCAGGCCTTATACGTCCTGGAATAAAATCTACTTGAGATGAACCCGTTCCTGCCCCTGTCAACTGTGCTGAAGATATTTCAGCTGCTAGTACAAGACCTAAAAGTAGTTGTTAGCCAAAAGGCCACGCAGAGACGTATTACTACTAGTGTTTGCTCTACCTGTTCTGTGTTGGTTCTTCAAACCCGGAGGTGTCCGGCCGTTTCTAATTTTTTGAATAGAGATAGGCCTTCCAAGCAGAGCCGACAAAGATATCGAATTTCGTAGGATTTGTCCTCCACCTTCGAGGACACTGCCGTCAATGATACTTGTGGTAGGCATTAGAGTACGTGAAAGTCTTTGTTGTGACTCATTCGGGCTCTTCAGGCGGTGACATGAACATGATCGCGAACGCGTGAGCGTAGACTCGGTGCACAACACTTTGATGGACCGTTGATCAAAGTCGTGTGCAACGGGTTTGATCGACTGTCATCAAACCATTGAAGAGCGACCGGTTCGAGTCTATGATCATGAGCGTCCCGCGTCTAGAACTACTAGTACAAGGCAGACAAGTTGGCACGGTAATGATGCACATATCTACGCCAATACATCAAAATGCCCAGATTTTACATCCTCCAATATCTTTAGCACTTGATCCTCCATCTCCTCAGGTACTCCGAAACTGACTTCGACACCTTCCTCCAAGTTTTGTGCACTATCAACAGGATTTGCCGAAAACACTCTAAGATAATACATGGAAACCCCAGCAGTATGAAACCGAGCTAATCCGGGGTACCCAAAATGTATAGAATGCCAATCCAATCTGCACAAGACGTCACCATTAGCCTTCGAAGAAATATACCATGAGTGTGAACTATGACTTACGATAAGTTAGAGTTAACAGACATCGTACGTAGGTCGGACCCAAAGAAGAACTGCTTGTTGTCTTTGGCAGCTAGAGACATAAAATGTCCTGCGACAGACATGTACCTTTGTACAAAATCTGGTTGGCGTGCGTTGATTAGAGACTGGCGGACTTGTTGAGCGATATATCGTATGTCGGTTGCATGGGAGAGATCGAGTTCGTCAGTAGGTACCTACATCGTCATGGTCTATTATGATGAGCATACACAGTGCAGAAGTGAACCTACAATATAAATGGGATTTCCAGCTAGGGCTGAACTGGCCCACGGAGCTGAAATTCCTCGATACTGCGATACATATTTATCACAACTAGAGAAAGATACGACCCGATAACCCACATACCGTTGCTGCATTAGTGATTTTCGTTATCTTGTGTTCTTTGGTTTGGCACAGGTTCAAAATCACGGCGATACACGCAGTTATACAATCCTGGGTCGTGAGTTTAATAGTACAACCATTTTGAACCCAATTCATTAGATTCTCGGTCTGAGTCCGTTGTAACATGAATCGAATCGTAGCCATTTTTTGATTGCGATCTCTGTATCGTTGACCAATCTCGGATGTAGGATATGTACAAACTAGGTGAGGCATTGCTGGGGCCTGTTCTGCAATCTCTTCTTCAGTAGGAGCAGGAAAATGATATTTCGAGAAATCTGGAACAGGGTCACGAAGGGGAAGCCCTTGATATATTTGTGACAAAGATCGCATGAAGCGTAGAAGAGTTGTTGCGTCGCCTATCTTGAGATGAGTTTGTGTATTCGTTCACGACAGGGAGACAATTACCAAGAGAGTGATGCCATGATACACCAAGAAGCGTTTGATTTTTTGTAATCGTCATCTTCAGGCAAAGTAATGAATCCAAATTTGAGGTCGATGAGAGAAATGGTGTGATTTCGTCTTGAATAACCCATGAACTCGGAGGATGTAAGTCGCCATTCTCGACAACTTCGAGAGGAATAACCAGATCATCGAGGTGAATCTGAATGATGCATATGCTAGAGCCGTATCATTTCAGGTCTAAGTGACGACATATCCAACCTTCCATGAATCGCTATGCAGGTCGCGGCGTAGTCTTCCACAGGCAGGACGATACAATCGAAGACATCTGGATAATGCATTGCAAAAGCGCTCAGGAGATAACTTTCCTGGAATGACATGTACGTTCTTGATCTTCACGTTTAAAGTGGTCAGCTAGCCTGATCAAGGACGACGTGAAGTCTCGTACGCAAGTCATCCATAAATCGTGACTAGGCAAATGCATCTCGTCTTGTATATTTTGAACGTCGCTTTTGATTTCTGCACACTCTGGGAGAACTGAAATCACTCGGACTTCAGAACCTATCATTGGAGAGATGGTGGGTAAGGTTAAGCGGCCCTGATTTTTATCGGTCCAATGTTAACCGCTGCCTGCCGGTATCTACTTATAAAAATTGACCAATACCATGAAATATCCTAATCGTCACTCAAAATGTCTGGTATAAGCCATGCATCTGTCGAAGATTATAACAGGGCAGGGTTTTCCAATGTCATGGGCTGGGTAAGTCTCATTCCAATAAATTTTGTCCCAATCTAACATAGGTTGTAGGGCAAGAAACCAACGCTAATTATCATTGACGTCTGCAAAGCTTATTGGACTAAAGGATCGCCGTTAGACATTTCGTCGAATCCTGATGGTGCTGCAGCACCCGAATCAATGCGTCGTCTTCTGGACGCCGCTCGTCGAGGAGACATACCAGTAATTTGGACGGAGGTGCAATATACACATCCTGAGCTACTCGATGCAGGACTGTTCTATAAAAAAGCCAAAGCGTTATCGGTGTGGCGAAAGGGAGATGACCGTAAACTGTACGAACCACTCGAAGGCTTGAAACCAGGACACAGCGACGTGGTAATTACAAAGCAGTATGCCAGTGCATTCTTTGGAACTTCACTCGCAAGCACTTTGAACGCGATGGGTGTAGATACGCTCGTGATTTGCGGGGTGAGCACCAGTGGATGTGTACGAGCCACGGTGCTAGATGCTATGCAATATGGTTTTCGTCCTATGGTACGTACCTCGTTCGACGTTCCTCTGAGTCTAAACATGACGACTCAATCGACGCAGGTCGTGGGTTCTGCCTGTGGAGATCGTTCCCCAGAAATACACAATTCCAACATGTTTGATATGAACGCGAAATACGCAGATGCAGTATCGGAAGAGGAAGCCATACAGAAACTGTCCGCTGGGTGGGTCGATGTGCGTTGAATGTTCGATGACAAGTAGGGTTTAAGTAGCCGGAATTAATCAGTACCTGAGATATCTATTGCGTCATTCTTCTTCGACGACATGATGGGGGCGCTTGTGAGGTTCAACTTCAACTCGAGATGCTCGTCGCACTCTATAACCCTACAAGTGGAGATCGTTCTGCTAAGGTCAATTTCTTTCACTGTCAATTTCTCTTGAGAGTGCTCATCGCGGTACAGGCTTTCTTTGAAAATGAAGTCATTCCCTATCTGCAGCACGCCAACAAGCCCGTGGACAAAGTCTTTGCGACAGAACGACCGATCCACGCAGGCGAAATAGTTCTCGAGTTGGTTCAAACCTATAAAGAAGATCTCACAGTGATCTTAGGTTCTGGTGACGGAACCCTTCACGAGATCATCAACCATCTTTCCTTCATCCAAGGAGCTGGAGTAAATGTACCACCGTCAAAGTTGCGCTTTGCTTTGGTGCCTTGCGGTACTGCAAACGCATTGTACTCTTCCTTGTTCCCCCCTGCAGATAAATCGGAACTCTCCAGCACATCTTATCGTTTGAAGTCCGTCCAGTCCTTCCTGGATAACTCGCCGGGTATTCCATTGACTCTAGCAATCACCACCTTATCATCTGCCCCAAATGTACGGGCGCAACCTCAAGGCAAGATCGTTCTTTATGAAGTTCTCGGAATCATGCCACTGACAGTTACTTTCAGCAATCGTTTCATCCGTCGTTGTTTCAACGAGTCTTCATGCAGCTATTTTACATGACTCTGAACAACTCCGCGAGGAAATGCCGGGTATTGAAAGATTCAAAGTCGCAGCTCAACAGAATGCAGACAAATGGTACAGTGGTAACGCGAAAATCCTTCCTGCGGCCAAAATTGGGGTGGTGCAAATTTACAACCCTAGTACACGTAGTTTTGAAGACCACCCCGATTGCGATGAGTTTGACTCTATCGTGGACATTGGTGGTCCCTTTGCATACTTTCTGTCGACTGTCAATGTTGATCGATTGGAGCCTGCCTTTCAAATCACACCTGTAGCACGGAAGATCGTGCCTTCTGAAGCCAGTTGTGATTTGATGATCGTATGCCCTCTGCGCGATCCTTCAATCCAGATGGACTCCCCTGAAGCTAGGACGGCTTTTACTAGCAAGCTGTGGAAAGTGTTACACGCCGCTTATGAGGACGGAGCTCATCTTCAATTGCGGTACAATGAGAAGGGCGAGGTAGTAACTGATGGCGAAGGTCCTACAGTTGTTGAGTACATACGTTGTGGTGGATGGGAATGGCTTCCTGTGCGTTGGTCTGATCATCGACACAAATCATAACAGCTGACAGCATTTTAGGACGATGTTGATGAAAATGCTCATTTGTTGTGTTCTGATGGTACTATCTCCACGATCGAGAAAGGTGGAAGAGCAGTTTGTGTAGCAGCTACGCCGATGGACAAAGCTGGATTTTACGTGCACGTTTGATTTATTTCGATGTATCCTTTCTTGTACAATCTACCTGTAAATGTCAAACTATCTTGTCATAGAATTCTATGGAGCTGACTGCTCAGGGTGCTAGAACTTTCATTACAGCAGCTGAAGCATGTTTGTGGACTTCTTCAATGGATGCAGTACTGTCAATCTGGGACATGATCAATGAAGTGATACGTTTACACTGTGCAGGAAGTCACTCACTTGAGCTACTTTGTTATACTTTTCATAAAGTTCAATGACAGGCATTGTCTGCTCTTTGTAAGTACCTATAGAAGGGCTGAGCAATGAGAGTGAATCTAGCGGGAGTTGATGCTAACGGAAACGTTTCTTGATGCTTTCTACATTATCATCTTCGCGACCACTGGTCTTTCCGCGTTCAAGCAGGCGAGCCAACATGACTTCTTCAGTGGTGTCAAAGAACAAAATCAGGCTCGCCGGACAAATCTTGAAGTCAAAAATCAGTACAAATCATAGAAGAAAATTTCACTGATGAGCTACCTCGACTTCGAACATTTCAGCTTGGTCCAATTTCCTTGGGAAACCATCAATAAGGAAACGACCTCGGCCTTCAGTCCAACCCTCTCCTTCGTGATCTTCTGCTATCGCAGCCGCCATAGCGTTCTTCAGGAGATTGACAGTGACTTCACTCGGTACGATAGTTCCTTCCCTGATACACGTACGAATCAATTCTCCATATTCTGAGCCCTCTCGTACTTGTTCCGCACGCAAAAGATCACCAGCTGCAATACGGTTGGAGTGATGATTTAAGTGTAATGATCAAAGTTGAGATTCACCAGAAAGATGGCTGAAACCGAAATCTTGGACGAGACGAGCACATTGTGTTCCTTTACCTGATTTTTCTGGTGAATCACAAGTAGTGCTAAGATGCAGACTTGTTGCATACCAGCACCAGGTCCACCCAGTATGAAGAAGACAGTGACCTTGGCGGGGTCGAAAAAGGTTTTCTTGTCCGATTTGAAAACAGAAGTTGTCATTGTATCAAGATCGCTGATGAGTATGTAGATGGTAGGCGCAGATGGACGAGTTCACTGATGTTTGGGAGAAAACGAAATGTAGAAAACACGAAGGTAGGTATGTTGCTGTGTATCAACGCAAGCGCGCGCGTGCGCGGTGCACGCGTCTTTGCCACATGATGGACCTCACTCACCAACATCCAACTAATGTGGCCGTCTTGTCTTGTTCTCATACCGACGATGCCCCTGACCTCGTCGCTGTTGGCGGAGAACACTCTGTGCAAGTCCTGTTAATTGTAGTTATGTTCCCCGCTCTGCTTTGAACACCACTAAAGGTTTTCACAGAAAAAGGATGCTTGCGAGTTAGTCGCGTTATTTCATATTGGAACTCGTGTCACTGCCCTCGCCTGGTCTCCTCGAACCATTTCCCCGTCCTCTAGCGACGATTGGCTCTACGAGTAACGTGGCGACGTTTCCTTTTCTAAAACATCACGTCCTGACGCGTCAATTTCAGGTTGGTTGCAGCTGGATCCGATTTCAGTCTTCATTTCCTAACAAAAACTTCCTCGGAATCGGAGAACGTCTTCCATTTCGGTGGGGGTCTCAGTGGACACCATGGTAAAATCAACGGCATGACCTTTTGTGGCGGGTCAGGAGAAGATGCTTCACGCTATGTCGCGACTGTGTCAGGTAGTTTGAACTCATATCTTTTCCTTTTTTGGCTCCTCTTTTTCAACGCAGATTGCAGATGATAAAATGCTGATGGTGTGGGATCTTTATCCTCCTGACAGCAACAATGATACATCATCCATGGACCCAAATTCTCCCTCGTTCTCCCGTTCACAGCCTACGGCATACGCCATACCTTTCCCTCATCCATTGACTTCTATCAACTCCCACCCCTCCTCTAGCAAAGAGTTTCTTGTATCAGACTGCAGAGGTTCGATCTTTCTCACCGACTGGCGTTCAGATCCTGGAGAGTCTCCGGATGATTCTTCCAATATAGTAGAGCTGTCAGAACCTCGCGCGCTATCGGACGCTTCATTGGGACTCGCACTCCATCTGTCCGGCTCTGTAGCCTGGCATAGAGGCTCCGCTGACATGTATTGTGATCGTCCATTTTCGCTGTCCAACAGTTGCTGACTTGAGTGTCCAACAGGGTCGGAGCTGTGTATGGATCCAAATACGCTGTGTGGGACATTTCTAAACTCCAAGGCGGAAAGCCTTCCGCGGTAGGCACCACTTTTTCACAGGGAGGGAACAAATTCCGGTATGTACTACAAAAGTCAAACCATTCAGCTTGTCATACTAATGTGTACCTGGTACATAGATGGTGTGATACACATCCAGAATACTTTGCTATTTCCACCCAGTCTCCGCTGAAAGGCGCCATCATCCAGGTGTACAACAGCAACTTCCTATCAGCCCACGCACAGCCTACAGTCTTTAGTATTGCCCCACGTCCTCACTTTGTGCAAGACTTTGATTTTGTAACTTCTGGGAATGTCCCTACATTAGCAGTGGCCGTAGGGAGGTCTGTCTTCGTATTCCCTATTGGAGCGGAGTGATGACTGGAGCCTCAAAGCGCCCAAGGGCTAAGGCCAAGAATCGTTGTATTTGTCTGCAATATAAAATCTTAGCGGGATTACTGTACAATACGGAGACTACGGCTGAGGCAAAATCGTTTGATGAACTAGATAGATACAATGAGGACCTAAGAGGGAAGGTATCGGTGAAATCTATATATATATATTATACTATATACAACTATGGCAATGTTAGTGTCCATAACCAGCATGAGAGCTTGGATGCATAGGTGGGTATGGAGCCGGATAATGATTGTTCATCGGATCCACGTTTCCAAAACCAAGGTCTATAAACATATTCCTCCAGTACTGTGCGTCCATCTCTGAAGAATGTTGGGGCACGGGAGGCATTAACCCTTGATGACCAACAGGAGGAGGTATCGAGGAGATGCCTGATCGAGTGGGACTGTCCCCTGAGAAGTCGCTGTTGGGGTCGCTGTGAGATGAGATGGCGGGAGACGTAGCAAACTGGTACGAATGATCCTGTGTTCTCTGCGGATATATCGGAGGAGATGATGTTGACTGAATAGATTTTTGGATCCCAGATCCTGATCAACGACATTTTAACGCCATTAAGACAGGTCATGAAATAAAAAATCATACCTTGTAACCGGGGATCTATGGGCAAGCCGCCGTTATCAATCCGTGGTTTCTCGGGCTTTCGGGATCTAAAGATGTCATTGGCGAGTAAACCCCGGAGGAAACGAGCATGATAAGCCGCAGAAGAGGACGCCGGTGACAAAACGGAGGCTTCATAATAGGCATCGGCTGTCTTGGAAATGACTTCGTGTACTTCTTGTGATGCACCTTCGGGCAATTGCGGCAAAGTGCTAGCGCTGCGAAGGAGCTGGAAGTCGAATTGAATACAGGGTGCTCAAAGGATCTACACATGACTTACACGCAGCAGGAAAACCGCCGAATAGGCAGACATTATGGTGATGGAATCTTGGCCGTATCGCTACGAGAATTATGAGCAGGTGGCGATCGTCCTTGACATAGGAACTTACCAGCATGCTCATGGAAGCGAACTCTTTTGAAACGATCCGTAAGGAATCAGTGGCACTAGTGTAACACGCTGACAAGGCGGATACGCTCGGGTTGGTACGGTTCGACTAAAAGAGACCGGTCAGATCACAAATAGGTGACTTTGAGTATGAATGAATTGAAAAACTTACCGAAGACATGGAATCTTGAATACCAAAACTGTTTGTGAATAACCGAACGTATAGTCGGAAGAAGGTCAGAAAGGAGAAATGGAACGATTCTCCCCCTGCGCGGTGCATCTCACGGTGCCAAGTCTCCATCCACTGAGTTAATTGTCCATTGCAATTGCGGAGGACGACTTCGTTGTTGATGTCATTGCCCGGGCTTCCATTTCTCGACGTATGAAAGATCTCAGTAGTTTCAGCCTGGAAAACGCATGTCACAGGTGACTTTTTGGATGCTAAAGCAAAATCGACTCACAGCTATATGCCGAAGTTGCACAAAGGCGGACACTATGACATCTTCAGGGCGAATGGTGTTTCCACCTTTTTCGTGCCAATTGATCGAATGACGGATGAAATCATCTTCAGGCAACATCCAGTTCCTACCAGTTTGTGTACTGAGACTGCGATCATGAACGAACAAAACGAGATAGGTGCGTTCTCTATTCCTTCGTTCTAATAATTGTGATTCGGTCTCGTTTGAAGGTGGGTGGGCTACGTAACGGTTGAGACCCAGTTCGACAGCCATACGGCATGCCTGCAAAAGATCTATGATCAGATACCGGAGAGCCGTTGAGGTCGGAGAAACTCACATAGCCAATAAATGTCCATGTCCGCTGTCAAAGGATAAGGAATGAGCACAAGACCTCCCCAAATTAACGGAAAGCAGGAAAATTACGTTGTCATCTGGATCCCTCCAGTAGGTTAAACATGCGAACGCCTGAACGACTTCGACACTTTTCCACGCTTCGCTAAAAGCCTTAGTTGCGAAGTCGTTTGCAAGTTTTTGACATTGCTTGGCGAGCTCTGGTTTGAAAAATTTGCACCCGGCCATGAGCAAAACGGTGAACAAAAAAGGGCTCCTGGAGCGAACATAATGGACAGAATGAAGAGCAGGATCGAAAAGGTTGACAAAGGGATTAAGGCGCAAGAATATGAGATCAAATAGAACTTTGGCTTGTTCCTCGTCCATGATGCCGGCTGAGACGGGATCACTGAGACCAGAAGGCGCCGCCGGAGGGCTATATGAGGCACGAGCAGGCGAAGATTCTGGACGAGGTGTCTCTTCAGGATTGAGAATAGTATGAAAGAATGAGTTTCGGCGATTCTCGCGTCCAATCAGTTTGGCAGGGAAAATGTTATCTTCGTTGCGTTCCTGCTCCTCTTCTTCCTCTTCTCCCTCACCATCAAGTGTGCGAGAGCTAGTGCGAGACTGCGCGTAATCGCTGCTGTTGTAAGGTAGATTGAGAGGAGGGAGTTCGTTGTTTGAAGAGAGATGGGTACCCATAGAGAATATTTCACGATTACTCAGGCGCATTTCCTGCGGAACCTGACGCGAGTCTGAGTAGGGGGGCTGAAGACTTGCTTCTGCAGATTGCTGTGATTTGAGCTTAGCATTGTTCAAGCCCTTTTCGAGACGTCGGAGCATCTTGGAGGCCTCAGATAACCTGACATATACAACAGTCAAAAACAGCGAAAAGACACGAATAAAATACAAAGCACGAACTTTGAACCAGGTTTTCGGCCTCGGCGGTGTTTTTCGAATATACATCTACAGAAGGCAGGGTGAGTTCGAGCACGCAGCACTTGGGCAACCACTTACTCTACATTGGCGCGTTTGCAACGCTGACACTGTTTCTGACCATCTTCTGCTCCGACACATTTCATCTGCAAAGAAAAAGGTTAGAGAGGTCTGGCTGTCAAACAAGAGGAGCTACCTTTGCAGCACGACAGGTGGTGCAGGCACGAGCGCCGCGAACGACAGGGGCCTTGACGGTCGGGCTAGAGGACGAACGATAAGTGCCAAAAAAAAGAGCAAAGAAGGACGGGGACGGACGTTGATTTGGTGTCAGCCGTGGGCTCAGGTTGCATATCCATTGTATAACCGGGGGATTTTCCAGGACGGTGATCAAAAAAAACGCAGGGGAAGGGGAAAAGGCCGGAGACGAAGAGGAGGACAGGAAAGAGCGAGGAAGAGAATTGAATGAAGACCGGGAGGGAGGGGAGGGGAGAAGGACTCGAGGAAGCAGAGACAGGGCCAGCAAAGAGAGGAGTATAAGACTGATGCCTTCAACTGACCTTTATTTGAATCCCCGAACCTGTCAGTTTGAACGCCGACAACAATCGAGATTCGAGATACCGGACTTCTGTTTGCCTCTGTTTGCCCCCTCCGGTAACATCTCCGGTGAATATACATGTAATGCCCAGCGTCACTATGACTCAGCCGTGACACTGTCACACCTGTTGGTGCGCAGTCCACGTGATCACCGTGGGCCATGGTCAGAATTATCATCAAAGGAGGTGCGTACCAGAAGTCCTTGTCTCTTCTCATTTCTCATTTCTCGTTTCAGGCGTATGGAAGGTGAATAAAGCTGCTTTTCTGCTTAACAACTGTCTAACTGTCCCCAGAATACCGAAGATGAAGTGCTCAAAGCCGCCATAGCCAAGTACGGCAAGAACCAATGGTATCTGCATCTCGTTATTTCTCCCTTTTTCCTCTGAACTCATCCCCTTCCAGGGCTCGTATATCTTCTCTTCTTGTCCGCAAAACTCCGAAACAATGTAAGGCGCGTTGGTACGAGTGGTTGGACCCGTCCATCAAGAAGACGGAATGGTCCAAAGTACGTGGCCAATATCTATCAATGTTACTCCCTCTCATTTTTTCGGCCAGACCGAGGATGAAAAGCTTTTACATCTCGCAAAGCTCATGCCCACTCAATGGAGGACCATCGCGCCCATTGTCGGTCGTACCGCGACCCAATGTCTTGAGCGTTATCAAAAGCTACTGGATGAGGCAGAAGCCAAGGAGAACGAGGAATTTGGACTTACCGGTCCCGACGGCGATGCAGGTCCAAGCGCCGACGATGTTCGTCGTCTACGACCAGGTGAAATAGACCCCGACCCAGAGACTAAACCTGCTCGTCCGGACCCTATTGACATGGACGAAGATGGTGTGTAATCAAGTCCTCCGTACACTATACATCCTTCATCATGCTTTTTTTTAGAGAAGGAAATGTTGTCCGAGGCGCGTGCGCGTTTAGCCAACACTCAGGGAAAAAAGGCGAAGCGAAAAGCTCGTGAACGTCAGTTGGAGGAAGCGCGTCGGTTGGCAGTGTTGCAGAAAAAGCGTGAATTAAAAGCAGCTGGTATCATGTATGTATACTTCCTTCAATACTTGGGTTATGTCTAACATCGCGAATAGTATGCGGCATAAAACTAAGAAGAAAGGAATGGATGTCGGTATTCTTATTTTAATTTCTATTTTTTCATCTCTTATTTCGACTTCTTCCCTGACTCGATTCACCCGCTTTTCTAGTATAATGCCGACATTCCATTCGAAAAAAAACCTGCCCCTGGCTTTTATGACACTTCTGAAGAGCAGGCTCGTGTCACCGCTCCCCCCGTCGGCCAAACGCTACGGAGACTCGAAAACAAGAGGAAGCCGGAGGAGGAGGAAGCAGAGAGGAAGAAGCGCCAACGCAAAAATGCTTCAGGGAAGGATGGTGAAGGTCCTGGACATCAAACCAAATTTATTGCTGCTCGAGACGCTCAAATTCAAAAGTTAAAGGAGGCAGAGTCAATTGGCAGGAGAAGAAAGTTGGCATTACCAGCTGCGCAGGTTGGAGAGTCTGAATTGGAAGACATTGTCAAGATCGGTATGGCTGGGGAGAACGCAAAAGCCTTGGTTAATGGTGGAAGTGACGCTAGTGGGAAACTTCTCAGCGACTATGAGGGTCTGGAGAATGCAAGGATGGCTCGCACACCCAGAACTGCTCCTCAGCGTGCGTTTTCTTGTTTATGCCTTCACTTCTCAATATCTCATGTTTTCAACTCCAGAGGATAATGTCTTAATGGAAGCCCGCAATTTACGGAATATGACTATTGCCCAAACGCCTTTACTTGGAGAGGAGAACACGCCAATGCATGTCGGAGCCGAAGGTGGTACTGGTTTTGAGGGCGCAACACCTCGTCATCAAGTCGCATTCACTCCCAACCCCCTCGCTACCCCACTTCACCCCGGAAATGATGTTTCCGCTACACCTCGTGGTGACCCGAGGGCCTCAGCGACTCCTCTCCGGACACCTATGCGTGATAATTTGTCTATTAATCCTGACAATTATGCACAAACTGGAGCTACACCGAGGGAGCAGCGATCAGCAAAACGTGCCCTGCAAGCAAGTTTCATGAACCTTCCTAAACCGGAGAACAACTTTGAACTACTTGTCCCGGAAGACGAAGAAGACGACGAGGCTGTACAGGGCAAGGTCTCAATAGAAGAAGACGCCGCTGAACGGGATGCAAGGTTGAAGCGTGCACAGGAGGAGGAGCAAAAACGAATTCTGGCTCGTCGATCACAGGTGGTTCGCCTCGGACTTCCTAGGCCACCTAATGTCGACACGGTTCATCTTTTGGAGAAACTCCCTTTGGATGACGGTGATGAGACACTCAGTGAAGCCCAGAATCTGGTCAACCTGGAATTGACAGCGCTCTTGCAACACGACTCTGTTGAGCACCCTATTCCCGGTGCTTCTCGACCGGGAGGGTCCAAGTCCTTTTATGAGATTCCGGATGACGAGGCAATCGATATGGCAAAGTCCCTCATCCACTATGAGCTTGCTTCCTTGACTGGATACCCTCAGGCACCCCCGGAACAGGTTCGACAGGGGCTGTTAGGGCTCTCGACCATCGATGATATCGACGAAAAGATTTCATGGGCATCTATTCGTCGTCAGCTCACCTTCGATGCAAAGACCAAGACGTGGGTCGAGCCTGACCGACTCTCACCAGAAGATCGGATAGCAGGCTATACTGCTCAGCTCAACGAGACAAGGGAAATGATGACGCAGGACGCTCATAAAGTGGCCAAGGCGGAGAAGAAGTTAGGGGTCACCCTCGGAGGTTATCAGGCTCGTTCTCAAGCCCTGTCCAAACGAATTACGGATGCTTTCACTGAGCTACAAAGGACCCAACATGAATACGAAAGCTTTTCTCGCCTCCAGACCAATGAAACTGCCGTGGGACCTCGGCGTGTCGCTGCATTGAAGGAGGAGGTCGAGAAGCTGGAACGACGTGAGACACTTTTGCAGGGACGCTATCAGGAGCTGGTTGCCGAGAAGGGAGAAGTTGAGAGTAGAGTGGCCGCTCTTGAAGAGAAGATGATGGCCGAGGCGGAAGCTTTAAACGAGGCGCATCTGGCTGCAATGGACGGGGTAGATGCTTGATTTTTTTAACGTGGTGTACCTGTTCTGTACTTGATTATCTTATTTCCGAGAAATCTGCATGAGTGCTCAGGGGCGAGAGAAAAACATATCTTTATTTGGCTCAGTTCGATTGAAATCGCCCTTTGATGCCTCGAGGCTTCCATGCAGTAGTGCCTTACGACACGAGGTCGAAAAGGTATAAGTTTTTTGGCCCAAAGGTTTTTGTAATCTTTGTCCTCGCTTCACCATGTCCCCAGTCAACGTTCTTGTGGGCGCAACGACCACGACTGTTGTCATACATCAGCCCACTACAGCCTCCACCTCAAGTACGCAAGTAAACACAATACCGGTAGCAGCCATAGCAGGGGGCACAGTAGGGGGAGTGGTATTAGCGCTTATTATCCTATGGGCATGGCAGGTATGGGGAAGGTCGATCAAACGAACAGATGCTAAAAAGAAGAAGGAAACTGTAAGAGAGAGGTTCACTTATTTCTTTCACTTAAGACCCCTTTTAATTTCAAAGCAATGTCGCTCATAGGACGCTTTGCGAATCACGAAACAAAATACAATGCGAAACGCATATGCATTTTCCAATCCACATTCACATTCCTACAAACCTCTTTTCTGGCCACCTTCCGACGCCAAAGTCAAATTTGCTACTCCAGATCGGAGCGAGTCACCAAACATGAAAAGCAAAGGATTGATGATGCCTCGTGAAGTAGTGCCAGTAATAACAAAACCGAAACCTTTGCGCTCTTCCGGAGGTGGTGACTCCTCAAAGTCTCCCGAAACCGAGATCCCGGCCCCTACCATGACAGAAATTAAACCTCCTGCCCCTGCTCGAATACCTCGAAACTCTCCAAACACGACTAGAACTGCGAGAACCACCACCGCATGTTCCACAGGAAGTGCTGAAGAACGAGTAAAACAATCCGCTTTCCACTCTCTCATCACAGCACTTGGCAGTGACGCCGGCCAAAACACTCCTAGAACCTCGCAATTGAGTGGCACGAATAGGTTGTCTACGACATCAAACTGGTCATGGTTCTCAAGAAGTACGAGGGGAACACAAAGCCGGAACTCTCAAGCTACATCGGCTTCGGCGTATTCCCAACCGGACGCATCACTGAGCAATGACGTTGGAGTTGCTTATTGAAGGGGAGGGGACGAAAAGATAAGGAAATTGGGTGAAAACGTCGGGACCGGTGGATGGAATGGACTGCGATTGGTGTCATGGACTTTGATCATAATGAACTCGGCCCTGGGCGGACTAATGATTTTATTGACAAACAAGGGGTTGAACTTACTTGTTTGTACCCTCTGGACTTGATAGCTCACGACACACTAGACGATATTTTGTATGGATAATTAATCTAACAGAAAGGGATCAATGTAACGTTTTAAATGATTCCTAAAAAGTAATTTGTTAGCAAAAACATTAAAAAAATCAATGGCTATGAGTTGATAACAATGCAAATACTCACCTGCTCTAATTGTGCAACTGAAGCCTTGAACTTGCTAACCTCACGCCAGCATTCAAGAGCAGTGGTAGGATGTGCTCTAGAGCGAACGAAAACGAAAACGAAAACGAAAGGTCAAGAATGAGAAACCTGAACATACACGAGTGAAGCAAAGGAGGGGGACTTACTTATAACACGAAAGCAGAGCTTCCTGAGACGACTTTATCTCGGGATAATTACTGAGCTCTTTCCTCGCCTGAAACCGTTCAATCTTTGCTCTAATCTCCTCCAAGTCTCCGAACAATGCCGCACTGCTCTTGATAGTTCCCGCACCAGTTTCTCCAGACTCTGAGGCGTCACCTGCCATGGCCTTTTCCCTGTCCAAGTTTTCTTTTTCCAAGGCAGAGTGGATGGCCTTGTGGACTTCCTCTTCTTCTTTGCGTAATTGTTTTACTTCATTCTGGATCCGGGAACGAATATGTTCGTCAAGAGTGGATTGGCGTTCGGGGGTGGGTGTCGGTGAAGCGGTATGGTCACTGAGCTGGTCAACGACGTCCGGGGAGAACTGGTAATTATTTTTGTTTCCTTGAGGAGAGGGACGTTGATCTGGGAGAAAAAATGACGAACCTGGATGGGCTGCTCAACCCTAAAGACCTTTTCGTCGACGAGCTCAGGTCTTGACTGAGAGGCTCCCATTTACAAGTTTGAGAGACACGTGTTTTGAGACGCGTCGCATTTGACAACTCACACTGGCTCACAACCGAAATGTCCCGAGTTGACTAGTAGGCATTTGACGTGCATATAGCATTTAAAGATTTCAATTTCTTCGACATTAACCTGCGCATCTGTCCCCAGTAGTAAAAATGATAGTAGATATACAGAGTTGGTTCCGACTATGAACAGGGAATAATCACACACACGAAAAAACAGGTATTAAGAAACTAGTCATCACCCCCCAGCGGAAACCCCAAAAAAAAATCTCGACAAAAAAATGCAGAAAGAGAAAGAGCGTATGCAAGTGTGGTATCACCACACAACCGGGAACGCCAATAACAAACTCATGATTGCAGCGAGGCCTGGCCATCGGAAACTCCATCTCAACTGGACGGCGTTGCTACTGTCCGCACCCAAGCCTTGTGATGTGACCAGCTCTCCTTTACACAAGGGAGACTTGTCCATTAAAGTGCTGAGAACAAGAACGATGGGTTTGCCGCCCAAAGTGTACTCGGCATCAAGGTAACCCTTGGAACCTGCCACCCATTGTTTACAAGAGAAGAGTTCCGTAAAACCGGTATTGGCATCATAAGGAGAGGGCACTGCAATGTTAGTACCGTTTTGAGGCTACATATACGTAAAGAGAAAGGGTAGAATGTTGATGTGAGTAAAACATTGCAACTGCATACATCACTTCAAGAAGGGTGAAACATACAGGAGATCCAATGTTGGTGATAATACTAATCACATCGCCCTTGACGAATGACAGCCCGTACTGGCTGGAGCTCAAAACTTGCGGTTCCGAAGTAGCCCATTCCGTTGTATTGACAAGAAAGTTCCGCAACTGGTTCAGTTTGGTCATTATATCCGATGCTGGGGTAGAAGCATAGCCGGATGGCCAGAGAGGTTCACGGTTTTTCTAATGATGGAGGTGGGTAACATGAGTGAGCGAACAGTTCCGAACATGAACCAAGATCGACAACTAGAACGTACGGGGTCACCAGCACCGTTGAATGAAAATTCTTGGCCATAGTAAACGATCGGAATACCATCATACATGAACGTGAATGTCATGGCGTTGCTAGCGGTGACGAATAAAATAGTATGTAAATATTTCCGCGTACAACCAAAAGGAAACAAAACACTCACTTCATCGATTGAGGATCGACCGATTGCGAGGCAAAACGGGGAACATCCTGGTTTTCTAAAAAGTTGCCGAGAACCGTGGTGTCCTTGAAGAGCTTCTTGCTTTGAGTCAGAGTATCAGTGACAGCGGTGATGTTGGCGGGACCGGGAATGGTGAAGCCTTGCAAAAGACTGCTGTAGAGAGGGAAGTTGAGGACGGAATCGAGAGGACCTTGCCATTGAGCGGCATCTTCCACGTCTAGCCCACCAAACACCTCTCCGATGCAAAAGACGCCGGCACTTTCACAGAAACCTGGCCAAAATTCCTTGTTGACGTGTTTAGCGGCGTCAATCCGAAGGCCATCAATCTGATATTCTTGCACGAAATCCTTGACCCAAGACTGATAGGTGTTGACTACAGTGGGATTGGTGGTATCGAGATCAGGGAGGGTGACATTGAGATCACCGAGCCAACAATCCTGCTCCGATGTAGTGTTGCCCCATTGAATAGGACAGTAGGGGTGATATAGAGACTGTGGGGAAAATTGATCCAGACGTCAATTTGACAGCGGAGTATACCGGTATGTAAATCCTATTTAGACTAAATTAAAATTGACAGGTGAGTACATACCGCATCTTTGAACATGTAGCGGGAATAGTCTGGTTGGGTATTGAGAGCCATCACATTGTTCACGACGACGTCGACCATGATGTACCTTTGCATTGGGACATGAGCTTGAGAGGAAAATTGGGACGATAGATGCAAGCAGCACTCACATGTCCCGTTTGTGGAGTTCCGCCACCAAGGCCTTGAGATCGTCGGAAGTACCGAATTTGTCGTTGAGTTGGGTCAAGTCCTGGATCCAATAACCGTGGTAAGGGTCTCCGTAAGGTGTGCGCGAACCCTGATAGTTTTGCTGCACAGGGGAAATCCATATGGCAGTAAAACCCATATTTTGAACGAAGTCCAAGTTGTCGCGGATGCTGGAGCATAAGAAAAATAATAAGGAATGAGGATGAATGAAACGAAAGAGCCGGAGGGTACAGACGTATTCCATGTTCCACCACACCATGTCTGTGCATCGACATCGCAGTTGTTGAGGTTGGCTCCAGCGGGCAGGGCGAACCGGTCGGTGATTATTCTAAGTGTAAGTGATTTGAGAAAAATAAAAAAAGGCGAGAGGTCCAAGTACATACTGGTATATGCTACGAGAGCGCCATTGCTCTGCAGTGGCAGCGTTCACGCCGGAAGTGAAGAGGGAAACCGCGAGAAGGGAACAGAGAATGGAGAGGGACATGGTTTGAACGAGTGGGGGTAAAAGGAAGGGAGGGGACCTTGAAGGTAAAAAAGGTGAGTCGAGGACTGGGCTCGAGAAGCCTGTATCGACGTGGCTGGAGGAAAGAAAGAAGGCTTAGACGAAGGGCGCGAAAAAAAATGGAAATAGAACCTTGGCGACAAGAATGATCAGCTGGCCACATGTACATATTGATTACGATGGTCTGCTTCGCTTCATCTGCATCAAGACCCGAAACGAGAATCAAAAAATTATCATGCACATATGCAGATCCAGCATCGATGCAATTCGAAATATCCAAGTCCCTTGTCAACGCGTTTTTGGCAATTTCTCCGACGTTGTGGAGCCCTTCAAAGCTTACACTGTCAGTGGTCGGTCTCGTGACCGCCTTCGCTGACGTCACCCCGGCCCGCATAACTTAGCACTTACTACTCGCCATGGCTTTTACAACTTTTGGTTGGCTGGCCTGTCTCTGGATCCTCGGTCAGTTTCACCGCCTTTACCATCCCCTGCATCTCTCATCGTAATCATCGCAGTAATTCCCTTTCAGTATGGTTACCACATCAGTGTTCTCAATCAACTCCACTCTGCCATCGCATGCGACCCCGTCGAAGCCAACGTCCAACTGCCATCATGCTTTCCCATGGACAAGCTGACTTACTCGGCAGTTACCGCTGTCTTCAATCTCGGTGGTCTTTTCGGGAGTGCTGTAGCAAATATCTTCACCGAGAAATATGGCAGACGAGGTTCTGCTAGGCTTAGTGCTGCGCTTGTCGCAGTGGGCTGTGCTATGATGGGTCTCAGCACCGTAGTCTTTACCTTGGGCTTTGGCAGGTTTCTTGTAGGAATCGGTTCCGGTCTGGGCATATGCTTGGGTCCCATCTACATTGCAGAAATTGCTCCAAAGGAAATTAGTGGCTCTGTCGGCGTGTTCACTCAACTCGGTATCGTACTAGGCATATTCCTCACCCAACTTCTTGGAATATACTTCTCGACCCCCACCTCATGGAGAATGGTTCTGCTCTTCTCGTTTACTCTCAGTGCTCTCCAGTTTTTGACAAGTTCTGCCATGATCGAGAGCCCTCGGTATCTCCGTGGCAAGTTTGGACAAACGTCACAGGAGGCAAAGCAGGTTGAGCGAAAGATCTGGACTTCGTCGGACGAAGGCATGTGGATACATCTCCTTATGATTATCCGTCAATGTTTCATGACGATTGCTGTTTTTAGACACTTCGTCTTCGTCTCCTCTCTTACCAGACCATGACCCAGAAGCTCACCCACCAGCTCCGGCTTCACATTCCCAACAAACTCTCTCCGTACCCCAGGTCCTCTTCAAGATGCCTCGCGAAGTACAGAGGCCCCTACTCATCATTTCCTGTGCTATGCTTGCCCAGCAGATTTCGGGTATGTATGCCCTTTTTTTGCTTCCTTTACAAAAAAGTAATAATACCATTTTCACTGATCTCTGACATTAGGCATAAACGCCGTGTTGTACTACTCCAATGACATCCTTTCCCAGTCACTCCCTGATCTCGGAAAATATGTTAGTCTCGGGATTACTGTTCTCAATGTCTTGATGAGTTGGGTCTTTCCGTTCATCCACTGGCCTTATATTCTGACACCAAGTGTTTTATGCAGCTTTCCCCCCGATCATTCTTATCGAGGTAAGTTACACTCCTGGCAACTCGGTGCTGATCGTTTTTTCTAAAGTCCGTGACAGAAACTCGGTCGTAAACCCCTCCTGACTCTCTCCGTTCTCGGCGCTCTGGTGTCTCTGACTATGGTAGGATTCGGTCTGAACAACAACTGGGTGACCGTATCCAGTGTCTTCATCCTTACCTTCGTCATGTCCTTCGCGACCGGGTTGGGACCCGTACCTTTCGTCATGATTCCAGAGGTCTCACCTTTCTACGTAAGTGCACACGTTTGGACCCGCGTTATTATTCCCTCCTGGAAGTGACCATCCGACTCATGTATGATTTCAGGCGGTCTCCGCGTTATCGTCCATTGCATTGAGTCTCAACTGGTTGACCAACTTTGCTGTCAGTCTTCTGTTCTTGCCGCTACAGCAAGTCTTGTCAGGAAGCGATTCGAGTCAGCCAGGTCGCATATTCTGGTTATTCGCGGTTATACTTGCTGTGGTAGCGGGTATTTTGAGCAAAGCATGGAAAACCTCGAGTTAGTACTATGTACCATATATCTTAGAGCAATAATGGGTTTAATTTTTGGTTTGCCTTGGACGTATGGATGGGCATCCAATGTCTTCAAGAGTGATTCGAACAAAGAGTTTTCCGACTACAAGATATAAAGGGTAGATTCAAAATATAGAAATTGCATATAAGTATACAAGGTCAACGAATTGTTCAGTAATACAGTAAGCGTAAAAAAGTTCGTGGTCAAAATAAGTACATGAAATCACTTTGCAAAGACATTAAAATTCGTTGAATCGTCAAAGAAGAAAAGGAAAAAGTAAACGACTAGTCGACACGGACTTTTGGGGGAGAGGGAGGGGGAGAAGGATTCTTATTTTCGAACTAATTTCAAAAAAATTTGAGATGGAAATGCACTTGTTGTCAATTTAGTATGCATCCCTCCTTCTCCTGTATCGGCCAAACACACCACATCCACTAGCACAGGTACCGATGAGCAAAGCGACGAGTGCACCGAGCTCCAACCAGTTGGCATTGCCGAATTGTGCTGGGATATTTTGGTCCCTGAAACGGTTACGAGCGATACCGAACAGTGCCTGGAAAAGAGATCAGGGATCTATATTTGGAACGTGTTGGAGATAAATGACTTACCATGGACAAAACCCAAGCTACGAGAGTGACGATGGTAGCTAGAGCAGCGAGTAAGGTCATGATGACAGTTCCTGCACGGTGATAGCCTGCTCCGCAAAGACCAAAGAGGGTGGCTAGACCCGCAAGTCCGGCGGCTGAAAGAAAAAGTGTGCTCAGCTTCGTGCATGAAAACCTGTTCAGGAGAAATCTATTCACCAATAGGGTGTAAAATTAGGGCCTTGGTGAGATTATGGATTATTCTAGTGTTCAGTTGTGTATTGCTACGAAAAAAAAAAAAGACAAGTTAGATGTAAAGTCTGATAAACCTGGCTCGTAAAACACTCACTCAAACCCAAGTGAAGAAGGGTCAACGAATTCGTAACCAATGTGAGTCCCCGAGCCTGTGAATCCAAAGACACCATAGTGTACGGTGTTGCTACCAGTGCCGACGTCTAGGAAGGATATCTTTTCCCATGTCGGGGCCGACACACAAACCTGTAACAACGTCAGTGCATGCTGAAAAAAAATAATATGAAATGCGGAAACGTACAAACACCAACAACACAGTCGCAGCAAAGCAGAGGAAGAGTCCAGGGACGGCTGGAGAGGCGGGCATTATGTGGGGTCGTGAAGTTAGATTGGTGTAAGGAAACACAGGCGCAGAGCAATTGGGATACTGCACGGAAAAAAAACGCCCTACGTTCACTTTTTATATCAACAAGTTCTCAACAGAATTGGAGCCATGAACAAACATGACGTGCATGGCGGTATGACGCACAATCTGAGTCTGTCAAAATTCCAGGCACCTTCTACGGATCTACACATGCCCGCATTTTTTTACACAACCTCACCCGAGTTTGGGGTCATATTTACACGTACTCCGGCCATCCATCATGGCAGTGTCCTACGTAGTTGTGAGAACCAAGGAACTTCATTTTTTAAAAAATGCATCCTCGCCGAAGCAGCACTGAGTACACGGATAAATACCGCAGTATACTTGGCTGCAGTCAATGACCCTTGTATGGCACCCGAGGTTGGTGCGCGCATTCAAATATTCAAACTGATCACCAAAGGGCCAAACAAAACCCAAAGAATTCCAGTACGCAAAAAGTTATTCAATACACGTGATCTGAAGTTCCTCAATTTTTCCCTCCGCAATGGAAAATCCCGCCTCGACCAACTCCCTTGGTCTTGACTTTAACAACCTCAGTATAAAGGGCTCTTCGGATGCTACTGATAACTCTACCTCCAAGGAAGCTTCCACTCCCACTGCGGAACCAAAGTCCCAGCCTTCGGGCCCGCAGTCTCCCTCCTCAGAACAGCCTCCGACAGAGGCTTCTAGCCCGACTCAACCAAGTGGGGAAGCAAAGGAGAGGAAAAAGCCATATGTGAATCCGGAACGCGTCAAAACGGGTGGTGCGCAACGGGCAAGTCTCTCAATTCCCTTCTGGCTTTTTATGGAAACATACTTATTCTAATCTAGGATAAACTAAGTGAGGAGGAACTAGCTGAGCGTATGGAAAGAATCAGGCAGCAGAATGAGAAGATCAAGCAACGTCGACTGGTACGTGTATTACATGATCAAAAGAGTTCCTGAAAACAAATCTAAAGACCCTTCTTTCCACCAGGACGTCCAAGCCGACGAAGACGCTTTCCGTAAAACTCAAGAGGTTGACCGGGCCAAACAGGCACGTAACCGTAAAGTCCAAGAGTCCGTGGACAATGCTCGTGAGCAAAATGCCAAACGAAAGATGGACAAGATTCAGAGTCGGGAATGGGATTCTGGCAAACCTGCCCCAGATTGGAAGAACAAGGGTCAAGCCTCAAATTCTAAACAGACAACGGAAAACATAGAAAAGGAGGAGGAGGGTGCGGAGGGCGAAGAAGTTTCACAAAACCAGCCCGAAGGTCAGTGGACTAGAGGAGGTGGTGTCCGTGGCTCTTACAGGGGAAGAGGACGTGGAAGAGGACGTGGCAGGGGTACCGGTCCGACTCCGAAGGGTGGACAAGTGAAGGATGCTTCCCCCACAGCCGAGACTACTGCTAAAGCGCCGTCCCCCGAGAGCAAAGCTGAGGGTACTAAAGAATCAGCGGCAACCAATGCAGAGGCGACATCATCATGACCGTAGGACCATTGATACAAAAAGAAATAATAGTTTATGCTTGCACCGTTCGGGAGCAAAGGGGCAATTGTAATTTATATACAGTATGTACAGTAACATAGCTGACAATACTTTATCTTGCGCGCATACCTGATGGCAACACTCATGTCCAAGTTAACTAAACCACCTGCGTTCAAGCCATTTACTCTGGCTCTCGTTCAGCTTGGTGGTGTAGGTGCCAACAAGGCTGACAATCTCAAGCATGCCAGGGAAATGATTCTGAAAGCTGCTGACAATTCGAAGAAACCTGATCTTATCGTACTTCCAGTAAGGTCTTACATTGGTCACTTACATCCAATGCTGTCTTTCAATACGTACCCCTTCTCCCTCATTTTCATAGGAATGCTTCAATTCTCCTTACGGTCACGTCCATTTCCCTGTGTATGCTGAGAAGATCGGATACGTTCCAGGAACCCCTTACGACGTTAGCAAGAGTGAAAGCGACTCAGTGAAAATGCTTTCCTCTGTCGCAAAAGAGATCGGGACTTGGCTTGTCGGAGGTACCTTCTTTCCTTTGTCTATCTCATGAAATTTGAGCTTCAAAGGAAACAGGTTCCATTCCTGAACGCGAAGCCGATACGTTATACAACACCTGTACAGTATACAACCCGCAAGGTACGTTGATTTGCGAAACTCTTAAATCAAATCAAAATGACTACTGGTCGCTCAACTCTTTGTAGGAGAGTTGGTGGCTTTACACCGGAAGGTACACTTGTTCGATATTGATATTCCCGGAAAGATCACTTTTCAAGTAAGTGTCGTGCTGCCTCGGGTTTTATCTACTTCGTACTGATGGTTGTGTTGTTTAGGAGAGTGAAACCCTGACAGGCGGAAACACCATCAACTTTTTCGATACAGGTGAATCGAGCTCTACTTGAGTTTTGATAAAATATGTTAGAAGAACTGAACGAGATCCTTGAA
The DNA here is from genome assembly GCA_004369135.1 of Dendrothele bispora CBS 962.96. Taxonomy (NCBI): domain Eukaryota; kingdom Fungi; phylum Basidiomycota; class Agaricomycetes; order Agaricales; genus Dendrothele; species Dendrothele bispora. Next base: position 821,392 of record ML179036.1, read on the forward strand.
GATTTTGCGCGGGTCGGGCTCGGGATTTGTTACGACATACGCTTCCCGGAGCAAGCAATGATATTAGCTCGTCAAGGTGAATCCAGCGCTTTACGATTGGTTTGTGTGATGATGATTGACAAACATTTGAGGATGCCATGTTCTTATCTATCCTGGGGCATTCAACATGACCACGGGGCCGCTGCATTGGGAGCTTCTTCAACGTGGACGAGCTGTAGATAATCAAGTTTTCTTCTCGATGTGTAGTCCTGCTAGGGATCTCACTGCGGGCTATCATGCGGTATTTATTTATTTATTTCCTTGCACGATTCGCATAGAGCTTAACAATGTTTCAGTGGGGACACTCGATGATTGTGGACCCCATGTAAGTCCAACTGGATTGATTTGTGGAATGAACTGACGCGGTTATTTAGGGGCAAGGTATTGGGCGAAGCACAGGACGGAGAAGAGATTATCGTCTCTGAAATCGAACCTCAGACATTTGTCGACGCGCGGGCAGGCATTCCAGTGACTCGACAGCGTCGGTTCGATGTGTACACGGATGTAAGGGAAGTGAAATGATGTACATAATTATAAGTATGTAGCATGTACTAGTAGAGACAACTGACGTCATTGCAACGTTCATGAACAAAAGTTCAGAACTTTGACTGTGAGCCTCTGAACGTCTGACCCTCATGGACACCCTGCAAAACTACGTGTCTGAATACTTTGGTCTTGCCCGAGACGGTCTTCTCAGCGGTGCCTGGCATTATCCTGTGCGAGGCATCTACCACTTTGTCCGCTATCCCTCCCTTCACCGCGTCATCGCTCCTATTCTCTTAAGACTCGTCTCAGTCTCTGCAGGAATTACTGTTGCGATGTTCTTCTTCACATACCTGCCTCAAGTTGCCTTTTGTGCTCTTCTAGGCCCTTTCGCTTTCCTCGCAGCCGCCACCATGGTCTTGGGCGAGTCGTACGCACTAATCCTGTTGGTTTCGAAGACATTCTTTCTGGAAAGTGCCCAAGATAAACTGTGTATGTCTCTGGGCCTCGAATTTCGTGCAAGCCATACTCATGGGCAATGACTTTTAGTTGACGCTGTGCTCATTCAACAAGGGCACGAAGAGCTAGTTGCGCAGTCGCGTCAAATCAAAGCTCGTGGCACTTCTAGTGGTTTCAAAATAGTAGGGAAATCCCTCACAAAACCTCTGAACCGATTCAGCAAAGAGGGTTTAATCAGATACATCCTCTCCATTCCATTGAATTCGATCCCCGTCGCCGGCACCATAATTTTTCTTTTCTATAATGGTATGTATGCAAGGTTCAAAAATGATTCCTCTATTATGATAGAATCTGACGGGTCCGGCATTGTATTTATTTCTTAGGTATCAAGTCTGGCCCTCGATATCATGCCCGTTACTTTCAGCTCAAGCATATGGATAAAAAAGATAGAGAAACCTCCGTAAATGAACGACGAGGAGCCTATGCTGCGTCGGTCGCCGTTTTCCTTCCTCTTTGCGAGTCTCTTATTTCTTCCTCTAGATTTGGAGCCGTTGCGCTTGCACTAGAGCTTATTCCAATCGTCGGTCTTGTTTTTAGCTTCACTTCGATTGTTGGTGCCGCATTATGGGCCAGTGACTGCGAAGGTGCCTCCAAAAGGCAACCCACCGCTCCAGCGAATTCGGAAGTGGAAATTGAAATGGAATGAGTCAACCGGGTTTATGTCGCGGGTCTGCAGAGGGGATGTATAATATACACAAAGCGATCAGACGTGGATGGCCTACAATAAAATTACAATCTGTCAGCTAGACATGGATTTAAATGTTGATTTTTGACAGGTTCCTCCCGTTTATCATTACTTGTTTCCAATCCTTTCGCTTCTAGACTCGTCATCTGTTGCTTCATGTCTCCGAGCCATACAAGCGCTTATTAGCAACGTCAAAAACGCGCCCAAGGTCAGCCATAAGCCGTTACCATAATCTGCGACAATATTGCGGTTCCTGTACAGGTCTCGCACGACCGTAAACACAATCATGTCTAGTATCCAGGCTATGAGAGTGACGATCAACGCCATCGTTGAAAATAACGTCCTGTGCAGAGCGCGATGAAAGATGGTCGCTAGGGCGGCAAGCGCTGCGAATAGTGCGCCTGGAGTTTCCTGATATGAAAATTGCATACACCACGATTTTTGACGATTGCACGTACCGATGGGGTGAAGAACAAAAGTTTTTGTGAAGTGAGTATAGAACGTCCCTCTGGAATGTCGAGATTCATCATACATAGGTTGTTATAGCAAACGAAACATACTTACTCGACGACATAACCGGGGAAAGCGTAACCCACTTTGATATAGGACCGTGTACTCTTTGTAAATCCCCATAGTCCATATCGCTCTGTTACGAGGGTGTGGTTCCCATCAAAGGTGAGGCTCAGGAAAAAAATTTTGTCGAAAATCGGTGAGGATAGAGAGACCTTGACGATTTTTTTTTCAAAGGACACCGAGAATGGTTCATCAAAGTGGAACATACCAGAACCAACAATAAGGCAGCAATGATATAGAAGAGAATAGGATAATTAGGCAAAAGCAAGAACAAAGGGTTCTTTAAAAAAGACAGAGACAGGTATTGACCTGAACAGAGGCTTGCAAGAATTCGGGGTATGTGTCTTCTAGCTCGGTACATCATAGGTTGAGAGAGAGGTTGCTACACTGCTTGAGCGCCCAGCCCGGTTAAAGATTCTTTTTCTTCAAGATTCTTATCCCAAAATCTAAAAGGTAGTAGCATGAGGTGAAGACGTTGTAACTACACGATTTTGCAATGAGGATACAAATTGAAGACCCAAAACAAAAACTTACCAAATTTTTGCTGTGCTTCATCAACTACTTACCGTGATGATTTGATACATAGGATCCGTGTGCGCAGGCCATCCGCTGCCATGAAGTCCATAGAATCGCCACTACAGCGCCCCTCCCACAGCGATCCATCCATATCTGTCTCTGCAGAAAAAGTGTACCGGTTGGACCGATACTGCGAGCTCGCTCACGAGGAGAATAGTACATAGGATGGGCAGGAAGTGATTAGCATCTCCTAGTATATGTACTATGCCATTGGAGTTGACAGATTGAAAGTATTGAGGTTAAGTGGATCACGGGCCGGGGCCAATAAGCGTGTGTCCGCAAATAATACTACTCGACAGTACAGCAACATTCATCTTTGGTGTCACTACTTGAATGTCGGACTCTTCACAACGCAAGGAAATCGATGCGTTCTTCAATTTCTTTGCTACCTTCAACTTGACCCGACCAGTCACCAGTGTCGGCGACCTCAGTGACGGCGCAGCTCTTTTCGAAATTCTCTCTGAAGTGTGCGTGATCTCTGTACTTCTGCCTCCATGTATATCAGACTCACTTTGTCGTGTATAGTGATGCAGACTACTTTCGTCAATCTACACGTCCCTCTGCTCAGCCTTCAGATAACTGGGTTCTTCGTTTCGGCGCTCTCAAGCGTCTATACCGTCTCATAACGCAGTATTTCTCTGATGTTCTTCAGAAACCTACCGCCGGATTGGATGTCCCAAATCTACAGGCCATGGCGAAGGACAACCAGCTACTGGCGACGTTGATAATGTGCCGGCTAACCATTGCGATTGGTGTGCAATGTGAAAAGAACAAGGACTTCATTGACAAGATACAGGGTCTAAGCGAGACAGACCAGCATCATCTCATGAAGGCTATCGAACAAGTGTGTCTTCATTTTTACAAGCGTGTATCTAGCTCTAATGACTGTGACACGTCAGGTTATGACCAGAATTTCTTCTACTTCCAATGCACAAAATGTCAGTGAAGCTAGTATGACTGAGTACGTTGCTATTCTGTCTTTGCATTTTACTACTAGTGACAAGTTTATGTTAGGGATGATCATTATTATCGTATTCAGTCAGAAAAGAGCCAAATACTTTCCGAGAAGGAGTCGATAGAGAAAGCATACCAGGCGTTAATGGAAGAACACCGACAACTCCAAGCCACTCACGACGATATAATTTCGGAGAAGGAAGATGCGCTGGCGCAGCTGAGAGAGGCTCGACGGGAAGCAGATAGAAGCAGGGGTGATAATAAAGCAGATACCATGATGAGAGCCGAGATTGATAGGTTGCGAACCGAGCTGTGAGTCGGAATGCTCTCCAGCGTGAAAATGGCTAACCTTTGTTCATTTGGCAGTCAAAAGAGCGAGGACAATCTGGCCATTGCAGAATCAGAGCTAGACAAGCAGACGAACATCGTTACGGACCTTACCAAGAAGGTCGATGAGCTCCAAAACCAGGCAGACGAGGCGACCAAGTTAAAGGACCAAGTGGACGAGTGAGCACGACCTTTCTCCCGGAATCTCGTATGTGTTGACAGTTTGTATGTAGGTATCGTCATGCTGCCGACAAACTGAACAAGATGGAGAATGTGATGGAGAAGTATAAGAAAAAACTTCAAGAAGGAGCTGATCTTCGCCAGCATGTCAAGGTCGGTTTTATTTCTTTGCCATGCACAAAGTCCTTATTTATGTTCGGAAAAGACACTGGAGAAACAAAACGCGGATCTAGTCGACACAAACGCGTCATTGGAGGAGGAGTACCGTAAAGTAGCTGCTTTCAAGCCCTTGATCGAGTCATACAAAGGCCAGATTGCCGACTTAGAAGCCAGGACTTCGGCGCGTGCCCAGGAAATTGATACTCTCAAGTTCGAGCTCGACCAGACACGAACGAAACTCAAGATCACAACAGAAGAACGGGCAAAGGACTCGGAAACGCTCGAGCTGTATCAAGAGCGAGTTCGGGAATTGGAACTAGCCCACCAGGCACCGTCGAAACGTACCCGTGCTAATTCAGATGTACCCAAAGCGGAAGCAACAGGCGAGTCAAACGGGGAAGCAACCCAAGCTGATGAGGACGAAGATGCAGGTGACGAGATGGGACTCGGTGGGGAGCTCAGCGATGCCGTGTCTGGTACAACTATGACGGATCTGAAGATACAGGTACGAAAGCTGAAACGAGAGTTGGAGGCAGTAAAGAAGAATGAGGCGGATGCAAGTCGGGTCTTGATATTAGAGAACCTCTTGGAGGACGCAAACCGAATGAAGTCAAGATATGAAACCGATTACTTGACAGCGCACCGCGAAAAGTTGGTTCTTCAACGGGATCTGGAAGAAATACGTAGCGGAAAGTCAATGGGCGATGGGTAGGCCCTCCAGTTCTGATAACTGACTATTGTTGTTAACTTTACTTTACAGGGCGGAAGCTGCAATTGCTTTGCGACAACGGTTGAACGAATCAGTGGAAGAGCTTGACGAACTTCGGAAGGCATTTGCAGAACTCGAGGTCAAGTTCGACACCCAAGGCAAAGAGCTGACAATAGCTAAATCTGATCGTATGTCTGTCGTCTATCTATCGTGATGCCAGCCTTAACAATCTATTTCCAGTTACTCTTGTCAACAAAGATCAACTCGACATCCTTTCCTCACTGAGAGACTCAGTGAACGAAGACAAGGCTGGGTTGGAAGAGGAAGTAACCCGTCTACAAAAACAGAACAAGGAGCTCGGTGAGAAGAATAGAATGCAGTTGGAACAGGTCAATGGCCTTCTTCTTGAGAAAGTCAACTTGCAAAGTGAAGGTATAGGGCAAAGAGAGAGGATGTTGCAACGTGAGCGAGACTTTGGGTACGTCACTGAATTTTCTTTGTGGTCTTTCCTCGGTCGCTGAACCATCTATGCCTCCAGTGATTTGCGGGCGACTTTGTCAGGGAAAGACCTTCCTGAAGACATCAAGTCACGTCTACTTAGTCTTCACGAAGAAAACATCATGTTGAGAGAGCAGAACAAGACCAACAACGAGAAACTAACGAAAGCGAGGGCGGTAAGTCTGTCTTTACTTTTGTGGGTGAACTGTTTTAAACTGTATTTTAGTTCATCAAAAATCAAGACAAGCTGTTCAAAGAAGAACAAGCATCTAAAGCTAGCTTTGCCTCTCCTGTGCGTTGACCCTACTTTAATTCATCTTTCTTTCCACTAACGAATCGCAGGGAACCTTTGAGGAAGCCGAAACAAGCTTTAGATCACAGATCAAGATTTTGGAAGATGAATTGTCTAGGCAGAAGGTATCTTGTCGTGTGCCGTTGCGTGGTCGCTCGCTCACTTGAAGTCTTCTTTCTAGGCTTTAATAAAAGACACCCATCGGCGTTATTTGCGTGAACAAGAGTTAATGCTCAGCGTGGTCCATAATGCAGGCATGAATACTGCACGAGGTCATCTTGGAACGCAGCGGGGTAACAAGTCAGCCTGGCTGCCTAACCAGCGAAACTCGGTGTGTTGTTTGTCTTGTATCTTAAAGACTATCTGCTGATACGGGACTTGGTTAGACCCGTTTGCAACGATAAATCAAGCGATATGATGCTCTTGACGACCAAGGTCTTCTATATGACTTGAAGGAATATAAAGATTTATCTTCCCTCTCAGCTTTCGTGCCAATACCCAGGGCCTATTTCAGCGTCCATCATTTTCGTACTTCTGTACTTATAATATAACCTAGAGGAGATTATGCATATATCCATGTAACTTTAGCTTCCATGTTATGAACGCGCGAAGTATGTTCAGGTGAAAAATAGTAATTCTGCCTACTTTCTTCCTCCGACTGTGATATATCTAAGCATCTAGGGTTCCTAACTGATACGTGGATTCATTCTGCGTACGCTTGGGCCTGGTAGTCTGACGTCTGTGTCCACGACTTTTCTGGTGAGCTTCCCATTCTCTGCCATCTACCATATATGGCTGCAAAGGGTCTGTCGTACAAGAAGGGCAAACGACTTTTTTTCGTGAGTTGAGAACTGCAGTGGGGCTGAGAGATAATCAGTGGGGGACTCGGGAGAATGGGGTCGAAAGACTGACTCAGTTGGTTTATTATGCTCTACAGTACTGAGCACCTGCTTCGCCACATCAGATAATGAGGAGGGATCAGGAAGGGGTTCACGGTTTAGAAATGCTGAAAAGGTGTACATGTCATCTATGGACTGGTCAAGCATTATTGACATCTCTCTTACAGTCACAAAGATTGACTGCGGGTTGTCGTACATTTTTCAGCCACAGGTCATCCAGCGCTTGTGATCTAGTATAAGTAAAGATCGCAAATCGTGAAACATTACCACAAACCGGTGGCGTCCAGAACATAGGTCCAGCTCAGTTGTTCACATTTGTTGCCTGCGTAGAGAGCCGGCAAAAGTTTGTTACGAAGCCAGGAAATTTGCCTTTTGGCATATTGACGGGTCGAAATTTTCATATTTTCTAATGCAGTCGCAAAGTCTTGTTTTGAAGGAGCAGGCAATAGAAGATATTTGTGGAACTCCCTGTATCCTGCACAATACGACAGTGTTATTAAGACATATGGAGTCACAGAGCAGAAAACCTTGCCGATGGATTGGTAAATGCCAAATGTGTAATCAGATGCCGACGCTGAATTTTGATCTGTAGTGGAGGATGCAATAGTCACGCCTTCAGCTGCACGCTGGAGTTCGCGGACTTCGTCCAAAAGTCCTTGCTGCATGATCAACATCATAAACGGGCGTAGTTTAAAAAATGCTGCAGGGATACCTCAATCATCCGGTCGACTCGACTATCGAGTCGTGGCTTTAGTATGTCGGGGACTGCATAAACCCAAAAACAAAGGGTCCGATATCTTCACATTGTTTGTCAATGGAATGGTAGATGAAGCATAATTTGGTTGTACCTCGGTGTCAGAGCTTCTTGGGACTGCTCATCAATGATTTCACTAGGTTTTCTTCCGCTCTCTTGAATGATGCGAAGACTTCGCATGACCTTGCGAGTATCTTTCCAGTGCCATCGTTGAGCAACTGAGGAATCAAGCGCTCTCAGCAATCTATAGAGGGCGGACGCTGCCTCGGGGTCGGTGTCTGCCGAAGGTGGTACATCTGGGAGGGCATTGAAGAGTGCCAAAAGATCGGCAGGAAGAGTTGAGATCGACTGGACCAGCTCATCGGACATCTTCTCGCACGTCTGGGTATTTCGTACCTCGGTAGGTAAATCTTGGACGAGTCGGTTTGGAAAGAGAAGATGCTGGATCCAGTAGGAAGTTCCACCCACAACAATAGGTATTTGTTTATTTTGGTGGGCGTTCTCGACCTTTGTGAGAAAAATGAGTACTAGGGAAGACCGACAACGATGGTCAAACTGACCTCTGCCATGGCATCTCGAACCCACTGGCCTACGACATACTGTTCATTGGGAGACTTGAATCCCATCAGAACGTGAGGTACACCTTGCATTTCATCTCGAGTGACTTTATTGGTGATCACATCCATGCCGTCGTAAACTTGCATGGCGTCTGCATTGATGACTTTAGCTCCTTGCCAACCATGAAGAAGACCTTGTTTGGACAGGTGTAAAGCGAGTTCTATAGCTAACTTGGATTTTCCTACACCGGTGGTACCGCAGATGGCAATCAATGGACGTAGGGCCATTAATGATAAGATTTGAATATTGAGCAATGGATACTAGATAACCGCAGAGACAACAGACGCTGAGGATGAAAAATGTTCAATCTTCCAAATTGGCTTTTCTTAAGAAAAAACGAAAGGTCGGAATAGCCAGCTATAGACTCACGATCCATCAAAAGCTCGAATCTGAGGATTTGAAGCTGGGGCCCATACACAGATGTACCTCTGCAAGTTGGGAACACGCGACAGCAATAACAGGCACTGGGGCAGTAACAGGCAGTAACGCGTAAATCTTCGGTCACGTTTTCTCCCGCTGTCATGTCTGCTTCCAGACTGCGTCTACCTCGAATATCTTTGGCTAACCTTAGCCCAGCCCGAGGCTCTCAGCACAAGGTATGGCTGAGACTAGTTTTACTTGACTTTTCTAAGTTTCTTTGTAGCAAAAACGAGTTGGTCGAGGTCAAGGCTCAAACCATGGCGGGACAGCAGGACGCGGAAACAACGGTCAAAAATCTCGGTCTGGCGCTGGCATAAAGCCAGGTTTCGAGGGTGGTCAAACTCCTATCACAAAACTTTTCCCTAAACGGGGTTTTGTCAACCAGTACGTGTTTGTCCCGAATATTCCCATATTCCATTGACATTGTGCAGAAACGCGAAAACCTGGGCTCCTGTAAACCTCGACCGTATCCAGCACTGGATTGATCAAGGCCGGCTCACTTCATCGCCCGAGAACCCCATTACTGCTCGTGAATTGTTGTTAAGTGGCTGCATACACGATGCACACGACGGTGTCAAGATTCTGGGAGACGTGTGTTATCTTCAAGTTTTGTCAATCTCTTCTGCTCATACTTTAAACACAGGGTGCCCAATATTTCCATTCTAAAATTTATATAACTCCTTCTCGAGCATCCAAAAGCGCCATCACAGCAATAGAAAAGCACGGGGGCACAGTTGTTTGCAAATACTACAACCCTCTTGCATTGCGAGAATGCATCAAGGGTCGGACAGACCGAATAGAGGCAGCCCCGACACGTCGACAAGATATTAGTGAGTTTTCTCTTGGTGCTGTTCCTGCCTTTTCAGCTAAATTTTCTTTTAGTGTGGTACAATAACCGTCGTAATAGAGGATATCTTTCGCCAGAACTACTTCATTCGTTGGGAGAGCTACCTTTCGTAGAGGATCGCTGGAAGGTGTTGGCTGCGCAGCTAAGCAAGTGGAGGAAGCAGGAATTCGATCGACCCAAAAAGAAATAATAAGATACGAGCGGTACACTAATTATACAATAAAGTCCTATGTCTTTTTCTTTTTGACGACCTTGATACCTAATGCATTCTTTGTTTCGACCTTTTTTCTCTTCAAATCAGGTTTGACCGCCTTGAGATCCATCAGTGCTCGCGTCGAGTCACTTAACAAACTATGCACAGTAGGCTCGACTGCGTCCGCTTTTCTCTTCACCGTGGTAACCTCTTCACTACCTCCACCTGATCCTTGAGGTATCTTGGAGAAGACTTCCCTTACTAGTTTCTCATCCTCTTCTTCTAACCGCTTCTGTTCCAGGTCCTCTTGATTCTCAATCTCCTCCATAGCAATCCGAGATAATAAGTCCGCCGAATTTCCAACTCGCTCATTCCGTGCATTTCGTGCCCTTATATCTTGTAGTGCGTCCAATATATCCATTTCTCGTTTCGAGTCCGTTGTTCGGTTCTCCAACACCTTCATCGGATTGTTCTCTTCCTCTTCCAACTTCGCCAGTCGGTCTTCTTCCTCCACTGCTTGTTCCTCCCTCCAAGGTTCGAAATTCCGAGAGGCGCCGTGTTCGGCTGCGTAGTCAGTGTTCTTAGGATCGGTTTTGAAAGTGATTTCTGCGGAGCACAAAGTGCTGGAAAAGACTCGTTTTAGCGCACAAAAGACGAGAGTGAAAATCGACAGACCATTTGATATAGAACCGAAATATCTTAATCCCATAATAGTCTTCGCCCTCAACGGTTTCCTTTCTGGCGTTGAACTTCTTTCCTTTGTAAATGTACTCTCCGCAGGTATTGCATCGCCTGTACAGTAGGGGTGTTAAGATGCGAGATTAGAAAGGGATATAACTTGAAACTGACATAGAAAAGGGTGCCATGAGTCGAACGACCTGCTGAGAGTTTCTAGGCTGCTTTCGCCTAGGTATAAGGTCAGGATCGAAATCCGGGGGGAAGTACTTGTTAAGAACTATATCAAATGACAGTTAGCTCTGATAAACAGCTCATAGACCCGACGCTCACCTTTACGTTCAGACATTACAGAGGGATTAGAGGTGGTAAGTCGGAAGAGAGGGCCGTCACGTGGACCGAATTCTCGCTTTTTACTAGCCTGTACATAGTCACTTCAAGTCGAATTACAATAGTAACAATCCATGCCTCCCACATCCACATCTTCAACTTAATCGAAGCCCAAAAACAAAAGTCAACATTCTCCCAATGTCTCTCAAGTTTTGGAAGCCTGGAACAGCTGGACCCGGTAGTTCTCTAGATAGGGCCTCTGAGCTAGAAGAAAACATCGTCCAATCTGCTCCGGCATACTCTTCGCTCTCCATTCAAGGCCAAAGAGAGCGCTTGCCAATCTTCAAACACCGTGAGGTTGTTTTGGGATTGCTATCTCTCCGTCTCACCCAATTTCGCGTGCAGGAGAAAATTTGCTCTACTGTGTCGAGAAACACGGTGTAGTGATAGTTGTCGGCCAAACTGGTTGTGGAAAAACTACTCGTGAGCAGTAATATCTCATATCATGTCTACACTGTCATTGAAACCACTTAGAACTCCCTCAGTATCTTATGGAAGCTGGATGGGCTGCTGAGGGTAGTGTAATTGCTTGTACCCAGCCTCGGCGCGTTGCTGCTACATCGGTGGCTAGCCGTGTTGCATCTGAAGTCGGGTCGGTGCTCGGTGACGAAGTAGGTCCTATCATCGACTCGGGACGTGCCGACCTGATCTGATTCGTGCATTTGGCAGGTCGGATATACCATTCGATTTGAGGATGTGAGCGATAAGCAGCGAACCCGAATTCTTTATATGACCGATGGAATGTTGTTTCGAGAAACATTAGTGGACCCTTTACTCAGTCGTTACAGTGTTATCATGGTATGTCACGTAGCAGTGGCAACTCATCATCCTAACGCCTCATCGTCTAGATAGATGAGGCCCACGAACGCAGTATTTACACCGATCTTCTACTCGGTGTTCTCAAGAAGTCAAGTCCAATCTCTCCTTGAGTATCTATCGGCAACGTCTGACGAATGTATAGAATTCGTCGTAAACGACCATCTCTTCGCCTTATAGTATCTTCAGCTACTCTCGATGCCACATCCTTCTTGGAATATTTCACCGCATCAAATTCATCCGATGAAGCCACTATTGTCAGTCTAGAAGGTCGCCTTTTTCCAGTGGAAGTAGCGTATTTGCAAGAAGCTGTATCAGATTATGTTACAAAAGCTGCGGAAGTCGCGTTTGACATCAATCTGAAGGCATGTTCAAATACCTTTGTTTCTTTTCCTTTCTGACCTTTATATAGCAAGGTTTAGGTGATATCCTAATTTTCCTCACTGGCAGAGAGGAAATAGAACGTTGCTTAGAGCACATGTCAGAACTACTGGTGTCGTAGGTGGAATTCTTGAATATTGCGTCTTTGCAGTAGGTTCATGTGTCATAGCTTACCCCGCAGCGCACCGAAACTAATACCTTTGGCTCTGCACGCCGGACTAACAACGGAAGAACAGCTTGCCGTGTTCCAGCCTGCAGATCGCGGTACGCGTAAAGTGATTGTATCTACCAATATTGCTGAGGTGGGTATTTAGCTCAAGGTAAAGAAAGATCCATTTTTACTTACGCAAACTTGGCAGGCTAGCGTGACGATCGAGGGTATCAAGTTTGTCGTTGACTCTGGTTTTGTAAAGGTTTGTCTCGTTCACTGCGTCTCACCGAAGGAAATCAAAACTTCTCCAGATCCGAGTTTATAATCCAACAACTGCTCTTGCATCCTTAGCCACAGTACCCACTTCTGTCGCATCGGCTACACAGCGTGCCGGTCGTGCCGGTCGCACATCACCCGGTATATGCTACAGGCTCTATACTTCGACAATTTTCGAGACTTTACCTCGCTCAACTCCGCCTGAGATCACTCGGACTGACATGACAACGCCTATTCTGCAACTCAAGTCCCTTGGCATAGATAACCTAATGAAGTTTGAGTGGGTCTCTGCGCCGCCTGCAGAAAGCATCTTGAGGGCTCTCGAAAATCTGGTGGCTGCAAGGATGATCGGGGAAGACAGTCGGTTGACACCTATCGGAGAGAAAGTCGCTGAATGTCCCTTGGAGGTGGGCATCGCACGCATGGTACGATGTTTCCCTGTATCCAAATCTAATCTGGAGCTTCATTTATTTATTCATTTAGCTTTTCAATTCGCGTGACTATCAATGTGGGGAGGAAATTTTGACTATCGCGGCAATGGTTTCGGTACAGGTGCGTGCATAAATTGTAGATGTTGATATGTTATAACATGTTCAAGTGTTATTAATAGGACGTTTTTGTAATACCCGAAGGTGCAGCTGGTGCGATCGCTGAACTGGAGCGACGCAAATTTACTGCTGAAGAAGGTGTAAGTGATTGCTGTGAATAAAGTAATGGAAACCATCTCAGTTATAATTCAGGATCACCTGACTCTCCTCAATGGTGAGTTTTGTGCTATGTGTCGACGAAGATACCGGGTTTGACCCATTCTAGCATACAATGCGTTTATACGTTATGGAAAGTCTTCCTCTTGGTGCAAAAATCATGCCCTTTCTTTCCGAGCAATGTCTAGGGCTGTTTCCATCCGTGCACAGTTGAAGAAATACATGCAGCGATTCAGTCTTCCAATGGAAAGTTGTCAGGGGGATGCCAAGCGACTACGCCGCTGTCTGATTAGCGGGTATTGGCGCAACGGCGCGAGGTGGGTGGCCGACGGAACATATCGATCAGTGAGAGGGAACAAGGTAGAGAGCAATCGTCGACATTCAAGTTTTCTTCAATTTTCAATCCATGACATTCTAGATTTTGCATGTGCATCCAACATCTGTATTGTTCACTCGAAAGCCTCGGTCCGGATGGGTTGTCTTCCATGAACTAGAGGAAACAAAGAAGACACAGTAAGTTTTTTTTCGTCATTTAGAACATCTTTGGATTAGAGTCTGTCTTTAGAATTCGGATCCTTACTGAAATTGAACCCGACTGGTATGTGGACACTGTGGACAGCTATTGGTAATTATTCAGTTCCTTTGCAGGCTCCTTGAACACGGCCACACCTATAAGGAAAAAGGTGCAGGCTCTATGTAGGTTGTCATATAAGACATAGGGATAAAATTCTTCTGCCCGACTAAGTTAAAGTTTTCCATAATGGACACTGGACTGAGGGTCTAGTGTGATCGTGTTAAAAAATGGTTCATTATTATGTAGGAAACAATCATCTCTGCGTAACTTAAGCATATACATGGACCATTAGTCCGCCAAATTTAACTGTACAATGTAATAGAATGTAATCCCAGTGGAATAGGAAGATAGGAATCGCAAGGTGTATATATAAAGAACTACTCCTGTCCAAACCCAACGGTTTCCCTTTAACCGGTAATTAGCATCTCGGAACGAAAAATCAAATAGATGGAGGTACTTACTCCACGGCGAGTGTGAGCTTTTGTTCCAAACTAGCATAATCCTTGTATGGCGGTAGATCAATACGGTTGAAGCAAGTATGACTCTTAGGGAGCTGTGATGGATCTCCAGACTTTTCAATGGTAAACCGTCTTGGTCCGTCAGAGCCTTGTAGGTCTTTGAATCCATTGACTGGGATACGTGACGTGCCGGTAGCAAATTGAAGTAAGCGCGACTTGCGTTCCGGTGGCCAACTGCGCACGCATTTCCAGAACCACTGGATGACTTCGTCATTCATTTCGTACCCACGGTAGTCGGTGAATTTGGTCCAGTCATCACTGTGTATAGCTATCAGCCAGTATAATGTTCCCCAGGTGAGAGATACCTACACGTCAATCTCAGACATACCGCCGATGAGTAACTCAAGTTCCCGCTCATCAAACACAGTGATCAAATCCTGAGGAATGAGCTCGCTGAAGCCGGACATGAAGGCATCAAATTGCTCCTTGACGCGTTTGGAGATGCGGTATTCGACAATGAGGTCAACGTACTCCTTCTTGTTCTCTTCGGTGACCGGTACGTCAGTACCTCCAGGTTTCAACTCGATGGTGACCATTTCTCCAAACCGTTCTTCGGTGGTAGTGAATGTTTCATCAATAATGTCTGTGATGTCGTTCTCCCTGATCAAACGTTGTTAATAAATTAACAAAATACAAAGCTAAGGGAAACGCACAGCATCCAAGTCATTCCTCTGTGTAATTCGGCATCTACGCTCTCCAGATCGGCAAGGGTAACCTTTTTCTTCAGAATCATCTTGTAGAAACTAACGATGAAGTATGCATCCAGGAATCGACGATGGAATATACCCAGACCTAGGCAGCGTCCAATGAACTTGAAATAATTCAAATGCTCTGGATTGACTCCTGAAGCAGGGTTTATCTGAAGGGTATAGTTGTCGTGTGCAGAATACTCGAAAAGGCAATAGAAGGGGTTGAACATTTCATGTGAAAGCAGGAAGAAGAATTCTCTGAAAGGAATCATTATTGATCATACTCTTGGGGAAAAGGTACAAACGTACCTTGACAAACCCCCATAATCCAAACCATCTTCGCCATCAAACTTAATCATAAGCCGTTTCTTCAAATCATTTGGCGTCTGCCTCATGATCTCTGCATAGCTATCTTCGAATATATGATTTCTGCGAATCTTGATCTGACAGTTTCCGGGTTGTGCGCGCATCGCAGGTTGACTTCGGAAGTAAATCAGTTTACGCCTGAAATCACGCTTGTATTGCGGAACATTTGCATCAAGAGTCGACGGCAATCTGGGATCATCCCAAGTCGTCGTCTTCGTGTTGTGATCAACGAAGTAAACTGTATAGAACTGAGTCAGAAAACCATAGCAGCAAACATCACAAGGGCAGCGTCACCTCGAGCTGTTGATGTGAGACGCATTTCCCATCCGGAAGGGAGGGGACCAAGTTGGGAGATGGCTTGTGGTTGAAGAGCAGATCCCTGACCGTTGGGACCCATGACACGAATGATGGCTTGTCGACGGGGATCCACCCAAGTGGTCGTCCGAGTATTGTGGTCGACATAGTACGGCCGTCCTTCAAGCGTAAAGCGTTCTTCCCACCCATTAGGTAGGGGACCGGCACCTGGTGTTGTCGAGTTGTTGGCTGCTGCTGCTGCCGCAGTGCCATTGTTACTCGTATTTGTCGGAGTTGCAGCTGCTGTCGACGTTCTATTCACGCCCGAAGTGGAATTGTTAGCTTCTAAGAGATCATCGGCTAGGATACGGCGAGAGTGCTGATCCCGAGCAGCATTCGTTTCGTTATCCTGAGCATTGGTATTGGCAGTAGCATTAGACGAGGGCCGATTCCAGGTAGTCGATCGTGTGTTGTGATCAACATAATAAGTTCGGCCGAGAGGGTCAATGCGACGTTCCCAGCCGGGTGGGAGAGGACCATACTGATCTACATTGGGATTGAAGTTGCGCATTTGCTGGGCGTTTGCGCTCGGGTTTGCGTTGGGCGGCGAGGTGGCCGCGGCAGCACCTGTCGAAGTATTGGAGTTGAGAGAAGCGCCGGTGGCACTCGTGGGACGTGAAGGTGACTGCGCAGTTTGGTTGGGAGACTGCTCAGTTTCAGAAGAAGGGATTGATGAAGGGGTTGCCGTGCTTGCATTCACATCAGCCGTAGTGGCGTGAGAACTGGATGTACGGGATAGGGAACCCGAAGTACTGCTGTTGGGAAGGGCGAGATTAGAAGTGCTATCGCCTGGAGAACTTGCATTATTCAAACCCATGTCCGCAAGTGCATTGTTGAGGCCATTTACTTGCGACGGTCCTGGGTTTGTAATGGGTTGACTGATGTTGGTCGACAAGTAAATGATGAGTTTCCCGTGTACGACGAGATTGTCATTAGACTTTTTAAGGTCGAGCGTAAGCATTTCTATTGGAGAAGAGAAACTCCAATCAGCAGGAGAGGAGAAGGAATTGCCCAAGAACGCACCATGACCTCCCAATTCTAAATCCAGAACGTCGCTAACTCGGACATTGACCACCCCCAAGAATCCCTGGTCTCTTCTCTTGAACTTGCGCTGGTCGAAAATCTGCACGGCGACCACAGAAGAGTCCTTGACAACACTGTCCAAGATTGGAAATTGTCAGAGGAAACCAACTAGCAATGAGGAGACAGCGCACATGTCAAAACTCTCGTTCCAATACGGGTTGAGAGTCTTCTTCATCACACTCGTCGTGTGTGTCTGCTCGGCATCCACGGTGATGACTGCGAAGGGATCTGGCAAGCGAAAGACATCCCTTTTCGAGAGACCGTCGGCGGCAACGACTGAACGTCAGGTGAAGATGGGCATTGTGACGCGGATGGCAAAGACAGAACGAAGGACATACCAGTGACCCGTATTTTCTTGCGGCTACAAGTGCATAGTTCAGACATCATTGCAAAGAACGGTAAAAGGAGGTACCCACAGAGCGCCCGGAGAAGAAGACATGAGGAACAACGACTCAGCAGGGTGCCGAAGAAAGACTGAGAAACAGTAGGATTTAGACGAAAAAACTAATAACAGTTGCAGAAAATGATGAGAGACTGAAAGAGAACGGTCCGTCACACCCCGTCACATTCCTCCTCTACCCCGACCTCCAAATTCCATCACATTTTTCATCATTCATTCGGATGCACACCAAACCCTAATGAAGCCTTTTTCTACCACTACACATAAGTATCTAAACTATATATGTTCTTCGTCCATCATGTTGGATTTTCTCCAGCGGGGGCTTCGAACAGACCGTGACAACACTTGCTCTTCTGTTTCGGTCGTGGTCCTTTTGATTCAGACAGAACCCATCGGAAAGAAATCAGGGCGTACCTTAATTGCTGTTTTCGGTAAGTTACCTCCCGTCGGAGACGATCCACCATTTCGTCTTCACTTGTGATTGTTATGAGAGCGGCCCCGCCGATGTACTCAGGTCTCCAGGCATCAACATAACGTATTTTCCTTGTGATTTGATCCAAACCTGGCAGCGATGCGTCCCCGGTTGTCTCAACATTCGGGAAAGGACTCTACTGTCTGATATGTTCAACGTGGACCGACTGACGTGATACCGATGCTGTCGGTGTGGATAACATCGGTGAAAAGTTGCGTGCTTGTCGTAGGTGATGCGTCGTCAGTCTGCGAACCATTAACTGCGAGTTAATTTCGGTCTAACTAGTCAAGCGATTACAAGTAATGAGATATTATACTCTACACCATATGGTTTGACCACTCAAGGAACTTGTGTTTGAGTTCAGACGACCAACAACTATCGATGATGTTTGAGCAGAATAGCAGTACAGCCATTACATTATTAACAAATGCGGTTTCTAATAAGTATTCCAGGTTGAGAAGTTAAGCAATAAATTGATAACGACCCGAGCCGAATCTAATCTAATTTTGCTATGTCAGTACTTGTGGGCATTCAGAGAGCTCGAGAGCGAGGATGATTGACGAGCTCAAGACCTTCAAAGACGTGTGAAAAAGTGCAATTCAGACGTTGTTTAAAGCATCCACATGAGGTTGGTCAAACTTACATTGAGACCTCTTCCATTTCGCGATCGATTTCGTTACATCTCTTCAGTCGCCCCCAGGATGACATCCCAACCGAAGGTTATAGCTATAACAGACATGCCAACTCAGGAAGCAAAGCAAGTGGCTTTCATATATCACCTTTAAGACTATCTAGTTATTAACTGACCCAGGTGGATCACACTTAAAAAGATCAAGTATATGGATGCAGAAGGCAAAGAAGTAAAAGTTTGAAGCTTTGAGTCTTAAATGAGGCTTATCACGGTTTCAGAGACTCTGGGAGTGTGCCCAGCGTACAACTAGACGATCTTCGGGCATCGATGGTACCTACCAATTGCAATCAGACCTCTTGTGAAACTGCAGTTAACAAGAACATCCATAGCTGTGGCTGTCTTTCCCATCATCAGATCTCGGACGAACGCATTCCCAGTCTCTACAGTCATTATTGAGCAATACCGTCCACCTATAGACAAATTTATCGTTGGTATGAACTCCATCCGGAATTTGGAAACATATTCTGAATAGCCTCGATTTTTAGAGCTGCCAGCAGGTTCACCTACTGTTATTTCTGTTTCAAGTATTGCTGACTTGTATCTAAGGCCTCGTTGATGAAGGAGAGACTGCCGAGGAAGCAGCTATTCGAGAGTTACGTGAAGAAACGGTCTGCTCATCCACCTTCTCTCGCATGGAAAATCATGCTCATTAATTTGTAGGGCTATCAGTCTAGCGAGATAGTTGAATCATCTCCAGTTGTCGTCGCTGATCCAGGCACGTTCTCATATACTATGAATGTCTTCACCGCAACATTTCCAAATGCTTAAAAACTCTGACAGGAATGACCAATGCCAACATGAAACTGGTCATCTTGAACGTTTATCTGGAAGATAAACTCGAATCGCCTGATCAGGAACTTGATTCTGGCGAATTCATCGTTAGAAGAGTCGTAGAATTAAAGACACTGTACAATGTTCTGGAAGGTAGATTTCTTTTAGAAGAAACTGATGTCTGTGTGCTCACTGTCTTATCTAGAATATGATCACAAAGTTAGATGCTCCTTGCAAATATACCCATTGACAATTGTACTGACATTTCGTAGGGATTTGCCATAGATGCCAAACTGCATCATTTGGCTGCTGGGTATGCGTTGGCCCTCAAAGGCGTTTAAAGAAAAACAACCGCCTAAGCTTTATTGCATCATTGTAAACGTTACTGCGATTCAAGATTATTTTCGCGCCTTCCTTCCTCTTTCTATGTGTGCTCTCAACTTCTGCTGTTTCTCCCTCAGTGACGCCTTCTTTTTTCCCCTAACAGAACCACTGCTAAGGATCATCATTATGGGCTTGTTCCTCGCCTTCTCTCGGTTCGTTGAGCTGCTGGGAGTCTCCTTGTTTTTCTTGCCCTTGCGTGACCCATACTTTTCGCGACCCTCCCTTCCTTTTTGAATCGACTCCATTCGTTCTTCATAATCTGCTCTAACTTTCTTTCGGGGTCCGAGAATGTCGTTTTCAGATATAAATGTGTTTCCATCGTTAGCAGACTGAGAAGACTTTAGTTCAGCTTCAAGAGCTGCCAATTTACGCTTGGCCTTGGTACCACCGCCTTGCTCCACCGCTTGAGTAGCTGCCTTGACACGCAACTCAGCAAGGAGCGCAAAGTCAGCGGGGGTAAGGATCTGTGAATATCTTGTTCAGTCACTCTGCGGGTAGAGATAAAGAAAGAAAGCGACCTTAGTTGTAGCAAGCGTTGAAGGGTTTGTTGATTCTGAAGACGGCCCAGCGGATGCGTCGGTCTCCTTGTTTTCTGCTTCATCTTCACTGTCGCCAATATCTATGTTATCATTTTCGTCGTCTTCGACGTTGATCCAGCCATCAGAAGATTCAGAGTCGGAGTCGGAGTCGGAGTTGGAGTCGACATCCCATCCATTCCAAGCTGCTTCATCATCTTCTTGCAAGATGTCCTCTCCGTTCTCTTCTTGTAGTTGTTTCAGGTGGTTTTCCAATAACTAAGTAAATGTCAAGACAACAAATTAAAACACGCGAACATGTGGAAAGAGCGCACCGAAAGTCCATCGATATCAACGGCTGCATCCGCTGTGTGACCAAAAGGTAATGGCTGGGAACCAGAGGCTAAACCCATGGCGGCTTCTTTGCCCTGATCAAATCGTCAATACAGCAACAAGGAATGGATAACAATTTCAAAGCCTCACTCGTTCGCGACGCTTCAGCATACTGGGATTTACTTCTCTGTAGAGTTGGAGAAGCCCTCTTGAGGCGGCGACAACCGCCTTGTCCTTGCTCTTCCTATATTCGATCAAATCGCCTAGCAAATCCTCTTCCATCGCCCACGGTTGCCGTCTGCAGACTTCCCGAACCGCATTTATGCCTGCAGCAATGACTTCACTGGCCACACCTGGATGAACGAATTCATGGGCCAATTTTCGAATAATGGGTGTGAGAGCATCGGGAGGAATCAAATCATGAACCGACTGAGCCAAAGCAACCAGAATGGTGGGTATCCGTAGCTGATGATAAGTGAGGTACTTGATGATATAAGTATAAAACCCTAGGACACAAAGCTTATGCGACCCAATAACTCGAGACAAGAGCTGCATGACAAGAATTTTGTGATCCAGAGAGAACCGCTTGTCGTAACGATTGAGGGCGTCATATAGTTTCTCTGCGAAGGTTTGGGGATCGTTCAAAAGCTGCAGCGCCGAGAAGTTTGGTTGAACGAGCACTTTGGAATGTTTTTTCTAGCGTAGAGTTAACTTCTGTTGAGGGTCAAGCACCCGGAAACTAACCTTTTTGGCAACAATAAGCTTCTTTTGCAGCTTTTTATCGCCACTGCGAGTCTTTTTGTTGATCTCTCGCCTATGTTGCAAGGCTTTGACGTCAACGTCCTGATAAAACCAGTCAGATGGAAGCGGGCAGTCACAAAAACAAAGATATACCTCTTCTTCCTCACCATCGCTGTCCTCTTCCTCGTCGTTGCCGAGAAAGAAATGTATCGACGCACTCTGAACTTTGACTACCGGATGCAAACATCCTATTGCCACAATTGAGACCGATTTCGCGTCGGACCTACCTAAAAAATTAGATTCTAGGCAATGATCAACGTTGTTGAACGCACCAAACGCCTTTTTTCCATAGCTGTTTTGTAAGAATGACAGCCCACATCGCATCTTCTCCTTTGCGACCAGCGTTGTCAGATGAGGACGCTTGTTCCCGAGCCTTGCCCTTGTCACCGAAATTTTGGTCTTCGAGACCCTTTTCAACCATGCTAAATAGCATAGCTTGAATGGCCCTGTTCAGCTTGTGGTTTTTGGTACGCATGTTGGCGGTGCGAATGTCTGACAAGATGGTTTTCCGTATCAATGCTCTCAATGTAGTAGAAGTCGTACGGGGTAGTAACGGAAATAAGCATCTCAGTAGCCTGTAGTATTTGTATGAGCACCACTGATAAAAACAGGGATTAAAAAACGCACTCGAGAGAAGATATTACATTCTTGTTGCGAAGCATGACCATCGTCTGGATCAACGACTTGCGTGTGTCTGGCGAAAGCATTGTATAGCTTTCGAGAAGAATGGACGAGACATGGGATGGGAACTGAGCTGTTTCAGTGGGATAGCATGTTGCCACTTGGGCAATGAAAGTGACCAGCTCTCGGAAATGTTGAGCATGTTCATCGGGATTGAGGTGAAAAATGAGACGGATGCTGTTGTAGTGGTTCCACTGCTGGAGGAACTCGTCCTTATACGAAGGAGGGTCCCGTTTGATGAGATTCTGGAGCTGGGGGAGATTTGCAGTTAGGAGGACGGCACGACCCATGGTGGAAATGGGGAAGCAGAGTCAGACGGTTGATCAACGCGCCTTGCCAATGACTGTCACGACCAGTTCCGTATTTTCGACTGCTTTTCGCCTGACCAGCTATGTTTTCCTACGAGTGGTAATGAGAATCGAGTTCCTTTTTCTCTGTTTTTTCACCTCATCTGTTCTTAGATTCCCTCTCCAATAGCTCAGGCTTTGGCCGCCTCGTTTTACCTCGGCTACCTACTTTCCTCGTTTCTCTCAAGACCGGTCAAACGCTCTGCAAATCCTATTTACGCCGTAGTCTTTTCATTGAGGTCTCACTCCCGTCGTATTCAACACCTCAACGCATTCATCAATACAATCATTGCGCTCGGGGTGTTGGAGTTCGTTGCCACCCCGTTCCTCGACCATGCCTCAGACCTCATCTTTATGCGAACTGGCGCCATATATCCTGACAGCGCAAAAATCATCGTCCGCTATCCTCACAACGATAGTACCGAATCCGTCCACCTAGTCTGGCGAGAGACCACAGCCGATGACGACTCACATCCCTGGAATAAAGGTCCTTCTTTCAGTCTGAATCCGGAAAGGGACTGGGTCGATACCGTCACTCTTAAAGGCCTTTGGCCTAACACGAGCTATGAATGTCGGTTTCTTTTCTTGAGTATGATTCCGTATCTCTGATCTGTCGTAGATGCCCTCTCTGTCTCTAATAACACCCTGCTCTCGTACCCCAACTCCCCCCTCTCCTTCAAGACATTCCCGGACTCTCGTCTTCCCGGTGGAACCCACCTTAAATTCATGTCCACCTCCTGTATTCTCCCCAATTTCCCTTACACTCCATCCCAGTCTCGAGTTATCAAGGGCTTTGATATCATGAACGACTTCATCTCACGGACAGAGTCACATCCTCGATTTCTATTACTTCTAGGCGACTTCATTTATGCAGACGTGCCTGTGTTCATTGGTAACAGCAAGGAAGCCTACCGCAGGATGTATAGACGTGTATACTCGAGTCCTAGCTTCCGAAATATTTATGAGCGCTTTCGTATGTCAGCTGCGATTCTGCTCATACATCATCATACTAACAATATCCCTTTCAATCCAGCGATTTTCAATATTTACGATGACCATGAGGTGATTGATTATCATTGATGTCACGACACTTGAACGTGCTGATAAGCTGGAGACAGGTCATCAACAACTATGTTGGAGAAGGGAATGGTTCTGTAGTTCCCTACGCTAGTGCTACCGATGCTTATCAGATTTATAACGCTGACGCAAACTATGCTGCCAACAAAAAGGCTCACGATTATCATTACACCTTTCGTTATGGAGATATAGAGTTTTTCGTTATGGATACAAGGAAGTATCGGTCATCACAAAGCACAGCTCCAGAAGAACGTACTATGCTTGGAGATGAACAACTTGGGGAATTGTACGATTGGCTATCACGGGTAGGTCCTGGAACAGATTGTTTTCATATGCATACTGACGTCTGCCACCAGGTTAATAGCACTGCTACTTTCAAGTTCATTGTCTCTTCTGTCCCGTTCACCTCGCTCTGGGGTCATGACGCGCAAACAGACTCTTGGGCTGGTTTTCCGCACGAGAAAGCTCAACTCCTTGAAATCTTACACACCGTGCCCAACGTCTACATTTTGTCCGGAGACCGCCACGAGTTTGCTGCAGTCGAATTCAATGGTAAAAACCCTAACAGTCATATTATCCGAGAATTTTCGACAAGGTCTGTTAGATCAAATTATCTGCCAGTGCTTTCTGACGTCATTTCAGTCCCTTGAGCATGTTTGACATTCCCTTCATACGAACGCTGAGCATGAAAAGTAATGCAACTGGCGTTATGACTACAAAATACGTTCAATCACATGAAAACGGCACGGAAACTTCTCTGAAGGATGTTGTAGAAGTCCCGCGAGAAAGGGTGCTTCGATACATCCCAAGAGGAAATCATAAATGGTTAGTATCACCTCTCATGGTTTTTTAGAATTCTGACGGATCTTCTTGAAAAGGTCTACTATAGACGTGGATACTCGCGACCGTGATCGCCCGATCTTAACATTGGAGGTGGTAGTAGACGGAAAAACACAATACCAGTAAGACTCGCCCCATTGTCAGCCATGCTCCCCTTTACTAACGTGTTCTTTATTCCACTTAGCAATGAGTTCGTTGGAACACCAGTGAAGATCCAGGCTTCGACTGCCTTGGGCGCTTTTGTGTCCCACGGGATGAAAGACATTTTCCATAGAATAGGGATGCAGCCCAGTCGATGGTTCTGATGGAGAAAAATTCCTAGATAACACTGTACAAGATTTTTCGTTGTAGAATCCATTACGACACGTGTTGTACAAGTATTTTACTGGCCAATAATTATTCTGTCTTCGATGGGTTGTGATTCATCTTTTTGAGTTTGATCACCCGAGAACCTTGACTGAATTCTAGCGTAATGATCCATTTCTGCTTGGCTGACACTGGGGACTAGATTACGAAGAGCAACGTCAAAGTCAGTCTGTTTTACCGAAACACGTATATCCTCATCAGAAGCCATCTCTGCCAAAAAATATTGTGGCGTGATAGGATGGGGATGGTCGTGAGGTCTGGATTTGCCGTTCAGAACAGCTACATCAACGCTTAATTTCAAGTTTCTAAAAATGTCAAGGATTGACTTCACCTAGTTTTTGCTCCAATTCCTCGGCCTTGCGAGTCATAGCGTTTAAAAGAGCATCCGAACACAAAGCGTAGAAATCGGCACCGGTAAAATTGAAAGAACACTTTTCAGCCACACTTCTGAGATCCAAATCTGTATCGAGGCGGAATTTCCGAGTGAGGGCTTCGAGAATATTAAGTTGAGCTTCGTGGGTTTGGCTAACACCTAAATAAAGCATACGGTCGAAACTAAAAGCAATAGATATGTAAGGTTTTGTTGACAGAAATGAGTGTTCCACGACTGACCGTCCTGGTCTAAGCAAAGCGGGGTCGAGAAGGTCAGGGCGATTGGTAGCCCCAATGACAAAGACATCCGTACTACCACTACCACCGGATGTACCATCAAGTTCTGCCAGAAGCTGGCTTACTATACGATCCATGACACCTCCAGAGTCACCATGATTGCCTCTTTTAGGTGCGATGGAATCTAGTTCATCGAAAAAGATGACACACGGCTTGGCATCCTTTGCTCGCTGAAACACTCTCCGTACATTAGCTTCAGATTCTCCAATGTACATGTTGAGCAATTCGGGTCCTTTGACAGAGAAGAAGTTGAGTGAGAATGAGGTTGCCACCGCCTTGGCAACTAAAGTTTTTCCAGTCCCAGGAGGGCCGTATAAGAGGATTCCTATTCCAATTATTATAAGCGTAACAATCGAAATACTCTTAAGCCCGATTTACCTGATCTCTTTTTCAAGCCACCGGCGAACAATTCAGGGTGGTCCAAAGGTAACTGGATAGTGTCGAGGATGTCCGATTTAACTTGCGACAGACCACCGACGTCGTCCCACGACACATTGGGTATTTTAGGTGCTCCTATACTTTCAGAGTATGCAGCACGGGCTTGAGATAGGGCTTCAGAGAAATCCGTGTTATTCAAAGAGACACCAGCAGCGAAGATGACTGTATCGTCTAAATTGCTGGGAGCATGACAGTTAGGGCGTAGAAAACGTACTCAAAATGTGAAGCGTACGAATGTTTGCTCGCTCTAGTAACTGCAATGGCTTCAGTACGGGCCACTAAATTGACCAGGTCGCCGGCTGAAAACGCAGCAGTCTGTTGTGACAGGTCGGATAACGATACATCAGGAGAGACGACTACGTTGGTTAACAACGTGCTAAGAATATTGCATCTGTCTTGCTCATCCGGCGCCTGACAATAGTGGATCAGTACATATACATCTAGATCCGTAGGATATGTATTCACCTGAAACTCTATTTCATGTTTGAAACAGGATAGTATTCCTACCGGAACGCGTTCTGGTTGACTAGTTGACCCACAGACTATCACAGGGTGCCCAGTCACCTTCCAAGAATTTTGAGCGTTGTACAGACAATCCCGAAGGACACCGACAAGAACAGGCTCTAAAAAATGAGCCGGTGTTAGTGGCTATGCGTTAAGTAGTGGAATTGTTATTCTCATACCTTTTCCGGGTTCGAGAGCCTGCGTTGTTTGCGAGAAAGCCTCGAGATGTCGAAGGACAAGCACAGAGGGTGAACATGCCGATGCGTTTTCAAATCGTGTCCGAAGTAGAGCTTCTGTTTTAGTGTCATTATCACCGATGACATCGTAACAGTTGACCTAAAAGGCCTGGTATTAAGAATGAGCTAGGAAAGGGAGAACCGCTACAAGTACCTCAACGACATGGAGACCCAAGGAACGAGCAACGACACATGCAGAAGTGAATTTTCCAATCCCTCTACCACCCTTTAACAGTATCGATAGCTGCAAATTGAAATCGACTCCTCGCTGTTCAGCGATTACTGACATCGTTCTGAACAGTTTCTGGGGTGGCTTTTCCGAACCCGGGATCGACAAGTCAAAAGGACTTAGTGGATCAAAAAGTCTCTCTAAGAATGGCGTAAGGTATGTACTTTTCTGGAGAAAACAGGTTTCCACACCTTGATTGAGATACAGGGTAACATCGGGTATTCGAGAGCGCTCCAGTCCCGTTTGAACCATCTTGGTAATTTCGGTATCAACCCAACACCCAAGTTCGCCCGCAGTTGATCCAGAGTAAGTATCCACTGAGTGCGAATCGCTTAGGAACACGTCATGTTCAACGTTCGTAATCATGAAGTAAACTGTCTCATTGGCACGATCCGTACACGATGGGTGGCTAGAAGTTGGCAACCTTTGAGTTCCTTGACTGTACTATTAGATTAGAGACCTTACTGTTCTGTCGCGTCATCCTCTGAACTATGGTTCTGAACCTTGAGAATGTTATCTGTATCGATGCCAACGGTGATGATATCGCCCTTTTTGACAAGAGTTCGTTTCCCTCGGAAATACTTCTTCAAAGCTTGCAAGAATAAGGATAAATAGGTACGGTTGATAGAAAACGGTGATGCAATTCTGGCAATGGTCACAGAGCGTGCAGTGGGCACGACTGGTTCGCGGGATCCGAAGGGGCTCGGGTGCAGTGAAAGCGACGTTTTAGAAAGCCAGGGCTCAGAATTCAGGTTATACAATAGAGTTGGTGAACCTCGGATTACACCACTGAAGATGAGTTGGTGTGAGCAGAGAAGAACCTCAGATGGTTTAAGATGCAGGTTCTTACGTAGTTTCGACCACGGTGTCGTCCGCAGAGACGCGGACAAGACGACTTTTCGATGATTCGGGGCAACAAACTACAGCCTAGCGAGTGCATTAAGTTAGTTGAGCACGAATTATACGTATATCCCACTCACCCAGTCACCGCTCAAAAGACCCAAACGTCCTAGGTCAGCCGTGCGAAGATATAGAGTATGGTTATCGTGAGACGGAAATTGTTGTTTGGAAAGATTTTGAGTCTGAAAGACGATATCTGGCGACGTTACTTCGGGACCGAGAATTCCACCATTACTCAGCTGACTATTCGCAGGGGAGATCGGGTTGAAGGAGCTGCGAACAACCGAGTTGGCCAAAAAGGCCTCGTCAATCTCCACCCCTTCGTCTTCATCACTGCTCATTTCTGAATTATCCGATACTCGATCGTCCGAGACATGTGAATAAGTGACGATTATGTTGGTTCTGTCGTCTACATGTCCTTGCAGGACAGGCTCCATCATGTCTAATCGATATCTCAGAGTCATCGCAGATGGTTTATCCCTCTGCCCATTAATGGTCACGTCAGAAACAGAGGTATGCACAGAACCTTGGCGTAAGATAGGTCTGCCATTGCGAAATAAGCGTTCGAGAAGAGAAGGCTGATTCACAGCTACATCATAAGCATCCCGAGATAACGCTGAGACGAAGATTTGGGAGAGAGGTATTGGTTCCGTCACAGTGAGGACTACAGACTTGCGACCGAGAATATATTTAAAAGCCGAAGACCATTCCGAAGGAACTTCAACACCATCAGTCTATAGCGAATCGTCACTGTTGAGATAGATGTCGTTGTAGGTCAGAAAAAATATCACCTGTTCTCCTTTTGTGGCCCAGCAAGTCAGAGCATGGAATGGGTGCTCCGGAGTACCAGAAACAGCTGATAGCGATATGCAGAGTTTGTCGTTAACGAGGGGCCGGGATTGGGAGAGTACGGACCAGACATTATAGCCTATAATTGCGACATCCTGCTTGGTAGAATAGTTGACAGAGACAAAAGTTTGAACTGATGTAGGTTGGTCGAAGAGCAAACTCATTAGAGATTTTCCCACATTTCATCTTTTTCCAGCTTCAGTCATGAACCGTGGATTTAGAGGCGCTGGTCGTGGTGGAGGTTCGTTTTCCCATAATCTGTCTTTTTTTGACCTTTAACGTTCATTTTAAGGTCGTGGAGGAGGCAGAGGCGGTTTCCAACAGCGTGATATGGGACCTCCGGATACAGTTTTAGGTGCGCATTGAGCTGCTGCGTTCCCCTCTCACTCTAAAATTCCCCTTCACCAAATAGAAGTAGGCTCGTTCATGCATGCTGTGGAGGACGAGATGCTTTGCTCCTCACTGATGCAAGATAAAGTACCCTATTTCAACGCGCCTATCTACCTACAAAACAAGTCTGTAATTGGAAAAGTTGACGAAATATTGGGTCCCATAAATGAAGTCTATTTCTCAATCAAAATGAATGAAGGCGTTATAGCAAATAGCTTTCAGAAGGGCGACAAAGTGTACATCGGCGGGGACAAGCTTCTGCCTATAGAGCGATTTCTACCAAAGCCTAAGGCGCCTGGAGGTACGGATTTTTTTTTTCTTTTTGCTAGGTATTCATCCATCCATCTATCTGATCTTAGGTGTAACAAGTAAGTATGTTCCTATATTTTTTGTGAATTTATTAAAGCTGTAACTCTAGAACGTGGTCGCGGTGGTGCGCGTGGAGCATCAGGAGGGCGCGGGCGCGGAGCAGGACGTGGTGGGGGCCGTGGTGGGGGCCGTGGAGGAAGTAGAGGGGGCTTTTCTGATCGTGGGCGCGGAGGTACTCGTGGAGGCTTTGGTGGCAGAGGTGGAAACTTCCGTGGCGGTCGAGGCGGAGGACGAGGGCGAGGATCGTAGATCGTTCTTTCCTCTAATCATTAGGGCGGATGATTCAGTAAAATTTGACGGCAAGTCTATCTTGGATTGCCGAATACTGCTACCCTCTTGCGGCAAGCTTTGCCTTGTGCTAATTGACTTCACTTGGCTGGTAAAATTCGTTGTACAATGTGCTTTCTTGGTTGCAATCAACCATTTTTTGCCACTATCTGCAGCTTCAAAGTAGTGAGGCATTACATTAGGATACGAGAAACATTATGATATATACACATACTACGAGTCCTAGTGATACACACATTTAGCCCGACCCAAGCAAACATAGAATCACTATGAACCAAGAAAAAGTACAGTGCTTAAAATGTAAGAATGAAACCTAGATACGACAGTCGTTCATTGGTGTTTCCTTGGAGGAACAGGCCGATATTTACGTATGCTGACATTGGGAGAAGGATCAGCGATCGATCTTGCCACTACATGCTCAGACGGTGGTCGTGCAATGACGTCTGAAGAATAGTTGAGCACTCGTTTGTTATAGATATTCAAACAAACATACCCAGATGAGCATGCCGAGAGCCTATGCAGACCTGTAGAAATTCAGCTCCAAACTTTGACCATTTGTCACGAGCATAAAGAGCAACTTCTTGAGGGTCTTCAAACACGCAACTTTCCTTGATAACCTGCTGAAACCCCATAAAATCTAAAATAATGAGCCGTCTCTAGCCATCATTAAAATCAATCATATGGTCCTACCTGATGGACAAGATATGCTCAATTGCTCAAGAATTTGATCCGACAGTACAGAATCGACGCTATCGCATCCCAGGTCTCTCATGATCTAATGGTCCAGTAGTTTTCATGTCAGATGCTGAAACTTTACGAGTTAAACAGATTACCTTCAATCGGACAGACTTCATTTCTCGAAGAACCAGTGAGTCATTGTGCTTTATTTCGTTCTCAAATGGAGAAGTCGAGTTTGTAGGTGAATTTGCAAGTGATCCTTCTTTCACGGCGCTAGTACCCTGGTCGAACCCATTTTTTGGTACTTTAAGCTTCAAACAAAAGGATGTCTTGAATGCGGTGTCGATCTTTGAACCAGGCTAGACATGAGTCGATCAGAAGATGCAAGGACGTAAGGACGGAGTTTCACGTACTCGAACCAAGATTGCTACCTCGTTTCTCTTCGAAGGCACTTGGTTTATAATGCCAAGGAAACAAAGCTTGTCAAAGAGGCGTTCTATCAATTCCATGTGCAGGTGAGAACCAGTGCCAAAGAATTTGGAATATTGACTCCTCGTGGACCCTATCTGACGATTTTTGAACAGTTGGCGACAATATGACAAGGTTATATTGTTTCCTGAGAGACTCTGGACCAGCCTTCCAATATCTCGGGCCTCAGAGGTAAAATCTTGTTCAACAAGCTGACCGATACTACGACATATGTCACACTTTCCGCATCGTTCATCTGAGGTTTCCCCCAGGCTTTGCAGCAACAGCGCACTCCGACAAACACCGTCGTTCTCGCAGTATTTCGCCATCTCGTACACTTGGTTCTGCAGTTCTAATTCAAATGAAGAAGAAAGGTTCTTGTAATCCACCACGTTGTAATCTGCAACACGATTCAGTTGAAAGACTACAAAAAAACAGGACTGTTCATACAAAGCCGGCATTGTGAAGAAAGGCCATCTTGGCCAGCAGGGAAAGTGTCTTCAAGATATCTGACGTTTTAAGTCAATCATAGTTATCAGCGGGCACCTTAGGGTTAAGGAGAACATACCGCTGCGCACTCTGGGGTATGTGATGATGAACAACGAAGCGCACTAGTAACTAATTTAATAAGGAAAAATTAGTATTATCAGCATCTTACCGTCTTTTCGATCAAGAGCAATGTTTAAAGAGGCGTTGGACTGTGAGCAATTAGTCTCGGTTTAATAACATATCAGTTCGAAACCACTCTAACCGTGATGACCAAGATATGGCACCTGCCATCCTTCCAGTCTTTGGTAGCACTCATTTGCTGATCGATCGGCATTTCTTCAAGAATCTCCTTAACATCGAACTTGGCTACTAGGTGTTCCGTCAAATTTCTGCAGTCTCGGTCAGTCAGAGTATATATAATTCCTGCCGAATCCTTCGCAAATGACGACAGGAATTGTATAATATCTGATATTACAGTGGCCTGTTTCAAGCTGACAGTGAAACATAGATTTTTGCGATTGAAGGACTGAGAAAAATGAGCGCAGTGGCGTAGTTTGAGCCTTCTCTCAATCTCATCACCGATATCTTGAGAAGTTAAGGCCATGATGGGCACATACGGAAAAAGATCTTTTAGCGATGTAAGAGACCTATACTGAGGCCCTGTCAGCTACCACCGACAACAATAAGTGATCAAAGGTAGCCCACAGTTGCATCTCGCGACCTGATTCGATGGATGTCGTTGATAATGATTCGGGCTAATTGACCAGCACAGGACATTTCTCGAAGAATTTTCTTGAGAATTGAGTCTTCTTGGATGTTCAGTTTCTCGGGTGTCACCCAAACGACGTGAACTCCATTTGAACTCCGGAGGGTTCTGATAAGTTCACCAGTAGCAGCGGACCAGGAAAGATGATTGACTTTATGATTTTCCAATGCCAAGACTTGCGGCGCAGTGAGCAAGGGGTAGGGAGAGATGATCAACGTCGTGTCCTTTCCGTTGCCCACCCTATTGCTCATAAACGCCACTTGAAAACACAAATCCTTTGCACCTGTACACGGGGTCCGAACAAAGACGTCCTGCCCCTCCAAAAATGAACATAATGCTCGGAGATATGTGTCCTGTAAGGATGTCGTTCCCAAAATCTCTTGAAGCAGAGCTCGAATACCAGAGGCAGATGGGGTATCATTGAAGGTTTTGTGATCAACGTGAGGGTATATAAACACCGCATCATCTGAGATAGCATCGATATTTCGTATGGCATCACTTGATTGGAGTGCGACCTCCGAGTCGTTTGATTCTTGCAAAGGAGTCTGCTGTTTGCGAAAGACATCCAGTCGCGATAGGCATATATCTCTGAACACTGTTAGATTTGACATCAACATCCACAATAGAAGGCCTCACTGGATCACCTCCAAGGTCCAAATGTCCATTCCTTTCTTTTGTCCACCGTAGTATTTACTCAACGCGTGAGCATTTGTGCCAATTACATGATTGATGAAAGCTAATTTGCTTTCACGCCCAATCGTCGTCTGTACAAGTCAGAATTGATGAGAAAGATGAATATAAGAGCATTCACTTCTTGGGAGATATTATGGTTTTCAGGCCTACTATGTGCTGAGGGTCTTACGCGTTCGTTGTGATTAGAAGGATTGACCGGCTGCAACAAAAATCTAGTAAGTGACTCAAAGACTGCGGATCTCAAACCCACTTTGAATTTTTTAGAGGAAAATGAAGATTCTGAAGAATCTGAAGACGTTCGTTTGAGATTCATGGTGCAGACATGAGATAAGTAATCCCTGGACACTGGACGTGGACTATTAGTATGAACTTGAAAGACGCGATATGTAGTCACGTGAGGGTAGTGTTTAAAAAGTTAGGCTTATTATTAAGGTCAATACTGACAATAGGTGACCTCAGTCTAATTTACGCTGATTCGAACATGCCAGTGAGGTAGGAAAAAACATAAACACTACGTTAACACAGATGACATCGTGCGTGTGTATATTTAGGTATCTAAGGCTAATTGTACACCTGGTATAGAGGACTTTAACAGGACAGTCAGATGGAACAACAAAAAAAGTCATTTATTTGACTCACGTGCTGGAAAACTTGGTCCCTTGCCTCACAACCTTCTCTACGGCATCCAAGAAATCGCGCTCGGAAGCGACTTTCCGTCTTGCCCGAATAGCAAACATACCAGCCTACAACAAGCTCAACGGATTCTCAAATGAGAAAAATGTCTAAACATACCTCTGTTGCCACTGAGCGTAGTTCTGCTCCGGTAGTATTAGGGCAAAGGCGAGCGATAAGGTCAAATCTAATATCCCTTTCAACACTCATGCTAGAAATATAGGCTTAGTAAAGGCTTTTGAGAAATAGGAGTAATCAGACCTGCGGGCGTGAATTCGAAGAATGTGAGCACGGCCCTCATTATCGGGGAGAGAGAATTCTACTCTACGATCCAACCGTCCGGGACGCAAGAGAGCAGGATCTAGAGTGTCTGGTCTATTGGTAGCCATTAGAACTTTGATGTTACCTCGGGGGTCGAATCCATCCAGTTGGTTAATCAGTTCCAACATAGTCCGTTGAACTTCATTGTCACCGCCGGCTCCGTCGTCGAATCGTGCGCCACCAATAGCATCAACTTCATCAAAGAAGATAATGCAGGCCTTCTTGCTCCGCGCCATTTCAAACAATTCCCGGACCATACGAGCACCTTCACCAACGTATTTCTGAACGAGTTCTGAACCAATTACACGAATGAAAGTAGCATCAGTGCGATTTGCGACGGCACGAGCACAAAGAGTTTTGCCTGTGCCCGGAGGGCCGAAAAGCAGCACACCCTTGGGTGGGTCAATACCGAGGTTGACGAATCGCTCCGGCTGGATAAGACAATAAGTAATATCACAGGAAGGAAGTACGGATCACTTGCCGAAAGTAGAGGGGTCTCTACAACCTCACGCAACTTTTCAATTTGCTCTTTGCAACCACCAACGTCAGAGTAAGTGACATCTGGCTTCTCTTCTACCTGCATCATCGTCACGGAAGCATCAATCTTCGGAGGCAATGGTATTTGAATCTGATATTTGTTTCGGTCAACCCTAGATCGGGAGTGAGGTCCTGAACGAAGAAGCATATGGAATTTTTCGTACCCAACCCGCATCCCCTCTTCAATATCAGTGGGAGCCACGCGTTCACCGAGACCAACAACAAATTTTGCAATTTGCCTGATATTAATGACATACTTGTCTTGTTCGTCTGCACCCTTTTGGCCCTGCAACGCTCCCATAGGATTCACCGCCCTTGCAGCTTCTGCGGCTTTGGGATCAACGGGAATGATCTTGGTACACCGTGCCACTTGTAAAGCGTGTTCTTCTGACATCCGTTGTCTATCTGCTGCAAGGTCCCAGAGGTTCGGCGATGCCAGTCCAGTGTCAGATTCTTTGACGCCTAGAATGGGTTTAGGATAGAAGCTTTCTGACTGAGAGGTTTCGCAACTTGCCCAGTTTTTCGTTGATGCGCTTTTGTATTTCTTTGAGATCGTTTTCAATAGTCTTGAGTTGACGTGCATAAGGCCCTTGGCCCTGCAATGAAACGTTAACATCAGAGTGGGGTGTGAAGATGCGTAAAGCATACATATGTCTTGAGAATCTGGATGTCACTGTCATCAAGAGCTATAAAGGTCGTGAGCAAGAGTTAATTTATAGTGCTGATAAGACTCACCAACAATCTTTTCATCGTCCTTGTCGTCTACTCGCTTCTCGTCTATGCACACAGGTCAGAAACATGTAGACTTCATGAAAGAATGACTTCAGCGAACATTTCTCCCAGTCACTAAGAGAGTTTAAGCACTTAAATTCAAAATACTTGAGAGGATACATACGCTTTTGGAGGCATTGTGAAAGGTAGTTGGAAGGACGAAGGCGCAAGTCAAGTATGTATGTACTCAGCAATTGCAACTCGCAAAATGACGCGTCGTCTATAGATCACGTGAAATCATTACGGTAATTGCCGAACGACTGGTAGATGCAGTGACTCCTGTATCAACTCTATCCTAGACTGTCATGGCTGGTGCCCTCCAGAATGCCAAACGAGACCTTACCAAGGTCGCAGATGAGGATCGTGAAAGCAGATTCGGTCAAGTCTTTGGCGTTTCCGGTCCTGTCGTCATTGCCGAGAACATGGTAGGAGCTGCTATGTATGAACTTGTGCGAGTCGGCCACGACGAGCTTGTGGGAGGTACGCTGTGATAAACTCTTTCCTTTGATTCTCACTGAACGTATTGCTTAGAGGTTATTCGTATCGAGGCCGATAAGGCCACAATCCAGGTTTATGAGGAAACTTCTGGAGTAACAGTCGGCGACCCTGTGCTACGGACTGGGAAACCTCTTAGTGTCGAGCTTGGTCCCGGTACGTAGACCGTCCTAACTCTCGATACGAAAAGTTTCAATCTGACCCACATCTTAGGTTTGATGGGGAACATCGTCGATGGTATTCAGCGACCTCTCAGAGTAAGTGAGTTTGGATACTGAACGGACTTTGCAGTCTGATCTGTGCCCAGTCTATCCAAGAACTTTCCAAGTCTATCTATATACCTCGAGGAATTAACACCGATGCCCTCGATCGCTCATTGCAATGGGATTTTAAACCAGCATCTTTCAAAGTAGGCAGTAATCATTAACGGGTCATTTATGAGCAAGTTTGACCTATATTTCTACAGGTTGGTGATCATATATCTGGAGGAGACATTTTTGGTGGAGTTTATGAGAACTCGCTTGTTGACAATCACAAAATAATGCTCCCTCCTCGCGCCCTTGGCACTATAACCCACATCGCCGAGAAGGGTAGTTATGCCGTAGACGTGAGTGACCCGAATGTCAATTCAATCCCTCAGTCTCAACTCCATCTTCAAAGGATGTTGTTTTAGAAACCGAGTTTGAGGGCAAAACCACGAAGCATGCGATGATGCAACTCTGGCCTGTTCGTGCACCCCGACCAGTGGCTGAGAAGCAAACAGCAGATCATCCTCTGACGACTGGACAGCGGATCCTGGACGCTTTGTTCCCGTGAGTAGCAGCTTAGCTTTCGAATTAAACTACAACATTCCAATTTTGTCCACAGTTGTGTGCAGGGTGGGACGACTTCCATTCCTGGAGCCTTTGGGTGTGGCAAAACTGTCATTTCGCAAGCCCTCTCGAAGTTCTCCAACAGCGATATCATTGTCTACGTGGGATGCGGTGAACGTGGTAACGAGGTATGCTGAGTTACCGCACCTCCTTCTCTGTGTCTTACTAGTTTGTACTCCAGATGGCTGAAGTCTTGATGGAGGTGAGCAATGAATGTGCTATCGTAGACGCATCATACTTACGCCTATCTCGTAGTTCCCTGAACTGACCATGGACGTCGGCGATCGCCAAGAACCTATCATGAAGCGTACTACTTTGGTCGCTAACACTTCCAACATGCCTGTCGCCGCTCGTGAAGCTTCCATCTACACCGGTATTACCCTTTCAGAATACTTCCGCGACCAAGGTACCAATGTGGCGATGATGGCTGATTCAACATCTCGTTGGGCCGAAGCACTTCGTGAAATCTCGGGTCGTCTGGCTGAAATGCCCGCTGACTCGGGATATCCTGCTTACCTTGGGACCAAACTTGCCAGTTTCTACGAACGTGCTGGAAAAGTGGTCTGCATGGGTAATCCCCAAAGACAGGGTACCGTTTCCATCGTCGGGGCGTAGGTCGTCTTCATGCGTAGGTCGTGGTCCCTACTGACGATTATTGTTTAGTGTGTCTCCCCCTGGTGGTGATTTCTCGGACCCTGTTACCTCTGCCACTCTTAGTATCGTACAAGTCTTTTGGGGTCTTGACAAGAAACTTGCCCAGCGGAAACACTTTCCTTCAGTCAACTGGTCTCTCTCGTATTCCAAATACACCAAAGTGCTTGAACCATACTATGAGAAGACCGAGCCAGGGTTTGTCGAGATGCGCACTAAAACCAAAGAGATTCTGCAGAAGGAAGAGGATTTGGCCGAAATTGTACAATTGGTTGGAAAGAGTGCTTTGGGAGAGAACGACAAGATCACGCTTGAGGTTGCTCGGATGTTGAAGGATGATTTCCTTCAGCAAAATGGTATGAGCGAATACGACAGATATTGTCCTTTCTACAAGACGAGTGGCATGTTGCGCAACTTTGTCGGTTTCCACGATGCGGCTCAGAAGGCAGTGGTTCAGAATGACACGAGCTTTGCAAAGATCAAGGATCAAGCTGCTGATATCATATTCAAGTTGTCGCAGATGAAGTTTGAGGTAAGCAGCAGCAAGATGAACTGTCTTAACAGGATCACTAATATGTTGTCTTAGTCTCCTTCGCAAGGGCAAGGCAATGTGAAGCAGAAGTTGGATTCGTTATACAATGAGATTCAAGACAAGTTCCGACAGATGGCGGAATAAATATCTTTTGTGCTCCAACGTTTACATCTTCACTTGACGGACCATTATTTTTTTCCTCACGACATGATGGATATAAGACTCCTCTGTAGCCTAATGACAGTAATTCATATCAAGCACGAACTTCTTTGATTTAATACACTGATGGACCCAGTCTAAAACCTTACTCTTCAAGAAATCTTGGTCAATAAATAATGTATTAAATTCGAAAGATGGTCCATCCGGGGTACAATTATCATAAGGATATAATACAGGTGGTAAGTAGTAGACACGAACATCATATCATGATTACCGATTCCACGAAAGGAGGGACATGTCACCGAGTCGTCTGAAAGAAGTGTCAACATGATACGAGAAATAAAAAAAGACCTGGCCCACCTTGGCTTGACAAGATGTCTGATAGTACCGACGATGGCAAGGAAAGCAAAGAGGCCTGCAGCGGCTACGTAAGCCCAACCGAGGAATGGATTCTTGCCACCAATCCAAGAAACGGTTGAGATAACGACAGACTTGGTGCCCTTGTAAGGCTGAACGGGGTAATCTGGAAGTAGTAAGGGAAGAGCGAAGTGAGATGAGTAAACTGATCGGGATAAGCGGGAGACGGGAATATAATTTACTCATTCCGATTATGATTTGGTACCGCCCTTGGGCCATAGTCGCTGTGTCATTGCGGCCCCACAGCTTGGTAAAGGTGGGCAAACCGGCTGTGCGCATCCAGTTTTGGAAGTGTTCGTCCTCAGCGAGATTGGGAAAGTTAGATTCATTGTAACTCGGGTAACGAAGTGCCCAATTGGGAGGGGGAACGATCTCTTCAAAGCTGTCATATCCGTTTTCGATGGGCGTAGATACGTATTTCTTGGACTCCCCGGGCCATGCAATATTCTTTTCAGAAAAGACATAGGAAGATTCGGGGTTTTGAGTATTGGTATTGAGGAGCTGTGGTGTTGAAAAAGTATCTGTTGTGGAAAGTGGAAATAAGCAAGATGTCGTGGCAGAGAGAAAAAAAACTCTTGCCATTGAACACGGAGTTAGCTATGAGACCGCAAGGGTATATGGGCTTTCCATTGAGGCTACCTAGAGGGTCGCAGTCGCCCTTGTTTAAAGTATCTGCACTACCACCACGACCCCTAAGTTGGTCCGAGTCAAGAGACTTGACGTATCGACGGTGATTCTGGTAGAAGTTTGTAAGACCATAGTAAAGAAAGACTGGCGGATCGAGGTCAATGGGGACAGTGAAGTTGAGGACACACTGAAGCCTGTCAGAGACAGAGAGACCATTGGTGAGGTTTTCATTGGTGACGAGTGCATATTGGGGCGTTTGAATGTTTGAAATCGAGCGAGAGAGACGGTAGGAATATTTGTCTGAAGGGAGGTCTACGAAATTGAGAGTGGTGCCGTTGGGTGAAGGTTGGAGATTCTCGCAGTCGGTGTAATCAAACCTCATTTCTGAGACCTGGGAAGAGCCCCAGATGAGGAGACCGCCGATGGGGCCGAAGATGATGGCGACAATGAAGAAGGTAGGGAGGACAGTCTTGGGAGTGAGGATAGGCTGCCAGGCCTTGAGACGCTGCTGCTTGAAAGCTGTATTGGCTGGACGACGCCAGGCGCCCTTCTCCTTCTTCTCGCCGTCGTCGCTGCCTTTGCGCTTAAACAGTCCCATGGTGAGTATGTCTTAGTGGCTGTGCTCCCCTTCCACCTCATACGGCTTCAACCCTAACCTTAGTCCCCATGTCCTCTGGTCTCCGCTCCCGCAAGCGCCGCCACTCGCAGGCTTTTTCCGAGGAACAGCAAGTCGACCAACAATCTGAGCCAGAACAAGTCGACCCCCAAGTCGCACAAACCCAGAAGGAACGTGAAATATGGGATGCTATTAGGGAAGAACAATTCGAAGGTCCTTGGTCCTCCTCCTTCCGTGTTGCATCCTTCCAACTCTATCCAATTCTCAGCTGTTGAACAACTACCTCTTCATCTGCACAGACAATATGCTCTTATGCGTGAACTTGACGAGCAAGTCCAAAGTCAGCGTCGAAAACTTGTCTTTTGACTTTTGCGAACTGACATTCCCTCTCGTAGACCATATGGCAAGCCTATTACCAACACTCATGAAATACATCGCCAAACGTCGCCAACTCCACGAAGAGACCTGCAAACCACATCCATCTGGAGGCGCTCCAGTCGATACCACGTCGGAAGCAAGCTCCTCAGGGGCTATGGAACCAGTCGTGCAGGCGCCTGCAGCTTCGACTTCTGGGCCCTCCAGTTCACAGCGAACATCCAGTACGCCGATGAGCATTCCTCTGGAACGTACAAAAGTCCCAGAAACGACCATGGGAATGCTTTCCCATATCGCGTGGCTTTCTGAAGAGTCCGTTCACGCGAGTCAAGAAAAAGTTTATCTCGCACAGGCTGCCCAAGATTCCGTATGTCTCTTTTTTTTCACCGGTGACCAGTTCCTTGACATTTTACAGATTGACAGGCAGATAAGATTGATAGACCAAGCTATCAAGGAACAAGAGATGGCTATATCCCTTGGTG
Source organism: Dendrothele bispora CBS 962.96 (assembly GCA_004369135.1). Classification (NCBI taxonomy): domain Eukaryota; kingdom Fungi; phylum Basidiomycota; class Agaricomycetes; order Agaricales; genus Dendrothele; species Dendrothele bispora. The sequence goes on from ML179036.1 coordinate 861,265, forward strand.
TCCGTCCCGGTACTCAATTAGCTCCTATAATCCTCCCTGAAGCGGTCGTGCCGGTCTCTCGCTGGATAAAGGCTTCCAGCGTTCCCGTATTCGACGACAGTGACGTTGAGGAGCTTGAGATGCCAACACCGATCACAGCGCTCGAGAATGTTGAGCCTGAATCAATTTCACCCCCTCCTCCAACGATCAAGACAAGACGGGTTCGCACTAAACAGCCCCAAGAAGGTCCACTAACAATCACTTTACCAGCGCAAAAGTTTTGTTTCTGTCAACAGGGCTCCTCTGGCAATGTACGTATTACTGATCCTATGATGAACCAAGTCTCATTCGTATACATCGACCTAGATGATCGCTTGTGATAATAGCAAGTGTAAATATGAATGGGTAAGACGCTGCACTGTCCTGCACGCCACAGCCCGTTCTGACTTTTCTCTTCTCCAGTTCCACTGGAGCTGTGTAGGATTAAAGGAAGCACCTCCGGAAGAAGTGGCATGGTATTGCCCAGAGTGCCAACCCACGAGGAAAGGCAAGCGTAGTGGATAGAGACAGCGTATTTTGTACATAAAAGTATTACATGGTATGACATCCTGTAGAATAATGCATGTATATATGTTACAATTACTCGTCCCAAGTATCCCATGCCCATAGATACACGAGAAAAGATTGGAAAATATAACTAAGCCGGGTGAGAGGATGCACCGTCCATCTCTTCCTCGGCCTCAGGTTCTTCTACGATACGTTCCTGTACTACACCAGCTTTGGCGGCTTCGGCTTTCTTCAATTCCTTCTTTCGTTTCGCCGATTCTTTCAGCTTCTCCCAACGCTCTTTGAACTTAGCAATCATTTGTTTCTGGAAAAGCCGATTTTAAGTAAGAAGTCCCTACGAGTCGAGACAACGAGTAAACAGACATTCTTCTCATTTTCAGCACGCGCTACACGGAGATCTTCTTCGAGTTCCTTCACTCGTCGCATGTACTGACCTTCGCGAGCGGTATGTATACCCGGTATAGGAAGTGCTTGCATAGGTCCGTTAAGATTCAAGGAGGAAAAGTCCATTGGACCCCGCCCAACAAAAGATGCTCCCAGTGCTCTTTGTGCCTGCAAGGGCTCAATACCAGCGATATGCCAGACAACAAACGAGATGCTCTTACCTCTTTGGACGCTTGAACGATGCTGTCCCGTAACTGCATGTCCTGTTCTTTCCGAAGTTGTAATACTCGCTCTGTTGCTTCGAGTCGTTTTTTGATAGTCTGCACTTCAGCCTTGAGCGCACTGTTCTCCCTCTTGAGCGCAATCATACTAGAATCGGAGGGTATAAGGAAAAAGGATTCGGAAAGTTCATCGCCTGCATTTGTTCGGATCTATGAACGCGGTACAACACAAAAAAGCCCACCTACCGTCATCGAACAGCTCGTTATCGTCTTCGCTGGCAAGGATTGTTTGAGCACTTGAGTTAGCCTGTGCATTTTTTCCGAAGTTGTGTGACGATGTTCTGGTCATCCCTAACTTCCTCGTCCAACGCGATACCATTGGTTCCTCCATGTCAGTATCACTACTGAGGCTACTATCTCTCCGCGCGACTCGAGGTGGGGTGGATGTACCATTCGCCGTTGACGATTCGGTAGGTGCACCGAGGGGTGCTGTGGCGAATGCTACTGGCTGAGAAAGGTTATCCAGCATTCCTTGCATGATATTCCAAAATTGATTGAACGCATCTCCAGGATCGGACTTTGTCGTCGTATGAGCCGCATGAAAGTGTCACGACTCTGAATTGAGACTCACCCGTTGGCCGCCTAACAACATGAATGACTCGTCCACGGTCTGAGACTCTGCCAGGGGGCGCTGAGGAGGAGGGGACGGGGCTGAGTGAGATGGGCCAGCTGAAGATAAATGCGCATTTGTCGTATACGGTACAGGTGGTCGGTCGAGTTTCTGAGGCATCGTTGGATCTTTGCCGTCCTCCCTTAACCTCTCGATCTTTTTCTCCAAGTCCTTGGCTGCTTTGCAATGTTCATTGTAGAGCATTTGAAGTGTACGTTTGGTCTATACAAAAGAGACTCGGTCAAAGAATGGTCCAGGGATGAAATTATGGGTATGAACCGATGCATCTTGAGCACGGTCTACTGCAGCGAGGTAGGCTTGTGCAGCTTTGGTATGTTCTTCTGAAGCTGGGATAAGGAGGCCGCTATTAAGGAAGTCTTCTGCGTTTGCAGCATGCTGATGGGCCTATATGCACGATCAGTGGCCTGTGTAGACTCCTAGGATCACTGGAAGTTTACCGTAGCCATCGGAGCCTCAATTACTGTGGTTGGAGACATGGTTATTAGCTCGAAGCACCGTGCTGTACTTTGGAGAAAGCAGAAGTGTACTATTGTATATACATGTAAAGTACTGTAGCCTCCGCGTCTGAATTGCACTTTTTCACACATGTCTTTGAAGGTCTTGAGCTCGTCAATCATCCTCGCTCTCGAGCTCTCTGAATGCCCACAAGTACTGACATAGCTTGTAATGACGTCAGTTGTCTCTACTACATACTTATAAAGGACTCCTTATCCAAGGACTAATAACGTTCGGCCGACCATGTCATCCGTTGCAGGTCGGTATGTCTTGCGCCCTTTGTCTGCACTACATCTGAGGTCCACAGGTTCATCTTCAAAGAAACGGGCTGCCGACACGTTGGACTCTGACGAAGGCCATAGCTCAAAACACAAGAAAAGTAATAACTGCTCAATGATGAATTGACTCACGTCAACTGACATCTTTTATCAAGTTCATCCCTTCTTCACGAAACCTTCGGCTTCGAACACTTCCACCTCAAGCAACTTTGTATGGCAGAAGTCTCTTGGGGTACATGGCACATGTCTTCATGGCGTTAATCTCAGCCCCCCTTCATCAAGCAAAGTAGCCGCTTTCGACCTAGACGGAACCATAATCAAATCCAGTTTTTCTAGTGGGAAAAATACTAAAGCTCCCTCTTGGGAGTGGTGGAAATCAGACGCAGTTCCTTCACGACTAGAGCTACTCCATTCCGAAGGGTGAGTTTCTGTTCGACCGACTAGTATCCTTCGTTAATAGTTGTGAAGATTCTCAATTGTGATAATATCAAACCAAGCCCTCAGGTCCGCTGCTCTCGTCAACTGGAAAAGAAAAATAGAAAGTTTTGCTGCCTCAGTCAGTACTCAAACGTCTGTCTTTCGCAAAATTTGCTGTTTCTGATGTGATTTCTTTCAGCTGCCGTCGACACCTTTCCGGATATTCGCGGCAACCGCAAAAGACGATTATCGCAAGGTCATTCAATTTCTGACTGACTAGTCCTAGCTGACTTTGACTGGTAGCCGATGATCGGTATGTGGAAAGAATTGACACGAATATACCAGGAAAATGGCATAGACATCGGTTTTTTAAAAATTTTTCTTGTTTCAGTTCGTGATCTACTGACCCCTAAGCATAGACAAGTCTTCTTCGTTCTTTGTGGGTGATGCCGCCGGTCGCCAGTACTCTGGAGGCAAAAGCGATTTTGCATCGACTGATCGTAAATGGGCAATCAATGTTGGATTGCCCTTCCACACCCCTGAGGCATTGCTGTTCAATCATTTGTTTCTCATTCTTCACACTTAGCACTTGCTTAGGAATTTTTCCTCAGTCGACCGCCTCACACTGATGTTAAACTTGAGGGGTTCAACGTCTCTAGTATTCCCGAACGTGAGTATCTTATTATTTGGAATTCAACAGCAGGCTAGATAACGTCCATTCAGTGCCTTATATCACACCTACCGATTTACCTGTGATCCCGGAGCCTAGGAGGCAAGAGCTTGTCATCCTTGTCGGTTATCCTTGCCTCGGAAAAACAACTCTGTATCGTCGTTTGTTTGAGCCCTTGGGCTACCAACACGTCAATCAGGTACTTTCGATGCCTTGTTGGGTGACAACTGTTCTTACATTACCACGTCGTCGTGGAGGATAACTTGGGAACGCGCAATAAATGTATCAAAGCTGTCGAGGAGGCCCTTAAACTTGGGCACAGTTGCGTTGTTGGCAAGTTTGACCCTTCTCGAACCCCATCACCTTGTATTAACCTCATATGATAGATAATACTAATCGTGATCGTCAAACAAGGAAATACTATGTGGAAATTGCACGTAAGTTCGGACTGCCAATTAGGTAAGTGGGGTTCTTCTCCTGATCTATGCTACTATCCTAACACTCATTTTTGAGATGCTTCTTATTCACTGGGTCGATGGAGCTGGCCTGGCACAACAATTTGTATCGTGCATATAATCTTCCGCCATCTGTGGCAGAGAAAGGAGCCAGTCTTCTCATCTTTGTCGAATACCATGTACTGATGTTTCCGTAGGTTGTGCGGGAAGTCCTCCCCTTCCTTGCCTTCACCTCATTCAAGGCCAGTTTCGAAGAGCCTGAATTATCGGAGGGGCTTTCTGAGATTAGACAGGTTAACTGGTCCTTTGACGGAAGTGAGGAAGAGAAAAAACATTGGAGCATGTGGTTACAGATTGATGGAAAATAACCATAAGTTACATTTCTTATGTACCCAAGTTCTAGGTTTCTAGGTTTTTTAGTGTATACCTCTATGTTCACTTCCTTTATCTAGATAGTGTGTCTCGGAACATGCCCTTAATCGTTCTGCTGCCTGTTCGGGTGTCAAATCACGTTGGACTTCGGCCATGAGTTCGATTCTATCGCAATGTGAATTTCGAATGGTCCAAGAGGGACGGAGACACCTACCCGGCAATAAACTTCTTGACGCTTGCACTTCTCAGCAAAGGAGGGTCGAAGTGTAGATGGAGATGACACACGTCATGCTCATCAGTGTCTTCAGGAGAAGCCAATGGCACTGGTCGTTGGTGAATGCCCATAGAGTAAGCAAAGGAGCATAGAAAAAGGTTGTCATATCGGATTGTGATCTTCGAAATAATGCTAGCAAAACTCAAATTTTCTTCTGGTGTCAAATGGAAAATGGATGGAATGTGTCGATGGTATGGAAGGACTGGGGCAACGATGGTCAGATAGATCACACAGAAGTTTGCCAAGAAACTTACGCAGAATCTCAAATGGCCAAGTAGCCCACCACGGTACCAAAGCTACCCAGTGTTGGTTCTTTACGACCACTCTCTCACCAAGCTTTGCCTCAGTGAAAGCATACTCACATAAAAGACAAGGATGATCTAGGACAATTGTTTTTCTATTGGCTTGAATGGACTGAGCGATGCGAACATACCATCCGGTCCTTTGGGTGCATCGGAAGGTGGTTGTTCAGTTTGTGAGTAACGGATCAGGGATGCAATTTCAACAGATGGTAGGGTAGGAATGGAGCTCATGGACCAGACTTGACCGTGTGGGTGGGGATTAGAACAGCCCATTATACTTCCTTTGTTCTTGAAGAAGAGAAATATTAAAGAGGGCAGAGAAACATTGGCATGTAATTTCCCACCTCGAAAATCTGGACGTGCTTGATACCCTCCTCTGCACCTCTCTTGCGATATATTCTTATCCATTCCTCGATAATCCGAGAAATATCTTCCAGTGTAAGTCTCGGAATAGTTAAATCGTGTCTTGGATGAAAGATCAAAACATCGCATCCTCCGGAGACTGGCTGGATCGTCAAGAGTGGATGCGATACGGGAGGAGGGGCGGGTACCGGCGGGGGGAGGATTGCAGCGTAATCGTTTTCAAAAGTATACGTATGTTCGTACTTTTCAGTCTTTTCGCCTCCTGCACGAAAGTTTCCGGGACACAGATAACATTTCGGGTCAAACTGCAGTAGATCAGTAGGCTGAGAGGGCTCGACTTGACCCAGCCAAGGACGTTTGCTGCGTTGGGGTGAAACGAGAATGTACTCGTTTGTGAGGGGGTTGACTACAGAGATCATCAAGAGTAGTAAAGAACGGTAAAACGGGTACTTACAGCGACGATGGGGGTGATGGGTAGGATCAAATTGGGCCATAGGTTGGTGGAAATCCAAAGCATGGATCTTAAATAGTATCCGGCACCCGGCCCGTTCACCAACATGTTAATCATGTGATTAATATCGAACTTGCCTCTTCAACTTGATTCTACCACATGCATTCGGAAGCATCTTCAAAACGACGTCGTGTCCAGCGTTCGCCCTCGCCTGTGTATAAATTAGACGATCAGGATGACTCTTACGAGCCTTATGTTCCTGTCGCCAAGAGAAGACAAGCAAGACTGGCCAAATTGGTTTCGTGGGGGGGTACTTTGGACCGGGAGCAGGCGAAACGGGAGCAGGAAGAGAGAGAAGACGAAGCAAATGAGGAGGAAAGGCTGAGAGAAAGACAAAGAAAGGAAAGAACACTGCTGATGGAGGCACAAGAGGTCCATTCGCGAAAGGCTGCTGAAGGTATTTGGTTAATACTACCGGGACTAGTTCGACTGAACCCGCTATGCAGATGCGAAAAAAACGGAGGAACAAAAAGCCCAAGAGGCTGATGAAGAGATACTCGAAGCGATCAAGAGTCGACGGAAACTTGCGTCCGACCTAGAATTGGCGAAAGGCATCCAGTATACTGAGTCATTAAAGACGAGGTAGGTTCACCTTCCTTATTGGAGACATTGGCAAAGTCATACTTCGATTATTAGCTGGCGACCACCGAAATATATACAAGAAAGAAGCTCGGAAGACCATCGAAAACTGCGGGAAAAGCATCATATCATCGCAGAAGGCGAAGATATTCCTCCACCGATTGAGCACTTTAGCGTGTGTAATTCATCTAGTCTTCCAGATCTCTACTGAAAAAAAAAACGGATGTAGGATATGAAAATTCCACAGTCTATTCTCGACCACCTCAGATCAAAACGAATAACATCGCCCACCCCTATTCAATTACAAGGGATTCCTGTCGCGTGCGTAGAGATTTGTTCCTTAGACTGTGCAAATTTACAAGCTAGCTTTGGTCAGTTTTTCTGGTCGAGATTTGATAGGTATCGCTTTTACTGGCTCGGGCAAGACTCTCGCATTTTGCCTTCCTTTAATCATGCTCGCACATGAGGAAGAGGCCAAACTTCCTTTTGTCCGAGGTGAAGGCCCAGTCGGCGTAATTCTCTGTCCTTCACGAGAACTTGCTAGTCAGACATATGAAAACATCACAACGTGGTGTTCTGCTCTGGCTAGAGATGGAAAGTATCCACCGCTTAACGTCCTTCTATGCATCGGAGGGATATCCATGAATGAGCAAAGACATGCTATGAGCAAGGGTTTGCACATTGTAGTCGCTACCCCTGGTCGGCTCATCGACATGTTGGAAAAGAGGCGATTTACATTCAACAACTGCAAGTATCTTTGCATGGACGAGGCGGATCGAATGATAGATCTCGGTTTTGAGGATGATGTGCGGAACATCATGTCGTTTTTCACGGTGAGGGTCTGTTCATTTGCTCGGGTGCATGTTTCGTATTCAAACAAACGAAAGCGCCAACGTCAAACGTTGCTTTTTTCGGCCACGATGCCTCGCAAGATACAAGACTTTGCGCAGCAGTCCTTGATTCGACCGGTACTCGTCAATGTTGGCCGTGCAGGCGCTGCCAACTTGGATGTGTTGCAGGTCGTGGAATACGTCAAGCAAGAAGCCAAGATGGTTTATCTTTTAGAGTGCCTGCAAAAAACGCCTCCGCCTGTGATTATTTTCAGTGAAAACAAGAATGAGGTTGACGGTAAGAAGTTTTTTTGTTTATCTCTGGCTCTTTTAGCTTGATTTTCTTTCTAGATATTCAAGAATATCTTTTACTGAAAGGAGTGGAAGCCGTGGCGATTCACGGTTCCAAGAGTGAGTTCGGGTTTCACCTTCAAAAGGAATACTGAGTTCTCAACTCGGTCCAGGTCAGGAAGAACGGCAATACGCTATCAAGTCATTCAAGTCTGGAGCCAAAGATGTCATGGTTGCGTCCGGTGTGGCGTCCAAAGGACTGGATTTCAATGAAATTCAGCATGTGATCATTTTTACAATGCCGAAAGAAATCGAGGATTATGTACATCAAATAGGACGAACAGGGCGTAGTGGCAAGACGGGTATAGCAACTACATTTGTGAACATGAACACACCAGAACAAACTTTGCTGGACCTGAAATATCTTTTGATGGAAGCAGGACAAAAGCAAGTGATTTGAATTTTCCAACGATCCAGGGCTAACCATAGAGGTTATTTTACAGAGTCCCCGCGTTTTTGGCAAGTATCGAAGATCCTCGTGCAGCACAGGGCGGTGTCCTGAAGGGATGTGCAGTTTGTGGAGGACTTGGGCATGGGATTGGAAATTGTCCGAAATTGGAGGAGACACAAAGGCGACAGATGGCGTCACATCGCACAACGGACACTGGAGGGTATTAGGATACTACAGTAGAAAGAATAATGGAATCGCCATCGGCGACTTGGTCTGCAAAGACAAGATCATTTTGCAAGGCGACCAGCTGCTGGTCGGACTTTTTGCAAAGACGGTAATGCTAGAAGAAAAAAAGTGTCATTAGTGACAATGTGTAGACATTCGAAGGGTTACAAGCAGACATCGAAGTTTGAGGCGGGAATCCCCATTTGATTAGCCAGCAGGTCGAAAGCTTTTCCCGCAATGACGGTCTAAAGGGATGCTCAGAAAGCTTTGAAAGAGCTGTAAACATAGACACACTTTTTCCAACCAAAAAATCTTTTCTGGACCATCGTTGATCTGGACTTTCACGAAAGATCGTTGTTGAGCCGACATGGTACTGCTTTGAAGTTTCGGATCTGCTGCGAGGGCACGATGGCGCATCTTCATGAGTTCGAGTTTTTGATTCTTGACGGCGGGTTTCTTGGCTGCATTTTTGTTGGCGGTGGGGGATGTACTCGGGAAATGAGCTGCTAGCAGGTCTCGTGCGGCTTGATTCTTTGCGGGCGTGGGTGACGGTTTCGAAGAGCAGGTGTGGTCATTTGGGTGGCGATGGCTAAAAATAGAGCATTCAATGAGAGAACGACGTGGGGATGATGAGAATTACTGTGGACAATAGGGTCGCTGACAGCGAGAGCAAGAAATGACAGAGGGGTCGTTGCAGGATGCGCAACGAACGATGGAGGCAATTGGGGGAGAGGGCAGGTGGGATTGGTGGGTGGGATGGCACTGGTGGGCATTGATATGCTGACCACAGAAAGACAGAGAGCAGTGGAGACAAAGGATGGGGAGAAAGTCTTGTTGATTGCAAGCAGCGCAAATCCGACCGATGTCAAGGAGATCCATATTGTTGTAGCACGTGCCCATTTGCTTTCTTTCCCCATGTACGCTGACCAGCCCCCGGCCCCTCCAGCCCCCTCCTCCTCCGTAGACCAGCTCGATGCTCTCGCGGACCTTCACATCGCTCCTCCGTCAGATCCAATCGCTCGTGCTGCTTCGTCGATGTCCATGCGCTCCCTTCAGTCGGTCGGTCCTCCTCACAACCAGCGAATGATGGATCCATCTAGGCATTTTAATGGTCTTCCTCCCGCTCCCAACTTTGCCCGGCCGGTCCGCGAAGATTCTTATTCTACTGCCCAGCCTATTCGTCTCAGTGATTCTTACCTTGACTCAGACCAAGCCAGCTTCTATCCTTACGACGAAACTTCGCCCGTCTCCCCTGACAACTACCACCAGCCTCAAAGCTGGGCGTATCCTCAGCCTCCTCCCCCAAATTCAAATCATCTTTATGCAGCCGCTTCCAGTGTCCTTGGCATGGGTCCCCCTCCCGGTCACCAGCCGCCGCCTCCTTCTCATCCACCACCACCACCATCTATAGGCTCTGCATATTCCACCCCAAGTTACAATTCGTATGCAGCCAGTCAAACGTCACTCTCTTCCAGTCATTCCGGCTCGTATGGCGCCGGCAGCTCCTATCACACATCCCCCTCATCTTTTCCTCCAGCCGGTAACCCTTCTCTCCCTCCAATATCAGACGTGAACGAAATCGAACCCAGACCTTCGTTTACTCGTGGCGAAACTTCTGCGTCAGTCAGACCCGCAACCAACAAATCCAAAGCAGTCGACTTGTCCACCCCTCCCTATACCAAGGAATACATTGATCAGTATCGGCAGCGAATCAAAGGAGACCCGGACCCAGAGGCTCACTTCTTATATGCCAAATATCTTGTTGACGCTGCCCGCAAGATCAGAACCAGTGCTAAAGACCAGCGCTCTGCAAAAAAGTATAGTGAACTGCTCATCGGCGAGGCTCTCAAAGTGATCCGTCGTTTGGCTACCCAAGGCGAAGCCTATGCCGAGGCCCAGTTTTATCTCGCTAACTGTTATGGCACTGGCGCTTTAGGTCTACAAGTCGATCACGAACGAGCATATCATCTCTATCTCCAAGCTGCCAAGCAAAACCACCCTGCTGCTGCTTACCGTGTCGCGGTTTGCAATGAGATTGGCGCTGGCACACGAAGAGAGCCTCCCAGAGCTGCAGCCTTCTATCGCAAGGCAGCTTCCCTTGGCGATACCGCTGCCATGTATAAGCTCGGTATGATTCTCTTACACGGCTTGATGGATGAGCCAAAGAATCCGAGAGAGGCTGTAGGATGGCTAAGGCGTGCTGCTGAACAAGCAGATGAAGAGAATCCTCACGCTCTCCACGAACTTGGCTTATTGTACGAGATGCCCAATTCTCAACTGGTTCCCCATGATCCTGCCATGGCCAAAAATCTATTTACCCAAGCAGCACACCTCGGCTACACCCAGTCCCAGTACAAGCTCGGCCAGTGCTATGAGTATGGGGCCTTGACATGTCCTGTAGACCCTCGCCGTTCCATAGCCTGGTATACTAAAGCCGCTGAAAAGGGTGATGCAGAAGCGGAGTTGGCTCTTAGTGGATGGTATCTCACTGGTAGTGAAGGTGTTTTAAAGCAAAGTGATTCAGAGGCTTATCTCTGGGCCCGACGTGCTGCGAACAAAGGTTTGAGTAAGGCAGAATATGCTGTTGGCTATTATGCCGAGGTCGGGATTGGTATCAATCAAGACATAGAGTTTGCTAAACGTTGGTACATGCGGGCTGCAGGTACAGTTGTTATTTTTCTTGATCCCGTTGAATGTCATGTTCATACGCCCTTGATAGCACAAGGTAATAAACGAGCGATGAATCGTTTGACTGAAATGAAACGGATGGGGAACAAACGGACCAACATTGCACGACCTACTCGTCAACAAGCTAAAGACGAGTGTGTCATTTGCTAGCCATGTAGTCCTCTCCAAATCTCTTTTTACTTGAGTGCTGCCTTGTGAAATGAAAGCGAAGCATGTAGACATCTTTTTGTACATGTTTGAATGATAAGACCGTTTATGTGGCCTTAGTAGCCGTAGTAGGTTTTAACCCAGTAAGTATTGCCGTGGGCCGGGCGGCTCGGCTCGGCACGCCAAAAACACCAATATATCCGCCGAGCGGATTGATGATCGGGAAGTCGGACAGAAAGTAGATTTGTGATTTAGATATATTGTGTATCTCAAAGCTAGATATATGAACAGAAACCTGATATATTTGGACACCTTTCAGTACATTTGATTAGTGAACAGACACATCACCTATCAGATCTTTAGAAAAAAGTACAGAAAGACCTCAAATTCAGGCTCTGGACATGGGTGCAGATACTGTAGCATTTCGTTCAATTCAGCAGTCACGGGTCACAGCCCTCAGGAATTGACTGAATTGTCACAGAAGTCACAGCAAAAATCCGGTCCTGCCAATTTTTTGCTGTGACCATGAAAAAAAATCCATAAATCAGCACCAAAAATGGAAATTTCCGCTCAGAAATGCCGAATTTTCTCAGGAGGTCATGGTCCCAAATGAAAATTACTGGAGTGCCGAAATGGTTCCACCTGTCACAGGTCACACCCCCTACCGAATTGAATGAAATGCTACAGTATGCCACTGGAAAGACAATAAGTCTGGCTTCATGATATAGATGCCAATAGTTCATTTTTCCTCGGAACAATCAGCTAAAATTGGATTGGTCACTGGAGTACACTGTAAGCCCAACCCTGGGTGAAACTACCCCGTTAACCCGGAACCTGCACCCTGGCCACCTTTTCACTGTAGAAGTTAATAAAACCTAAATGTGTCTATACAATAGACAAAAGCTCAGTGCTTGTGTGAAAGCGACTGTGATAATATTACTGTACCTATACAATAGACAAAAGCTAATCTAATGTAAGTATAACGAGATAGAAAGGTAACGAAAGTGTGGCTCACCTCTAGTGTTGCCCACGACTCCGCTCGGCTCCAACTAGTCGGCGAGTTGAGTCTATTTTTAAGTGAGTCGAGTCTAGCCATTGACTCTAGACTCGGCTGACTTTAAGGCGACTCGACTCCGACTTGAGTCGACTCGGGTCGCCTATAACTACACTGGCAAAGGTTGCGGTTCTTTGCACCGGTAACTCTTCCGTATGATTGGTCATTTCCCCTTGGGTGTACAGTGGCCATAAAAAATGATGTTGCCTCCCAATTCAAAAACTCAATTGAAACACGACATCGTTTTTTGCGGCAATTACTTATTCCCAAAGATTTAAGGATAGGGTCTATCATTCCGCGTGTGGATGATCGCCTAGGCCAGATCCATCACAGCCGTTTCGGGATTCCGATCGGTAATCGGCATTTGCTGTCAGGTCGTCACTAACACGATTGGTTACGGTCCACGGACCTCGTGATCTGTTCGTTTGCTTACCAGGCATCCCAGGCATGGCCGCGTCACTGCTGGCACCCTCCTTCCTTTCGTTCC